>JANCRA010000122.1:115000-452500 GCA_024362935.1 Setophaga petechia | reverse complement strand
GCGACGGCTCCGTGCGCGTGTTCGACAGGAGGATGGCGCTGAGCGAGTGGTAACGGGGCCCTGCCTGCCCAGGGGCCTCCTGGCCTCCTCTGCTTTTCCTTTATTTTCCTTTTCCTTTCCTTGCAATTTCCTTTCCTTGAAATTTCCTTTCCTTGAAATTTCCTTTCCTTTCCTTGAAATTTTATTGACGTTTCCTTCCCTTTCCTTGAGATTTCCTTTCCTTGAAACTTCCTTTTCTTGAAACTTCCTTTCCTTGAAATTTCCTTTCCTTTCCTTCAAATTTCCTTTCCTTTCCTTTCCTTGAAATTTTATTGAAATTTCCTTCCCTTTCCTTGAGATTTCCTTTCCTTGAAACTTCCTTTCCTTTCCTTGAAATTTCCTTGAAATTTCCTTTCCTTTCCTTGCAATTTCCTTTCCTTGAAATTTCCTTTCCTTTCCTTGAAATGTCTTTGAAATGTCCTTTAAATTTCCTTTCCTTGAAACTTCCTTTCCTTGAAATTTCCTTTCCTTTCCTTGAAATTTCTGTGAAATTTCCTTTCCTTTCCTTGAAATTTCCTTTCCTTTCCTTGCAATTTCCTTTCCTTGAAATTTCCTTTCCTTTCCTTGAAATGTCTTTGAAATGTCCTTTAAATTTCCTTTCCTTGAAACTTCCTTTCCTTGAAATTTCCTTTCCTTTCCTTGAAATTTCTGTGAAATTTCCTTTCCTTTCCTTGAAATTTCCTTTCCTTTTCCTTTTCCTTTCCTTGAAATTTCCTTGAAATGTCCTTGACATTTCCTTGAAATTTCCTTTCCTTGAAATTTCCTTTTCCTTTTTCCTTTCCTTGAAATTTCTTTGAAATTTCCTTTCCTTTCCTTGAAATGTCTTTGACATTTCCTTGAAATTTCCCCTTTTCCTTTCCCCTTTTTCCTTTCCCCTTTTGTTCCTTTCCCCTTTTGTTCCTTTCCCCTTTTTCCTTTCCCCTTTTTCCTTTCCCTTTTTCCCCTCTCTCCTTTTCCTTTCCCCCTTTCCCCTTTTCCTTCCCCCTTTCCCTTTCCCCTTTTTCCCCTGTCCCCTCTGACGTGTCCCTTTGTCCCCAGCCGTGTCATGACCTACCGCGAGCACACAGCCTGGGTGGTGAAGGCTTACCTGCAGAAGCACCCCGAGGGCAACATCATGAGTGTCAGGTACAGGGAGCTGTCCTGGGGCTGTTTGCCACACTCACACTTTGGTTTCTCTTGCCACACTCACACTTTGGTTTTCCCCTGCCACACTCACACTTTGGTTTTCCCCTGCCACACTCACACTTTGGTTTTCTCCTTCCATACTCACACTTTGGTTTTCCTCTGCCACACTCACACTTTGGTTTTCTCCTGGGGCTCACATTCACAGTTTGGTTTTCTCCTTCCACACTCACACTTTGGTTTTCCTTTGCCACACTCACAGTTTGCTTTTCCTGCCACACTCCCAGTTGGGTTTTCCTTTCCCACACTCCCAGTTTGGTTTTCTCCTGCCACATTCACAGTTTGGTTTCTCCTGCAGCTCTTTGCCACACTCCCAGTTTGGTTTTCTCCTTCCACACTCACACTTTGGTTTTTTCCTGGGGCTCACATTCACAGTTTGGTTTCTCCTGGGGCTCTTTGCCACACTCCCAGTTTGGTTTTCTCCTTCCACACTCAGTTTCATTTTCTCCTGGGGCTCTTTGCCACACTAAGTTTTGTTTTCTCCTGCTACACTCACAGTTTGGCTTTCTCTTGCCACACTTGCAATTTGGTTTTCTCCTTCCACACTCCCAGTTTGGTTTTCTCCTGCCACACTCCCAGTTTGATTTTCCTTTGCCACACTCCCAGTTGGGTTTTCTCCTGCCACACTCCCAAGTTGGTTTTCTCTTGCCGCACTCCCAGTTTGGTTTTCCTTTGCCACACTCCCAATTTGGTTTTCCCCTGCCACACTCCCAGTTGGGTTTTCCCCTCCAGCTCTGGCCCTGGTGCCCCTGCAGCTGGCAGGGTGAAGCTCTGGGGTCTGACTCGTGTTTCAGTGCTCACCTCCTGCTCCAGACTGGGTGGAGGGAGGCAGGAGGGATCTGGGGCTGTGCTGGGGGGTTTGGGGGTGAAAAGGAGCTGGAATCACCAGGGGTGTGATGGGGCAGGAGGGAGCAGGAGCTGGCTGTGGATATCTTGTTGTGAAGGGGCTTCACTGCCAAATCTCCATGGGGACATCTGGGAGAGAACGAGGTGGAGGGTGCATCTGGCAGGCACATTCCTGGGCAGGATTCCTGTGCCATTCCCTAAATCCATCCCTGCTGCCTGGTAAATACTGCAGCCAGAGCAGCAGGTACTGATTTGGCCATTAAGGAGCAGCAGAACAGAATTTATTGTCACAAAGCCACCGTTTGCACACAAAGAGCCTCTTTCTCTTGATTAGAAAATGGAAACAAAACACAATTTTCTGGGCTTCAGAACATTCCTGAGGCGGGGGATGGGCCAGCAAAAATGTATTAAGATTTTCAGGCAGGGGATTATGTGATGCAGCTGCCAGATTTGTCGAGCTCCCATATTGGGGTTTTTAATCTCCCTCTCCATAAGCTCCTCCAGCAGCTCCAGGGGTCAGGTCCCTGTGCCCAGGGCTGGCAGTGCCTTCTCCTCACAGCCCTTCCAGCCTGGGAGCTGCTCCTGGGGCTGCAGAGCTGGGAGGGAATGTCGGGGTCCAGAAGGTCAGAGGAGCTCAGGCTGTGGAGCTGAGCCAGCTCCCAGATCCTCCCAGTTCCTCCCAGTTCCCCCTGCTTCAGCTGGCAGCAAAATCCCAGGAAAAAATGACAGGACCTGGTGAGATCCTGGTGTCCAGACACTTCTGGGGTGAAGGGTGGCACCAGCACATCCCCTCTGCTGCAGCATCCCAGGGCAATTTCCTGCTGTGCCAAGGAGCAGGGGTTTGGGGCTGGGGGTGCTGGGTGTGCCAGAGCAGGGAGGGCACACTCAGCAATGGGCTGGGAGTGAGAGAGGCACTGAGGGATCAGGAATTTGGGATCAGCAGTGATTGATCAGCAGTTTGGGATCAGGAATTTGGGATCAGCAGTGTGGGGTCACTCCCAGCTGTTCCCTCAGCTCAGAACGTGCCATGGGTGTGATCAGACCCAGGCCCTGGTGGAACCCAGCCCTGTCTGTTCCTGTCCCAGTGCCCCATGGAGGGTTTGGCCCACGGGCAGCCCCACAGCTGCATTCCTGGGCTCTGGGGGTCTCTGTGTCCCTGTCCCAGCCTGGCTCTGTTTCTGTGTCCCAACCTGGCTCTGGGGCTCTGGGGTCTCTGTTTCTGTGTCCCAGCCTGGCTTTGGGGTCTCTGTGGCTCTGTGTCCCTGTCCCAGCCTGCTCTGTGGCTCTGTTTCTGTGTCCCAGCCTGGCTCTGGGTCTCTGGTGGCTCTGTGGCTCTGTGTCCCTGTGTCCCTGTCCCGTGTCCCTGTCCCGTGTCCCCGTGTCCCTGTCCCTGTGTCCCTGTCCCGTGTCCCCGTGTCCCTGTCCTTGTGTCCCTGTCCCCGTGTCCCCGTGTCCCTGTCCCTGTCCCCGTGTCCCTGTCCCCGTGTCCCCGTGTCCCTGTCCCCGTGTCCCTGTCCCATCTGCCCTGTGTCCCTGTGTCCCCGTGTCCCCGTGTCCCCGTGTCCCTGTCCCTGTGTCCCTGTCCCCGTGTCCCCGTGTCCCTGTCCCAGCTGCCCCGTGTCCCTGTCCCCGTGTCCCTGTCCCAGCCTGGCTCTGTGTCCCTGTCCCCGTGTCCCTGTCCCCGTGTCCCTGTCCCTGTGTCCCTGTCCCTGTCCCCGTGTCCCTGTCCCAGCTGCCCCGTGTCCCTGTCCCCGTGTCCCCATGTCCCTGTGTCCCTCTGTCCCCGTGTCCCTGTCCCATCTGCCCTGTGTCCCCGTGTCCCTGTCCCCATGTCCCTGTCCCATCTGCCCTGTCTCTGCAGTGTCAATGGGGACGTTCGTTTCTTCGATCCGCGCATGCCCGAGTCCATGAAGGTGCTGCAGATCGTCAAGGGGCTCACGGCCCTGGACATCCACCCCCAGGCCAACCTGTTTGCTTGGTGAGTGCTGCTCCAGCCTGAGCCCAGGGAGCCCAGGGGGAGCCAGGGGGCCACAGGGAGGGAGCAGGGCCTGGGGTGCTGGGGTGGGGAATGGCTGCCCACTCCAGAGGGCAGGGGTGCTGGGACACTGGGGAAATCCTTCCTGGCAGGGTGGGCAGGCCTGGCACAGGTACCCAGAGCAGCAGGGGCTGCCCCTGGATCCCTGGCAGTGCCCAAGGCCAGGCTGGATGGGGCTGGGAGCACCTGGGGCAGTGGGGGTGTCCCTGCCATGGCAGGGGTGGATCAAGGTGGGCTTTGAGGCCTCTCTCAACCCCAGCCATTCCCTGGAGAGGATGATTTAAGGTCTTTCTCAGCCCCAGCCATTCCAGGATCCCTGGAGAGGATGATTTGTCTCCACAGACATTCATGGGGTGCTGTTGGCTGTACTGTTTTTAACCCCACCCAGCAGTGCAGCTTCTTTCCTGTGCTTGCTGCTCAGGAGCTTTTTCCCTTTTTTATCCCTGGACACTGGGTTCCTGTTCTGTATTTGTGGGCTCTGCCTGGGGACCAGCAGCTGCTCCACAGCCAGTTTGGGGTGCTCTGGGGGTGTTTGGGCAGCAGCTCTCTGTATTTTCCTGTCCCACTGTGGTTCTGCCCACCAGTGCTCTCCCACTCAGGGACATGGCCTGGCACACAGCTCAGCCATTCTGCAGCAGCAGTTTTGTCCCCTCCCAGCACTCCCAGTGACTCCAGTTGTGTCCTTTCCCTTCCAGTGGCTCCATGAACCAGTTCACTGCCATCTACAACGGGAATGGGGAGCTCATCAACAACATCAAGTACTACGATGGCTTCATGGGCCAGAGAGTGGGAGCCATCAGCTGCCTGGCCTTCCACCCCCACTGGGTCTGTACCCTGCTGCTGCTGCCAGGGGGTGGCACAGGGACCCCCTGGGCTGAGGGGAGCTGTCCCAGCCCAGCCCTGCAGGTTCCAGCAGCTCCTGAGCCCTCCCAGCCGAGCTGCAGCCCCATCCTATCCCATCCCATCCCCATCCCATCCCCATCCCATCCCATCCCCATCCCATCCCATCCCATCCCCATCCCATCCCCATCCCATCCCCATCCCATCCCCATCCCATCCCCATCCCATCCCCATCCCATCCCCATCCCATCCCATCCCATCCCATCCCATCCCCATCCCATCCCCATCCCATCCCATCCCCATCCCATCCCCATCCCATCCCCATCCCATCCCCATCCCATCCCCATCCCATCCCATCCATCCCATCCCATCCCCATCCCCATCCCATTCCATCCCATTGATCCCATCCCATCCCCATCCCATCCCATCCCATCCCATCCCATTATCCCATCCCATCCCATCCCATCCCCATCCCCATCCCATCCCATCCCCATCCCATCCATCCCATCCCATCCCATCCCCATCCCCATCCCCATCCCATCCCATCCCATTGATCCCATCCCATCCCATCCCATCCCCAGGAGCTGTCCCAGGTGCCAGCAGCAGTGCAGGCTCTCACTCCCCAATTCCCAAATTCCTGGGCTTGTTCACTCCCAGCTGCTCTCAGCTGAGCAGAAACTGCACCCCAGGAAAATGGGAGAGCTGTGGGAATGAAAGGCATGAGCTGGTACAGCTGCAATGAGGCAGGACAGGAGATTCTGGGGTCTGGAATCTCTGCCTCACAGCTGGAGAGAGGCAGAGCAGGAGATGCTGGAGGCACAGCTGGAATGAGGGAGAAAAAAGGAGATGTTGGGGTCTAGCACAGCTGGAATGAGGCAGAGGAAAAGGAGATTCTGGAGTCTGGCACAGCTGGAATGGGGCAGAGCAGAGGGAAATTCTGGAGTGTCCCAGCTGGAATGGGGCAGAACAAGAGGAGGTGTTGGGGTCAGTCACAGCTGAGGGGCTCTGCAGTGCTTCCACAGAGAACCTGGGTGCTGCTCAGGGAGGTCCCATCTGTGGAGTGGACTTTGCTCACCCAGGGAGGAGAATAAATGGAGGAGCTGCAAAACCTGAGAAAACAATGAATGGATGGAAAACATCCATTTAAATAACAAGAGTTGTTTTAGAAACCTGCAGATCAGCTCCCAAGTATTTAATATGTAATGGGAAGAGCAGTTTGCTCTTTAAACAAGCAAAGCAAAGCCCTGCCCGGAGGGGCCAGGTCCCCTCACTGCAGGAAATTCTCATTTTCAGCCCAGCCATGGCTCCTAACGAGCAGATTTGCAATCATTTAGAGAAATTATGTTGGCAGTTGGCAACTAATAGCGCCCATAATTTCTCCCTGTGGCTGAAATGGGCCCATAACTCCTGCAGAGCTGTGGAGCAGCTGGGTCACTGTCACCTGTGCCTGGCACTGCTCCACACCTGGACCTTGGAGTGGCTCACAGGAGGGAGCTGGGAAGGGAATGGAGCACCAGGAGGGGCTGAGGGAGCAGAAAAGGGGCTGGGAAGGAGCTGGGAAGGAGCTGGAACACCAGGAGGGGCTGAGGGAGCAGAAAAGGGGCTCAGCCTGGAGCACAGGAGGCTCAGGGGGCCCTTGTGGCTCTGCACAGCTCCTGCCAGGAGGGGACAGCCCCAGGTCGGGCTCTGCTCCAGGGAACAGGGACAGGAGCAGAGGGAACGGCCTCAGGCTGGGCCAGGGCAGCTCAGGGTGGGCACCAGGAGGGATTTCCACGTGGAAAGGGGGTCAGGGAACTGCCCAGGGAGTTTGGGATCATGGGCACTGCCCAGGGAGGGTTGGCATCACTGGCACTGCCCAGGGGTGTTTGGGATCACTGGCACTGCCCAGGGAGGGTTGGGATCACTGGCACTGCCCAGGGAGGGTTGGGATCATTGGCACTGCCCAGGGAGGGTTGGCATCACTGGTGCTGCCATGGGGGGTTTGGCATCATTGGCACTGCCCAGGGAGGGTTGGCATCACTGGCACTGCCCAGGGAGGGTTGGGATCATTGGCACTGCCCAGGGAGGGTTGGGATCACTGGCACTGCCCAGGGAGGGTTGGAGTGCCCATCCCTGGGGGTGCCCCAGGACACACGGGCTGGGATGTGCCCCCCAGGACAGGATGGGGGTCCGGGCAGGTGGCTGTGGGTGACCCCAGAGGGCTGTCCCAGCCCGGGCCAGGTGTGACCGTGTCCCTTTGTCCCTCTGCTCCCGCAGCCCCACCTGGCCGTGGGCAGCAATGACTTCTACATCTCGGTGTACTCGGTGGAGAAGAGGATCAGATGACGGCCCGGGGGGGCTCCTGTACATAGAGAAATCATCGACTTGAATGTTTCGTGTTGGCTGCTGCTGCACCCCATAACTTGAACATTTGTTCTTCTGACTTAGCTACTGATGGGTTTGACAAGGGGAAGAGACAATCTCCCGGGTTCGTTTTGTTTTGTTTTCCAGCTCTATCCTCTCAAAGCTACAGAAAAGGAACGTTTATTTTTGTTTCCAGTGGTTGGCTTCTCTGTCAGAAACACGGCTCCTGAGCTCCAAAGGACTTGGATGAGGCAGTGCCCTTGAGAAGGGTCTCGTTTTAGTCTTTGTTCCTTGTTTGGCTGCAGTGTGGGTTCTTCAAGGACTGTCAGGACTCACCTCCAGCTCCACAGGACCCTCCAGCTGCTGCCAGCCCTGTGCCAAACCCAACTGCTGGGCCAGGGCAGCCACCCCGGCGTGGGATGCAGCTGCCAGGACCAGGGCAGCATCAGCCTCCTCCTCCTCCTCCCTGCCTGCACCTGCTCGCCCTGGAAGCAAGGACAGAGGGGACCTGGTGGCCTGGGCAGGCAGGGACATGGCAGGAGCAGGGCAGGACATCCACACCCTAAAGCTGCATGTGAGGAAGAGGAGGGCAGAAAGGGAGCAAAGATCTCCGACGTCCCAACGAGCCTGGAGCACATCACTGGTGTCACCACTTCCAGCCAGGCCCAGGGTGCCCGTGGGCAGCTGGGGGCACCTGGGGCACTGCTGCCACTGTCCCTGTGCCACCTGCACGGCCACCGTGCCCATCCTGGGCTCTGTGCTCCCCACAGCTGCTGGGCACCAGCAGAAACCAGCACTGGGCACCTGGAGCTGCTCCCCTGCCCCTCTGGGAGCAGGCATGGAGCACCTGGGCACAGAGAATGGGGAGGAGGAGGAGGAGGAGGAGGAAGGCAGCTCTGAGCTCCCTCGTCCCAGCTGTCCAGGCAAGGTCTGCTCCATCTCTGCACCTTCCACGTGTGAATAATGAATGTTTTGTGCCCTGGGATCCCTTCTGGGGCCGGGGATGGGTGTGGGAAGGCAGAGCACAGCCAGGGGACAGGATTCCTTCCAGAGGGGCAGAACTCACTGCAGGAATTGCCAGTGTTCCCCCAGCAGTGCCACGGGATCTGCAGGCTCCAGCAGAGTGAGGGAGGGCTCAGAACCCTCTGTCAGTGAACTGAGGGGCACACAGTGAGAGAAGGGCTCAGAACCCCTCTGAACTGCAGCTGTGGAGGGGAATGCAGTGAGGGAAGGCTCAGAACCTTCTGTGAGCAAAGTGCCAGCTGTGCAGGGGGAATGCAGTGAGGGAAGGGCTCAGAACCTTCTGTGAGTGAACTGAGAGTATGCAATGAGAGAAGAGCTCAGAACCCCTTTGTCCCTGTGCTGGAGGAATGCAGTGAGGGAAGGGCTCAGAACCCCTCTGAACTGCAGCTGTGGAGGGGGAATGTAGTGAGGGAAGGGCTCAGAACCTTCTGTGAGTGAACTGAGGGGATGCAGTGAAGGAAGGGCTCAGAACCCCTTTGTCCCCGTGCTGGGGGAATGCAGTGATGGAAGGCTCAGAGCCCTCTGAACTGCCAACTGTGGTGAGAGGATGCAGTGAGGGGAGTCTCAGAACCTTCTGTGAGTGAACTGAGGGGATGCAGTGAGGGAAGGGCTCAGAACCCCTCTGAGTTGCCAGTTGTGGAGTGGGAATGCAGTGATGGAAGGCTCAGAACCCTCTGTGAGTGAACTGAGGGGATGCAGTGAGAGAAGGGCTCAGAACCTTCTGCCAGCTGTGCAGAGGGGATCCCACATTGAGGGAAGGCTCAGAGCCCTCTGTCCCTGTGCAGAGGGGATCCCACATTGAGGGAGGGCTCAGAGCCCTCTGTCCCTGTGCAGAGGGGATCCCACATTGAGGGAAGGCTCAGAACCCCTTTGTCCCCGTGCTGGGGGAATGCAGTGAGGGAAGGCTCAGAGCCCTCTGTTCCTCTTGCAGAGGGGATCCCACATTGAGGGAGGGCTCAGAGCCCTCTGTCCCTGTGCAGGGGGGATCCCACATTGAGGGAAGGCTCAGAGCCCTCTGTTCCTCTTGCAGAGGGGATCCCACATTGAGGGAGGGCTCAGAGCCCTCTGTCCCTGTGCTGCCCCCGTGCCCCCCGTGCTGCTGCTGGCCCTGGCACCGTGTCCCTGTGTGTCCCTGTGTGTCCCTGTGTGTCCCTGTGTGCCCCCCAGGCCCAGGGGCTCTGCCTGGAGGGGTCCCAGGCACGGCGTGGGTGCCATCCCTGGTCAGGGGTCACATCCCAGGATAACCAATCAAAGGCTTTAAACTCCAAAACTACCTAAAAACCCACGTGCAAGTTACCCAGAGTTAATTATGGTCTAACAGAGCTGTGCCTCGTCCCGGGCTGCCCGCGGGGGTGGGAGCAGAGTTTGGGATCTCACATAACCCTTAACATTCACAGCTTCAGAAAAAATGGATTTTTAACTCGTATCAGTGTGTTTGTGAAAGGAACAGGACATTCCTGGCATGTGGGAGATGCTGCTCCTGCCTGGCTCTGGTGCAGCCCCACGTCCAGGATGGGGAATTTTAAGGAATTTTTGGGCTTTTACCTGAGCGTGTGTGGGCTGTGCTTCCACAGGTCTGATGCAGAGATTCAATCATGGGATCACAGAGTTTAACCAAGGGTCTGGAGAGCGTCCTACCTTAAAAGTTCACTTATCTCTATTTATTTTACAAAAATAAAGTTTAAAAAAAATATATAAAAACCCCCACACGATTGTAATGTGAGAGTAAAAACGATTACAGACAAATAAATGGTTAATAAAAAATAAATGCAGAAACACTTCCTGGTGTGAGGATCCTTCTGTGGGGCTGGGGGAGGCCCGGGAGGAGCCAGGTGGGTTTGGGGTGCAGGGCTCGGGGTCTGGCTGGTCCCAGGGGTGCTGGTGACAGATGTGTGTGCCAGCCTGGTGCAGCAGCAGGAGTGCCAATGCCAGGCTGCAGATGCAGCTCTGGGCACTGGCTGCAGCCCCAGGGATCCGTGGATCCTGGCAGTGCCAGGGTCACCATGGGCTCAGTGGGCTCTGGGGCTCTTCCACCCCAAACAATTCCATCACTTGGGAATGAATCTGTGTTATCCCTGTAACCCCAACCCCTACAGCCTCCCTCCATACCCCCATCCCCTAGATCCTATTCACTGTATTATCCCCATTCCCTGTATTATTATTCCCAATATTCTCAATATTATTATCCCCAATATTCTCAATATTATTATCCTCATTCCAAATATTATTATCCTCATTCCTGATATTATTATTATTATAATTATTAGTTTTATTATTTATATAATTATTTATTATTACAGATATTATTATACTCATTCCCGATATTTTTATCCCCATTCCCAATACTATTATCCTCATTCCCGATATCATTACCCCCATTCCTGATATCATTATTCCCATTCCCTATATCTTTATCCCCATTCCCGATATTTTAATAATTCCCATTCCCCATATTTTAATAACTCCCATTCCCGATATCTTTACCCCCATCCCCGATATTTTAATAACTCTCATTCCCGATATTATTTTAATTAATTCCCATTCCCAATATCATGATCCCCATTTCCGATATTATTTTATTAATTCCCATTCCCAATATCATTATCCCCATTCCCGATATTATTTTATTAATTCCCATTCCCGATATCGTGATCCCCATTCCCGATATTATTTTATTAATTCCCATTCCCGATATCATTATCCCCATTCCCGATATTATTTTATTAATTCCCATTCCCGATATTATTTTAATTAATTTCCATTCCCGATATTATTTTAATTAATTCCCATTCCCGGTATTCCCGTCCCCAGCGCGCCCCCCAGCGGTTGGCTCCCGCCGCTGCCGCTGTCGCCGCGCGTTGTGCGGGGCCGGGCCCCTCGCGGCCGCCGTCGGGGGCGGGCCGGGCCGGGCCGGGCCGGGCAGGAGCGGCCATGGGGAACCTGTTCGGGCGGAAACGGCGGAGCCGCGTCACGGAGCAGGACCGGGCCGTGCTGGTGAGTGAGAGACCGACCGGGATGGACCGGGGAACGGGGGGAGAGCGGGACAGACCGGGCCGGGCTGCAGAACCGGGGGAGAGCGGGACGGACCGGGCCGGGTCGGGTCGGTGAGCGGGGGAACAGACCGGCCCGGGCTGTGCTGGGGAGTGAGGGATGGACCGGACCGGGCCGGGGAGTGGGGAGAGAGCGGGACGGACCGGGCCGGGCCGGGGAGTGGGGAGAGAGCGGGACGGACCGGGCAGGGCTGGAGAACCGGGGGAGAGCGGGACAGACCGGGCCGGCTGGGGCTGAGCGACCCCCGGTGCTGTCGCTGACCCGGCGGGCACAGACCGGGCTGGGGAGCGGCGCTGCTGGAGGGGGCGCGGAGCTGTCAGGGCTGAGCTGTGACCCCTGTCCGTCCCCCTGTCCGTCCCCCCGTCCGTCCCTCTGTCCGTCCCCCCGTCCGTCCCTCTGTCCGTCCCCCCGTCCGTCCCCCCGTCCGTCCCCCCGTCCGTCCTTCTGTCCGTCCCCCTGTCCGTCCCCCTGTCCGTCCCCCCGTCCGTCCCTCCGTCCGTCCCCCCTGTCCGTCCCTCTGTCCGTCTGTCCCGCAGCAACTGAAGCAGCAGCGGGACAAGCTCCGGCAGTACCAGAAGCGGCTGAGCCTGGGGCTGGAGCGGGAGCGGGCGCTGGCCCGGCAGCTGCTCCGGGACGGCAAGAAAGAGTGAGGGACAGGGTCACCGGGGCCGGGGGGACAAGGGGACAGTGCCACCGCCAGGGTGTCACCGGGAGGTGACATTTATCCCCGTTCCCGATATTTTCATTCATTCCCATTCCCGATATTTTAATTCCTATTCACACTGCACTGGGGGAATCAGGATGCCAGAAGGGTTTGGGTTGGGAGGGACCTCAAAGCCCATCCAGGGCCACCCCTGCCATGGCAGGGACACCTCCCACTGTCCCAGGGTGTTCCCAGCCCCATCCAGCCTGGCCTTGGGCACTGCCAGGGATCCAGGGGCAGCCCCAGCTGCTCTGGGCACCCTGTGCCAGGGCCTGCCCACCCTGGCAGGGCAGGATTTATTCCCCATACCCAGTTTGCTCATCCTTGCTCCTCGAGGAGCAGGTGCAGGCTGCCAGTTGAGCTGCACACAAGTTGTCCCCTTTTAGCAGATGCCCAGAACAAGATTCATAACTCTGGGTGGGCTCCTTTGGGCTCCAGGTGCTTCATCCCTGTGTGTCCCTCAGGAAGGCCATGCTTCTGCTGAAGAAGAAACGGTACCAGGAGCAGCTGCTGGACAAAACTGAGAACCAGATCAGCAACCTGGAGCGGATGGTGAGCCAGGCCTGGGGCTGTCCTGGGGTGGGGATCCCCTGGAATTCCATTCCATTCCACCTGGCAGGTGTTCAGCCTCTGTCCAAGGGCAAATGTCTCCAACATTGTGCATGTGCCACGATTTTCCCTGGAGACACAGAGTGGTGTGTTTAAAACTGCAGGTTCCCTGCTAAATGTGTGGTTTGGAGATTGCTGAAACGTTACTCACAGTGGGGATGGCTGCTCTGGGGCCTTCCTGCCTTGTGTCAGCCCTGTCATTTCAGAGCTGGATGTGTTTGGGTTTGGGGAGGTCTCAGCTGGGGCTGGCAGCTGGAAAATCCAGTGAAATCACCTCCAGGGCTGTTGGACATGCTGGTGCAGCTGCCTGGGCTGAGCTGTTTGTGTGGATGTTCCTGCTGCTGGTGCCACTGACAGCACTGAAAGGGCTCCCCTGATCCCTCCTGGCACCCTGTGTGTGCCCAGGAATGGCAGCCATGGCATCATTTAGGTGGGAAGAGCCCTCTAAGCCCAGTCACTGCCACCTCTGTCCCCGTGTCTGTTCAATCCCTGCAGGATTCACAGGGCAGCCTGTGCCGTGCCTGGCCAAGGTGTGACAGGCTCCTCTTCCCTTTCCCCTTCCCTCTGCAGGTCCAGGACATTGAATTCACCCAGATTGAAATGAAGGTCATCGAGGGCCTGAAGATAGGCAACGAGTGTCTGAACAAAATGCACCAGGTACCCGAGGCTGGGGCACTCCAGGGGGGCCTGGCTGCAGCTGCCTCCCTGCTGGGCCCTCCCACAGCTGCATTTTGGCTCTGCCCTTCAGGTGATGTCCATAGAAGAGGTGGAAAGGATAATAGGAGAGACCCAGGATGCTGTGGAGTACCAGAGGGTGAGTGCACAGGGGGCTGGGAGCAGCCTCTGCTCAGAGCTGCTGGGCTGGGCTCTCACCCTCAGGCTGAGGTGTGATGTGCTTCCCTGTCCCCCACAGCAAATAGACGAGCTCCTGGCTGGCAGCCTGACTGAGGAGGATGAAGATGCCATTCTAGAAGAATTAAATGCCATTACTCAGGTGGGGTTGATGTTTTTGTGGTTGAAATCCCCATTTTCAGCAAGCTGTTTTTAACAGCAGTTCAAGTTCCTTTTGGCTACTCTCAGAGCTCAGTCTGGGTGGGAATGTGGGCCATTGTCCCCCTTTTTTGCTACTCTCAGAGCTTATCTAGGGGGAAAATTGGGCCATTGTCCCCTTTTTGCTACTCTCAGAGCTCATCTAGGGGGAAAATTGGGCCATTGTCCCCCCTTTTTGCTACTCTCAGAGCTTATCTAGGGGGAAGTGTGGGCCATTGTCCCCCTTTTGCTACTCTCAGAGCTCAGTCTGGGTGGGAATGAGGGCCATTGTCCCCCCTTTTGCTACTCTCAGAGCTTATCTAGGGGGAAGTGTGGGCCATTGTCCCCCGTGCTTGCCCACAGCTGTGACACGTGTGACACATGGTCTGTAATGTCCTCACAGGAACAGTTGGAGCTCCCAGAAGTTCCTTCAGACCGGCTCCCAGAGAAGATCCCAGGTATGTCACCTTGCACAGCTGTGGTGCTCCTGTCCCTGCAGTGCTCTGAGCCCTGTCCCAGTGTGAGGGTGGTGGGAGAAGGGAGGGGACAGCAGCTCCTGCAGTGGGACAGGCCCAGCTGAGGCTGCAGGAGCACCCCAGGCTGCTCTCACTGTTCCATCAGCATCTGGCATTGCCTTGGGGAGCTCCCTGGGTGACTCCTGCTGTCCCTGTCACATCCTGCACCTGCCCTGAGACACCTCATTCCACCAGGAGGCTCCATCAGGAATTCCTGCATTGCCTGGGCCAGGCAAGGCTTCCTCCCACACCTTGGGCCAGGCCCATCACCCAGCTCAGGGTGTTTGTGGATGCTGGACTCACCCTGCACAGCCCTGGACTGCCCCGAGGCTCTTCCCACCTCCCTCCCCAGTGCTCTGGGAGCAGCTGCATGAGGATCACTGCAGTCCCACGGTGCCAGGATTGTCAGAGCTCACAGCTGCTGGTCCCTGAGTGTTCTGAGCAATCTGAAGCCTCAGTGGATGGATTTGTGTGGGAATGAAGCTGGGAAATTGGAGAGCTCACTGAGAAAGTCACCAAACAAGCCCTGGTGGTCCTGCCTGGCAGGGAAGGAGCCCACTGGGGTTCATCAGGTGTCTGTGCTGAGGAGCTGAAAACTCAGTGAAGATTCTTCTCCTGGGACAGCAGAGCCCTGAGCTGTGCCTCACAGGAGCTGGACCTCCCTGCCTGTGCAAAGAGGAGCTGAAGAAGCCATTTCCCTCTCTGGAACCTGCCCAGGAGCAATCTGCCATGTGGGGAATGGGGCTGGTTTCCCTGGAGCTTGTTTACTCCTAAACAGGGCTCAGATGTCAGCACTGAGGCCAAACAAAACAGCCCAGGGGTGAGGGCAGGGCTGGCCCTGCTCCTGCTCCTGCCCAGGGTCTGTCCCTGCCCTGGCCATGGTCTGTGATTGTTCAGTGCTCTGAAAATGGGGCATTTCCACATGGGAACGTGGGGTTATTTATAACCAAATTCTCTTGGTTCAGGTGCTGTGCAGAGGGGACTCTGAGCCCTGGATCCTCTCAGGAGGTGGCTGCAGGATATTTGCATTCCCTGCTTCTGTAACAAGTTTCTTTTCCTTCCACAGAAGTGTCACCCATCAAGAACAGGCCAAAGCCAGAGCTGGTGGCAGCATCTTAACTCCCAGTGCTGGGGATTCCCCCTCCAGACTTTCCCCCTGGACAGTTTGCTGTCCCAGAGTGTGCTGGGAGCAGGCAAAGCCTTGGCAGCATCCCAGCTGTGCTGGGTGGATTGTGGAGCAGGATTCCCTGCACGGGGTGGGGAACCTCAGCTGATTATGGCTCTTGTATCAAGATTATTTTCTAGTGCTTTCTTTTTTTGTAACTTAAACTCCAGACTCACTCAGCTGCGCTGTCTCGGGATTAAACAGCAACTCGAAATCATCCAAAGCCAAATTTTTCTCTGTAGGTTTGATTCTGGTGGTCAGGCTGCCTCTGCTCTGGCCAGATCCCAGGAAATCAGAGTGACCATGGGCTGGGTGAGCAGCAGCCCTGTGGAGCACTGTGGTGTCTGTCCCTCTGTCCTGCTCTGGTGTCTGTCCCTCTGTCCTGCTCTCTGCTGTGTCCATCTGTGCAGGGGTGTCCCTGTCCTGCTGCAGCTCTGGGCTGGACTCAGCCTGGCTCACACAGAACCAGCCCCAGGTTGGGGTTTGGTTTGGGCCAGGCTCAGCCTGGGTGCCCAGCCCTGGGCACAGAACCCTGCAGAGCTGGGCAGCCCTGGGCTGGCAGGAGTCTCCTGCCATGCCAATGTGGAACCATCAGGAGCCAGGATCCTGCCTGGTGGGCTCTGCTGCAGCGTCAGAGTTCAGCTGTGGCAGGGATGGATGGATGATGGATCCCACAGACTCTGCTGCTCCTGCTGGACATTTCCTTAGAGACTGGACAGTTTCCTTGTGCTGCTGTGGACAGGGGCCTGCAGCTGCAGAAATCAGCACTGCAGGGTGCTCTGGGAGCCCTGCAGGGAGCCCCAGCCCCTCTGAGGACTCACGGGGATGCTGCAGGATCTGGAACCCTGCTGGCAGCCAGTGGTGGCAGGTCTGGCTGCTCTTGGAACCAGCTCACCTGGCAGCTTGCAGATGCTCTTCAGGACACTGCAGATATTTATTGATGATGTTCTTGGAGCCACAACCCTTCATCTGCATTTCTGTGACAGCAGAAGGACCAGAGGGTCCTTGGAGACTTTGTGGGGTTGTCATTGGGGTTGTGGGATCTGGTGCTAGACAAACAGTGACCCCAGGGATGGGGGCCAGCAGCAGCTCTGGGTGGAGCTGTGCTCTCCATGTCCTCTCTGGCCAGGGCATCCTCATCCTCCTGGTGTGTCCCTAAGGCAGTGAGTGCCTTGGTGCCACCCCATTTCCAGTGCTGTGTCCCCACTAATGTTCCACAGCACCTCCCCAGTCCCTGGCCCTGTGTTTGACACCAGCACGGTGCTGGCAGAGCAGCTGCTGCCTCTGGAGCTGCATTGGGTGGTGCCAGGGCTGTGTCCCTGCTCACCCCAGCCCTGTGGGGACAGCCAGGACAGCACAGGACAGGTGACAGCTGCCCCAGCCCTGTGGGGACAGGACAGGTCCTGCTGTGCTCCCGGTGCTTCATTCCCTGCTCAGTCCCGGCTGAGCTGCAACGCAGCCCATTCCCAGCAGAGAGAGCCTTGGTTTCAGCAGAGCTGTGCTTCAGGAGCAGTTCCTCTCCTCCAGAGCCTTGGTTTCAGCAGAGCTGTGCTTCAGGAGCAGTTCCTCTCCTCCAGAGCCTTGGTTTCAGCAGAGCTGTGCTTCAGGAGCAGTTCCTCTCCTCCAGAGCCTTGGTTTCAGCAGAGCTGTGCTTCAGGAGCAGTTCTCTCCCCCAGGGCTCCCTCAGCAGGTGCTGGGCTGTTCAGGGTGGTCCTGCTTCCCCTGCAGGGCACTCCAGGAGGGTCTGGAAGGGATCTGTGCTGGCATCATCCCTTCACTGCTGGTGCTTTGGGGGATCCCTGTTCCCTGGGGTTGGCATTGCCACGGGAGAGGCCTGAGGAGGGTGTGCTGCATCCCCCTGCCCCGGTTTTGTCTCTGGTGAATGTCCTGGCAGCAGGAGAGCTGAGCCAGCCCTCCCAGGGATGCTGTGCCAGGGCTGGGCCAGGTCCTGCTGGGTGTGGGGAGGGAGCAGGGCTGGCGCTGAAGGGGTTAATGCAGCTCCTTCCATGGCTTGTTGCCACCGTGGAGAGGCCATTTACTGATCCAGCAGGAGGGCTGGGAGCAGATTGGGCACAGCCCCCTCTGCCAGTCTCTGCTCCAGCAGCTCCTGCCGGGTCTCCTTGGAGGAGGGGGCTCTGTGTGACCTCCGGGCTGTGCTGGGACAATAAAGTGGCTGCAGTGGCTCCAGTGGCTCCTCCTCAGTCTCGTGTTTGCACTGGGGGTGTTGTGGATGAGCAGGAGCTGCCCTGCTCCTCCCTGCTCCTGGGAGAGATGTGGGCAGGAGATTTCAGAGCAGGCTCTGTGTGTGACACAAACAGCCCTGTCTGGCCCTGTTTAGCCCTGTCTGGCCCTCTTTGGCCCTGTCTGGCCCTGTTTGGCCCTGTTTGCCTGGATGGCCCTGGGAGGTGACAGTGGTGGACAGTCCTGGCACGGCCCTGGTGTGGCTGAGATTTTTGAGAACCTCTGCCCTCTCCTCCTTGAGTTTACAGCAAGGCCAGATGAGGGGATTTGGAGGAATTACTGTGGAATTGTCAAACTGATCCACGGGCACTCCGTGCCCGCACTCAGGGCTCACGTGGACGTGTGGCTCCCTCCTGAGGGACCAAACTGTCCCAGCCCATTTCAGCTCCCTCTGTGCTTCCATCCCTGTGGAGCCATCCATGCCCTGTCCCTGGGTGTGACTGTCCCTGTCTGGGATGGCCACAGGGGCTGGGGACACCCCACCCTCCACCCAGTGCAGGTGTCTGAGCCTGTGGCAGTGCTGGGGCAGCAGCTGCTCCCTTGTTACTCTGCATTTCCATCTCTCCTGCTGCAGGGAGCTGTGGGACACCCCCAGACCCCCCTGCCCGTGCCAGCCAGGCCCTGGGAAGGCAGCTGGGCCGAGTTTGGGGGGTTTAATTCAGCTGTGGCACCACGGGGGGAGCCAGCCCCCCCGGGAGGGCTGCACACAGAGCTCTGCCAGCTGTGTTTGCCTTGGCCAGATGTGGAGCCAGAGGAGCGTGGAGGCAGCGCTGCTTGTGGGTGATTAAACCTGGAGAGGAGGAACCAACCTCAACCAACCTGCCTTGGCTGCCCCTGCAGTGCCCAGAGCCCTCCCTGGAGCCCCCAGCCCTGGCACAGCCCTGGCACAGGCCTGGCACAGCTCTGGTACAGCCCTGGCACAGCCCTGGCACAGCCCTGGCACAGCCCTGGCATGGCCCTGGCACGGCCCTGGCACGGCCCTGGCACAGCTCTGGTACAGCCCTGGCACAGCCCTGGCCACTCTGGGGAGGTTGTGGCCACTGGACAATGGCCAGGGCAGGCACAGCACAGTGCCAGTGCCAGGGAACAGGAATGTGGCAGTGCCAGGGAATTCCAGCAGCACTCCCAGGAGCAGCTGCTCCTCCTGGGGCTCGGTGCTGTTCCCAGCAGTGGCTCTGGGATTCCCAGCACTGGGGGGTTCAGAGGTTTCCCTGCAGGGGAAGGGGGAACGAGGGGCTCTGCTGGGAGCTGTTGCTGCCATTCCCTGCTCTCCCCTCAGGGACAGTCCCTGTTCCATGGGGCACTGCCCCATCCCATGGGATGTGCCTGGCTGGGAGCTCTGCCTGCAGAGCCTTCATCCCACACCCCAGTGAGGTCTGAGATGGGGCAGGAATTCCTGCCCCTGTTCCCTGCTGCCCAGGAGGGAGCTGGGCACCAGCCCTGCTCCCTGGGGCTGTGCTGGGCCCTCCCTGCCACCCCCTGCCACCCCTCCGTGTGCCCACAGCTGGCACGAGCTTTGGGGCACAGGCCTGGAGCTGCCTCCCCTCCTCAGCAGGGAATTGTGTAAAATTGTGTAATGGGAGGTGGTGGCAGAGCCCTGGCAGTTTCTATGCCAACACAGCTGGATGGCAGCGCTGCCAGCCCACCCACAGAACAGCTGCACAGCCCAGAACAGCTGCACAGCCCAGAACAGCTGCACAGCCCAGAACAGGAACACAGCCCCAAAACAGCTGCACAGCCCCAGAACAGGTACACAGCCCAGAACAGCTGCACAACCCCAAAACAGCTGCACAGCCCCAGAGCAGCTGCACAGCCCAGAACAGGTACACAGCCCCAGAACAGGTACACAGCCCCAAAACAGCTGCACAGCCCCAGAACAGCTGCACAGCCCAAAACAGGTACACAACCCCAGAACAGGTACACAACCCCAGAACAGGTACACAACCCAGAACAGGTACACAACCCAGAACAGGTACACAGCCCAGAACAGGTACACAACCCAGAACAGGTACACAACCCCAGAACAGCTGCACAGCCCAGAACAGGAACACAGCCCAGAACAGGTACACAGCCCCAGAACAGCTGCACAGCCCCAGAAGAGCTGCACAGCCCAGAACAGGTACACAACCCCAGAACAGCTGCCCCCTGACACAGCTGCACGCCTGACAGTGCTGTGCTGCTTCTGCTGTTTCCTGGAACACCCAAGGGAAAACAAAACAGAGCTGGGAGCCCCAGAGGTGTCAGATCCTCTCCTCTGGGTCCTGCTGCTTTGGCACGAGGGGCTCAGAGGCGCTGGGGGCTCTCCCTGTGCCCCCTCAGCTCCCACCCCAGGGGATGAGCTCACAGTGCCCCTCCCTGGCAAACCCTGACTCACAGCCAGGCACAGCTCGGTGGATCTTTCATCTTCCTCCTCCTCCTCCTCCTCCTCGTTATCCACACCCTGAGCTTGCCCTGCCCTGTGTGGGGTTCAGGTGCTTCCCACACGTGGGGGCACTGCTGGGGTGCTGCATTCTGCACCCAAACCCTGCCGTGCCACCCCCAGCCACCCCTGGCTCCCTCCCTCTCCCTCTCCGCGGTTCCAGTGCCCTGGTGTCACGCTGAGTCACCAGCAGAGCAGAGGAGGCTTTGGCAGGGAACAAGCCCAAGTTTTGATAGTTCAGCTGTGGGAAAAAAAAAAAAAAAAAAAGAAATCAGCGTAATTTCCTAATTAGAGCAGGGCTGGGAACAAAGCGGGTCTGTCCCCATGACCAGGAATGTGACCTTTGCTGGCTCCTGGTGCCAGACGGGAGCTGCCACTGCTTGGCAGGGCTGAGGTGCCTCAGCAGGGCTGGAACTGAGATGCCTGAGCAGGGCTGAGATGCCTGAACAGAGCTGAAATGCTTCAGTAAGGATGAAATGCCTCAGCAGGGCTGAGAGCTGAGATGTCTTGGTAGGGCTGAAATGCCTGAATAGAGCTAAAATACTTCAGTAAGGCTGAAATGCCTCAGCAGGGCTGAAATGCCTGAGCAGGGCTGAAATGCCTTGGAAGAGGTGAAATGTCTTGGCAGGGCTGAGAAGCCTCAATAAGGCTGAGAAGCCTCAGCAGGGCCTGCTCCGATGTAGGAGCCCGAATTCCTCCTCCTGGGGGACGCAGGACCCGCGGTGATGGGTGGGAGGAGCACTGGGAGGTGGCACTTGTCCCCGTGTCACCACTTTTGCTGCCCTGCCCTGCTGTGGAATGTGGCTCCTCAAGTCGTGGGTGAAGCTGTGGCCACGCCGGGTGTCCCCGAGGGCCAGCGCTGCCACGTGATGGGTGTCCCCAACCTGTGTCCCCAACCTGTGTCCCCAACCTGTGTCCCCAACCTGTGTCCGTGTCCCCAACCTGTGTCCCCTGCCTGTGTCCCCTGCCCGTGTCCCCAGCCTGTGTCCGTGTCCCCTGCCTGTGTCCGTGTCCCCAACCTGTGTCCCCAACCTGTGTCCGTGTCCCCAACCTGTGTCCCCAACCTGTGTCCGTGTCCCCAACCTGTGTCCCCTGCCTGTGTCCCCTGCTTGTGTCCATGTCCCCAGCCCATGTCCCCAACCTCTGTCTCCTGCCTGTGTCCGTGTCCCCAACCTGTGTCTGTGTCCCCTGCCTGTGTCCCCAACCTGTGTCCCCAGCCCCTGTTCCCAGCCTGTGTCCCAAGCCCGTGTCTGTGTCCCAGCCTGTGTCCCCAGCTCATGTCCCCAACCTGTGTCCCCTGCCTGTGTCCGTGTCCCCTGTCCATGTGCCCAGAAGTCCCCAGAGCCCCCCAGAGGTGCCCAGAGCCCCCCAAGGTGCCCAGAGCCCCCCAGAGGTGCCCAGAGGTGCCCAGAGCCCCCCAAGGTGCCCAGAGCCCCCAGCAGCACCTCAGCTCTGCCCTGGACGCTTCCCCGAGCTCAGCAACGTGATACAAAATCCCATCACACCAATTATGCAAATCGCATAAACTATTCCTGTTATTCGGAAGGATCCCCAGAGAGCTCCTTAGCGCTGTAATTCAGCATTACTCACTCGTGGGGCAGGTGAGCAGGGCTGGGCTGTGCCCCAGCCGGCACAGAGGAGCACCCGGTGGGTTTGGGGGCTCCCCCCGAGCACACAGCGCTGCTCCCCCAGCCCCAGGGCACGGCACGGCTGCGTTTGCTGTGGAGCCCCCGGGGTGGCAGCAGGGATGTGGCACTGCCGGTGCCAGCCCCGCTGCCCCCTGCCCTCGTGCAGCAGCCAGAGCCTCCCTGCACCCCTCATTGCCTCCCTGCACCCCTCATTGCCATCCTGCACCCCTCATTGCCATCCTGCACTCATCATTCCCTCCCTGCACCCCTCATTGCCTCCCTGCACCCCTCATTCCCACCCTGCACCCCTCATTGCCATCCTGCACCCCTCATTGCCTCCCTGAACCCCTCATTGCCTCCCTGCACCCCTCATTCCATCCCTGCACCCCTCATTCCCTGTCTGCACCCCTCATTCCCTGTCTGCACCCCTCATTCCCTCCCTGCACCCCTCATTCCCTCCCTGCACCCCTCATTGCCTCCCTGCACCCCTCATTCCCTCCCTGCACCCCTCATTTCATCATTCCCTCCCTGCACCCCTCATTGCCTCCCTGCACCCCTCATTCCATCATTCCCTCCCTGCACCCCTCATTCCATCATTCCCTCCCTGCACCCCTCATTGCCATCCTGCACCCCTCATTGCCTCCCTGCACCCCTCATTCCCTCATTCCCTCCCTGCACCCCTCATTCCCTCCTTCCCTCCCTCCATCTCCCAGGCCCAGCTCAGCATCCCCAGCGCTTTGTTCTCCACCCACCCCGCGTTTCCTCCTCACTCGGCTCCTCCCTGTGCCTGCCCTCCCGGGAGAGCCGAGGCTGCTGCGGCCCTGGCAGGGCAGGGGGACACGCAGGGGACACGGGGCAGGGCTGTCCCCTCGGCCAGGGGGACGCTGCTGGCACCAGGAGTGTCCCAGCCCTGCCCGGCTGCCTGCAGGCCATGGGGGAACAGTGCTGGGGTCCCTCTGGGGCTGCCACCAATGTCCCCAGGGGTGGCACCCAGTCCCTCTGACCCTCACCATGGGTAGGGCTGGGTGCTGGGGTCCCTCTGGGGCTGCCACCAGTGTCCCCATGGGTGCCACCCAGGCTCTGTGACGCTCACCATGGCCAGGGTGGGGTGCTGAGGTCCCTCTGGAACTGTCACCAGTGTCCCCAGGAGTGGCACTCAGTCCCTCTTTCCCTCACCATGGGCAGGGCTGGGTGCTCAGAGGCACAGAGTGACACGGGTGTCACATCAGGGAGCAGAACTGTCCCCAAATCCCTGGGCACAGCAGCTGGCACTGACTGGCACAGCTCAGCTGCTGCTTCCAGCGGGAGTAGGGGAGCCCTGGGATGATGAGGGGCCAGGTTCTGTGTCGTGCCTCAGTTCCCCTGGGTGCAATCAGCTCACCCCACTCGCCCAAGGGTAAGGGGAGAGCTGGGATTGCTGGGTCCAGCACTGCAGGAGGGCCTGGATTGCTCGTCCTTGGCTAATCCCCAGTAAATGGCTTTGCTGGGTTTGCTGGGCAGGATTTAACTGGGACATCTCCAGCCCAGGGACAGCTCCTGAGTCCTGAGCCCTGCATGCTTCAGGGACCAGCTCCCAGCAGCAGCAGCAGTGACAGCACCATGGGATGGGCTGGGCTGGGTCTCAGGTGTGGAAGGTGTGAATTCTATCCCCACCTCTCAAAGGTGGGGCAGTTACCTCCTGTTGGTTGGGCAGTTTTCTTTATCTATCCCACACTCAGTCCTCCCTCCAGGAGATCTCTGCTGTCCATGGGCCATTGATCATTAATTCCCTTCTGTCCATGGCCACTGAGTGTCCCTGCAGGGCTGCTCCAATCCCCCATCCCATGGGGAGATGCTGTGCCCAGGGCAGGAGCCAAGCATTCCTACCTGGATCCAAGCTGAGCTTTGGGACACCCCAGCAGCCTTTGCCCCCTGCATTGCCAGAGGAGCAGCTTTCTGCTGCCCTGCATGGCCAGAGGGAGCCCAGGCCCATCTGCAGCAGCCCTGGAGCTGCAGAGGAAAACTCCCCCCTTGTGCAGGATCCCTGCTCCAGCAGAACCACAGCTGGCACTGCTGAGCCCCCCTGGGATGGGGCTGGGACACCCCCCTGGCACACAGGGGGTCCTGTCATATTCTCACTCTGTTGGTGGTTTGGTTTTGTTTGCACTATTGCATTTATATTTTAATTCTCCTAGTACAGAGCTCTTATTCCTACTGCCATATCTTTGCCTGAGAGCCCCTTAGTTTCAAAATGATGATAATTCAGAGGAGGGGGTTTACATTTGCCATTTCACAGGAGGCTCCTGCCCTCCTGAGCAGACACCTGGCTGTTCAACCCCACACAGCTGGGAGGGACCCTAAAGCTCCTGGGACATTCTGCTGTCCCAGCTGCTCCAAGCCCTGTCCAACCCGGCCTGGAACACTTCCAGGGATGGGGCAGCCACAGCTTCTCTGGGAAAGCTGTGCCAGGGTCTGCCCAGCCTCACAGGGAGGAATTTATTCCAATATTTAACCTAAACTTGTCACCTGTCAGCTCGAGGCACCTGCTGGAATCCTGGTGAGCAGCAGCTGCCCTGCACAGGGGAGGCTGAGTGTGGGAGGATGCTCCAAACCTGGGAGCTGTGTGGGGTTTGCTGGCCCAGCTCCTCAATGAGGAGCCCCAAAGGGAGTGGGGGGACAGCCTGGGGTTGAGGAGGGGCCCCCGAGGAGGGCAGGGGACAGAACTGAGGGAGGTGCTCAGGGAAAACACAACCTGTGCTCACAGGGGCTGGTTTGGCTCAAACCCACCTGGCCGACTCCCCAGTGACCCCCAGATGTCAGAAAAATCACGTTTGGGTTATTTTAGAAAGAAAAACTTCCTGACACAGCACAGGGAGGGCTCGCAGTGATGTCAGGGCTCCGATGGAGAAGCCATCTGCCCTGTGCCACGGGCAGGCAGCTCCTGGGAATGTCACCAGCACGGTGACACTGCACACACCTGCCCTGCTCGGGCCGTGCTGGGCACCCAGGGCCGGGTGGGCTCAGATCCCCCTTCAGCACACTCTGAAAAGGGACAGCAGAGAGCCAGGGGCTGCCACAGAGCCAGCAGGACAGGGTGGGAGAGGACATGGAAGTGGAGATGGAGATGATGGACATGGAGATGATGTAGATGGAGATGATGGAGATGGAGATGATGGAGATGATGGAGATGATGGAGATGATGGAGATGATGGAGATGATGGAGATGGAGATGATGGAGATGGAGATGATGGAGGTGATGGAGATGATGATGGAGATGATGGAGATGGAGATGGCTTCTTCATCGTGGTCCTGTTCCCTGCCTGGTCCCTCCTGCTCTGGCAGTGCCAGGAGAACCCAGTGAGCACCTGGAGCAGCTGGGGCTCGATCTTCCTTGGGAAACTCCGAGCATTTTCTCAGGGACTGTGACAAAAGCCAGCACTGGTGCCATGACGGTCCCTCTGTGTCCTCCTCTCTGTGCTGGCCAGTGCCACATCCCACTGAAATGCCCCAGGGATTCCAACCCACCTTTATTTCTCCTCTCTCCATGGCACTGGGTGCCTCCCAAGTCGCCGAGGACGTGGCAGCTCTCGGTGACCCCGCAGTGCCACGTTCCCCTCCCTGGGCAGCAATGCTGCCCTGCAGCACCTCCCTCCCGTGCCCCTCCCTGGCAGCCACCAGCGTGGCATTTCGGGAGCAGGGCCAGTGTCCCCAAGCTGGGAACAGAGAGGGAACTGTCCCTTGGTGCAGCTGCTGTCACTGCCCTCGGACATCACTGCTCCAGCCACTGCTGCCCAGGTTGTCACTGCCCCGGTTGTCACTGCCCAGGTTGTCACTGCCCTGGTTCTCATTGCCCTGACCATCACTGCCCTGGTTGTCACTGCCCTGGCTGTCACTGCTGTCGGTTGTCACTGCCCTGTCTGTCACTGTCACAGCCACCACTGTCGTGGCCACGGCTGCCCCGTCCCCACCCTCGGTCCCTGTGCCAGGCACATGACCCGTCCGGGAGCGCTGGCACGATGCCACGCTGGTAATTAAGAAGGAACCTAATGAAACTTCGAAAATAGCACAATTTCCTCCCCACACCTGCAGCCGAGCGGGGTGGATTACATAAGTTATTGTTGCCACAGCAACTCCGCTCCACCCGGGGCTGGAGGTGGCCGGTGCCGCGTGTGCCGCGGTGCCGTCACCCCGGGGAGGGAGGGCTGGAGGGAGGGCTGGAGGGAGGGATGGATGCATGGAGGGATGGATGGGGCCGCTGCCAGCCCCGGGGCTGCTGCCTGCTCATCCCACTGCTGTTCCCAGCCTGCCGTGGTGGTGCTTCCCCACGCTGCACCCACGGCCCGTGCTGGATGGGCCCGCCCTCACACGGGCACATGCAGAAGGGGATGCAGGTAACCCACGGGGCCCTGGCACCATGGTTACCCTGGGCACGCTCCAGCTGCCGCCGAGCCCCGCCGAGTGAATCACCCTGACAGAGAGGCAGCGAGCAGGAAAAAAAATAAAAAGAAATAAATCAAAGGCAATCAAAGCAAAGGCTGTGGCACGAGGCAGAGGCAGGTTTTTCCTGCTGAGAGCTCCCAGGGTGCTGCAGGGTGGCAGTGCCACCGCGGGCTCGGGCACCGCTCCCGGCCGTGGGCAGCACGGGCAGCCCTGGGCACTGCCAGCCAGGAGTGGGACATGGCAAGAGCCTGGGACAAGGATAATTCGCTCCATGTGGCTCTGACTGTGGGGAAATGAGCTCCCTGGCTGCCTCCAGGGGGATGTGAGGGAGAAAGGTTTCCAGCACTCAAATTCCAGGGGATAAGGAGAAGCAGAGCACGGGAAGAAAGTGGAGCGGCTGTCTGCGAGCAGGCCTAGATGGAAGAGATCCTCTGAGGGCCCTCCCAAAAGGCCTCTTTTATTATCAGAAATTACAAATCCTTTTATCTTCCTCACCAGAGGAACAGCTTGTTTGAATTGCTGGGCTGTCACACTGGAATTAGATGCAAGAACCCCCCACATCCATGACGTAGCGAAGAACTTACATAACGTAACTAAAAATAAGGTGATGGAGATGCAGGGAGAGGCACTCTACTCCTGGCTGCTCGATCCTGAATCCTTCACTGGAGAGCCAGCGAGGTGCTGGTGTCTGGCTGAGGGAGCTGACTGTGTCTGCCCACGTGGGATGGGCAGGGAAAGTGGCACCGTGGTGTCCCAGCAGCCACACAGGCAGCCTGGCATCCCTCTGGGGACACCTCCCAGGGCAGTCCTGGTGCCAGCTCTGCTCCCACAGCTGCTCCCTTTCCTCAGTCCCAGTGGGAAAGGGTTAACTGGTCACTCCAGAAACATGAGAAATATCCTTCTCCTGAGCTGTAAATTCCTCGCTGTGCTCTGGAGTGTGGAACCTCTCAGGCAGAAGCTGAAATGGGACCCAAAGGCAGCTGGAGGGAGCAGCTGCCCCTCCTGGGCCTTGCCAGGGCTGGGAGGGAGAGCGGGAAGGGGAGCAGACACGGGAGCTTTGGGACCAAGGCATCGACCTGGGCTCCTCGTTCTCGGAACTGATGGATGTGGGGGAAAATAACACACTCAGCAGCTTAACTGTTTCACTGCTTCTCACAGCAGAGAGGAGGGAGAGGAAGGCTCAGCACAGGGGACAGCCTGGCCCTGGGGCTCCCTTCAACCACAGCTCAGCCTGCAGAGAGGGGCCGTGCCCAGGGGAGGAGGGCACAGGATGGGGACACTGGCTCTGGGGCACAGGGATGGGGACACTGGCTCTGGGGCACAGGGATGGGGACACTGGCTCTAGGGCACAGGGATGGGGACAGTAGGGCAGGGCACAGGGATGGGGACACTGGCTCTAGGGCACAGGGATGGGGACACTGGCTCTAGGGCACAGGGATGGGGACACTGGCTCTGGGGCACAGGGATGGGGACACTGGCCCTAGGGCACGGGCCTGCTCCTGGTGTCCCTCAGCACCCGGGCAAAATCCATTTTCGTTGGCCCGAGGCATGGGAAGGACAGGGATGCAGGGCTTGGCTGTCCCACAGGGACCCGAGGGAGCTCTGGCAGGAGCCTCCCATGGGAATCCTGGCGCTCCTGGCTGGCCAGGACAGCCTGGGGACAGCGAGGTGGCAGGGAGGGGCTGGTCCCCCTTGGGATGAGCATCCCCAGCTGTAGTCATGGTGATGGCTCATCCCACCCTGCTCTCCTGGCTCCCTGGACAATGTGCACCCCCTTCCCAACACCCCACAAACCACGGGCAGCTCTTCCTTCTCATCCCCTCCCCAGGGCACAGCTGGGGACGGAGCACAGCCCCAGAGGGGGGGTCCAGCTCAGGGACATGGGGCACAGCGAGAGCCACGGGGACGGGTAAAGCAGGGGCATGGTGTGGGGTCCTGGGCTGTGGGGTGGAGGAGGGACATGGAGTGTGAACGGGCTGTGGAATGGGAGTGGGGAACGGGCTTGGGGAATGGGGATGGGGAATAGGGAATAGGGAATGGGGATAGGTAATGGGAATGGGGATGGGGATGGGGAACGGGGATGGGGAATAGGGAATGGGGATGGGGAATGGGGATGGGGAATGGGGATGGGAAATGGGGATGGGGAACGGGGAACGGGGATGGGGAACAGAGATGGGGAATGAGGAATGGGGATGGGGAACGGGCACGAGGAACGGGCATGGGGAACGGGGACGGGATCCCGCACGGTGGGCACGGCGCGGCGCATCCCTCCTTCCCTCCCCCGCGCTGCTCGTACTCCTCTCGTTACTCCCAGTCCTGCACAGCCCGGCCCGGCTCCTCCCCGCGGGGCTGGCCGGGGCGGTGCGGGGCGGTCCGGGGCGGGCACGGTCTCCGGGAGCTGATAAAAGGCTCGGCGGGCTCCGCTCCGCGCTCTCCCCGCGCCCGCGCCCGGCTCCGCCCGCCCGCCCGCAGCCGCCCATGGTGCTGCCCGGCCCGCCCGGCATGGCCCGCTCCGAGGAGGTGCACCGCCTCACCGAGAATGTCTACAAGGTGAGTCCGCAACAGGTGCCCGCCCGCCCGCTCTTCTGCCTTTGAGTTATTGGAATTATTGGAATTATCGCTGAATTATCGCGTTTCTTCTCCCCGGGACGCGCGGGGGCAGAGCGGGCGGAGGCGCCGCCGGGGCCGGCCCTGGGATGTGCCCGGAGCCGCTCGGCCGGGCCGCTGGGGCACCCCGAGCCTTCTCTGAGCCCTCCCCGGGTACCCCCGGGCACCTCCGAGCCCTCCCCGGGCACCCCCTGGCACCCCCGAGCCTTCTCCCAGCTTTCCCCGAGCCTTCCCCGGGCACCCCCGGGTACCCCCGAGCCCTCCCCGGGCACCCCCAGCCTTACCGGGGGACTCCCGAGCCTCCCCCGGGCCTTCCCTGGGCACCCCCAGCCTTACCGGGGGGATCCGCGGTCCCCGGGACCCCCGTGGGGATGCCCGAGCCCGGGTGGGCAGCGCTGTCCCCGCATCACCCCGGAGCGGAGCGGCCGCCGGCACTCGCTGCTCTGCCACAACCCGGAGCCCTCCGAGCCTTCCCCGTCCCTTGGAGTTCGGGAATTCTCAGTTTTTCCTCTCTGCTTTGCTGCCGGTGTCCTGAGAAAATGCAACAATTTGTGTGGTTTGAGTTCCCCCCGAAGGAAGCGGTTTCTGCTCTGCTGGGTCTTGAGAGCAAGAGTAATCAAAGTGCTGTAGCCTAACGTGTAACGCAGGATGTCGTTTGTTAAACTGGGAAGCTTGCACGATTTCCTGTGATTTAAGGGCTTGGATTGAGTTACCTGGGAGTACAGAGCAGGGAAGAAAAAAAAAAAGGAAAAAAAAAAAAAAAGATAGAATGTAGTACAAAAAGTACCGAGGCCGTGAAGTTGTGAAATGTTGGTTTTGGAGATTCTGGGGTGTAACAGCTGCTCGGGCAGAGCTGTGGCACCCCAAATCTTGGTCGCTCTGAATCTTGGTGGCGTTTTGCTGTGGTCCCTGGGGCTCCCTCGCAGCCTGGCAGGCAGCTGGTGTGCCCGGGCATGCCCCC
Source organism: Setophaga petechia (assembly GCA_024362935.1). Lineage (NCBI taxonomy): Eukaryota > Metazoa > Chordata > Aves > Passeriformes > Parulidae > Setophaga > Setophaga petechia. The sequence continues at coordinate 422,845 of JANCRA010000122.1, read as the reverse complement.
GTGCCGCCTGTCCTTGGTGCGGGGCAGCGCTGTGCCCTGGCACTGCTGGCACCGCCTGGGCAAACAGGGGCTGGGAGCAGCCCCGGCCGTGACTCAGTTGTTGTTTGAGGTGTGGAGTCCTCGAAGCACGGGGATAATGGCAGGGTTGGGGTGCGGGTCACCGTCACCCCGGGCCCGGCCCAGGGCTGTCCGTCTGTCCCGACACGTGCGGAGCCCAGGGAGCCGGGGCTGAGGGGCCGCTGCTGGCAGGGCCCAGGGCAGGGGTGCCCGGGGTGCCAACAGCCGGGGCTGGGGCTCTCCATGAGCTCTCCATCACCAGGGAGCTCCTCGGCTCCCCGGGATGCCGCTGGGAGCAGCCACATGCAGGAGATGGAGCTGCTGGAGATCTCGTGGGCTCCCCCAAAATCAGCGTCTCGCTGCTGGGAGCTGCAGGAGGGTGGTCCTGGCTCTGGTTGGGTTCCTGTGGTGGGCAGAGGCTGCTCTGATGCTTTCCTGGCCTCTGGAGGTGTGTGTGCCATGCGGTGCCTGCCGGAGCCTGGCGTGTCCCTGCTCCATGGAGGACTTCAGCCACCCCTGGGGCCACGGGGGCTTGGGTATTCTGGGCCTCCTTCAGCTTTGGGGTCTGACTCCAAAACCAGTCCCAGTGCCTCAATCCCCTTACCCAGATGGTTTTTTTGGCCTGTGCAGGAGCCTGAACGCTGCCATGGGCAGGAGGAGACAACCCCAGGGAGGGGAGCGATGCCACTGAGCCCCATCCGCGGGGACCAGGCTGGGTGCCCGAGCCTTGCCGTGCCCCCTGCCCATCCTCGGTGCCCGTCCCTTGCCGTGCCCCCTGCCCATCCTGGGGCACCCCGATCCTTCCCGTGCCCCTGCCCATCCTGGGGTGCCCGACCCTTGCCATGCCCCTGTCCATCCTCGGTGCCCAATCCTTGCCACACTCCCTGCCCAACCCTCGCCGTGCCCCCTGTCCATCTTGGGGCACCTCGATCCTTCCCGTGCCCCTGCCCATCCTGGGGTGCCCAATCCTTGCCACGCTCCCTGCCCAACCCTTGCCGTGCCCGCTGCCCATCCCGGCGGGTTTGGTTTGGTTTGGGTTGGCAGGAGCAGCAGCTGCCCGTGCCCATCCCCGTGCCCATGCCAGGCTCCGTGTTCCCCGAGGCGCTGTGCCGGGAGCCCATTGTCATGGTTTTGCAGAAGCAGCGCTCGCCCAGGGAGTGACGGTGCTAATGAGCTGGTGCAGGAGCTGTCAGCCGCCCCCGAGCCGATGCTGCCACTACAGGCAGCTGCCTACACGCGGGGAGTAATTACAGAGGGAGACGGAGGCTGCTGGCACCTTCCGCCAACGTAATCCCACCTTGGGCGCTGCTGATTCACTGCCAGCAGCCCCGAGTAGCGGCACAGCTGGGCCGGGCTCTGCCCCGAGCCGCCAGGATGAGGGTGAGGATGAGGATGGGCAGCTCCCTCCCCGCTCAGCCCCTGCTCGGGATTGTCTTTTTGCAGAAAGCAGGGACTGGCAAATCTTCCTTCCCCCGAAGACAGATCTGTCTCCTCCTGCCAGATGAGATTATTGCCGTTTACAGCCCAACCTCCATTTCATTTTAAAGCCATTTTTCCTTGCGGGAGATGGGTTTGCAGTGGTGGTGTGCGAGTGGCTCTGCCTTTGAAGAGGTGTTTGCCTAACGACACCCCGAACTGCAGGCTGAATTGTGGTGCAGGAAGGTGTGGACAGGATTCCTGAGGGTCCTTAGCTCCCCATCAGCTGTGATCAATTGTCCAGGAAGGTGTGGACAGGATTGCTGAGGGTCCTTAGCTCCCCATCAGCTGTGATCGATGTTATTGTGGCACCACAGCCTCTCCTCGTGTCCAGAGGGGTGGGAGTGATTCTTCCTCAAGGGGCTCAGGAGGGAGGGAAGCTGTGGCTGGTTTGGTGTGTTTGGAGTGCAGGGATGAGGAGTGTGGCACGGGAGGAAGGAGCCAGCCTGTGGCACCCCAAATTCCATGCCCTGTTCTCCCTGCCTCGAGGCTTCCTTGCAGCCTTGGGAAATCTGTGGGGAGCACCCCAGGGCTCTGTGGTGAGCTGGGCTCTGGCACTGCCAGGGCTGAGCTGGGGATGCTGCTCCATCCATCCCTCCCTCCATCCATCCATCCATCCATCCCTCCCTCCATCCATCCATCCATCCATCCATCCATCCATCCATCCATCCATCCATCCATCCATCCATCCCTCCATCCATCCATCCCTCCATCCATCCATCCCTGCATCCGTCCCAGGCTGGGAGAGCCCTCCTGGCCCCCCTGGAGGTGGCACACCTGCAGGCAGGTGGGCTCTGAGGTGTTGGGGAGCAGCAGCTCCTGCCTGGCCAGGGTGTCCCACACTGCTGGAGCTGGCTGCTGCTCCCCTGGGTGTCCCTGGGTGCTGCTCCCCTCCCCTGGGTGTCCCTGGGTGCTGCTCCCCTCCCCTGGGTGTCCCTGGGTGCTGCTCCCCTCCCCTGGGTGTCCCTGGATGCTGTTCCCCTCCCCTGGGTGCTGCTCCCCTCCCCGGGTGCTGCTGTGCCCTGGGTGCCCGTGGTGCTGAGCCTGCCCTGGTTAAGGTTTCAGTGCTGCTGCTGCTCGTGTTGCAGGGCAGCAGGGCACAGGGCAAGCAGCTCCTCTGGGCACAGCCTGGGGCTCAGCCCCTGCTGCCACCTCTCTGGGGACCCTCCTGGCTCCTGGGGGGAGATGCCAGCCTGGCAGGGCTCGAGGGTGGCCCAGCCTGGCAGGGCTGCCCACGGGTGGGTGCTGAGGGTGTTCCCACAGTGCTGGGGGCTCTGAGCCCCCTCTGGAACCTCACCCTGCTCTCCTCAAGCCCAGACCCCGACACACAGATGTTCATTCAGAGCTCTTTCCCTGAGACTTGGGGGTCCCTCATCCTCTGGCATGGCAGCCAGGAGAAACTCAATGCCTTTAGATGGGGACTGGCTTTTTCCCTGACTTTCCCCCCTGATTTTCCCTGGGCTCCTTCTTGACAGAAACTTGGCTCTTGAAACCCCCAGGGCTGCTGCTGATGGTGCCAGGCAGGACAAGCTGTGATGGAGGAGGCAGCACTGGGCTTTGCTGGGCATTAAATATTGATGGCAAAATGATGAAAGTGCTCCTGGAGCAGGGCTGACCCATTTAGACACAGAACTTCCTTGGGGCTGAGCTGTTCCTGCAGTGTGGCAGTGAGAGTCCCCTGGTGCTACCCCTCCAGCCTGCTCCTCATGGTCACCCAGGGATGGGTGACACCCAGGGATGGGTGACACCCAGGGAATCATCAGGGACACCCAGGGATGGGGATTACACAGGGAATCATCAGGGTCACCCAGGGATCACCATGGTCACCCAGAGGTCCTGATGGTCATCCAGAGATCCTGATGGTCACCCTGGGATCGTCATGGTCACCCAGGGAATCCCTGGCTGGCCCCTGTGCAGGGTCAGCCCTTGCAGGGAGCCACAAAATCCTTAAAAAGGTTGGAAAAGCCCTCAGAGTGCATCAGATCCACCCATTCCCTCAGTGTGCTGAGCCACGTCCCCAGGTGCCACGTCCGTCCCCAGGTGCCACATCCATCCCCAGGTGCCACATCCATCCCCAGGTGCCACGTCCGTCCCCAGGTGCCACATCCGTCCCCAGGTGCCACATCCGTCCCCAGGTGCCACATCCATCCCCAGGTGCCACATCCATCCCCAGGTGCCACGTCCATGTGGCTCCAGGGATGTGTTGGGAGTGCTGCCCTCCCTTCAGCTCTTGAGCAGGGCTTGCCTGAGCCACTTCCAGCTCCAGCAGGGCTTGAATTCAGGATTGAGGAGCTGGAATTCTGAGATCCTTGCAGGCTCCTTCCAGCTCGGGGTGTTTTATTCTTTCCCCTGATTCTCAGCTTTTCCTCACGGGCTGACTGAGGGGTTGGAGCATCCTGGCTGTGGCTGCAGTGAGCTCAGAGGGCAGCAAAGGGACCTTGTGGGGCCTTGTTTGTGCTGCCTCTCCCCCCAGCCCAGGGAGCAGGGCTGTGTCCTGAGACCTTGTGCTTTGCATTAGTTTCATTTCTGGCAGCTGAACAAAGCCGTGCCAGTCCCGGGGAGCTGAGTGGTATTACCCAGGGAATTCAGCTCAGTGGAACAAAGCAAAGCCCTTTCAACCCTTGGCTGCCAGGTTTCGTGTCTGTGTTTTTCTGAACTCTGCCCAGGCAGCCCATGGAAGGCAAACAACTTGTGGGTGCTGCTGAGGGGGCAAAAACCTGGGGAAAATGAGATTTGCTTTCACTGCCACAGTGCTACTGAGCATTTGCTTTGCTGCTGGTGTCCTGCAAGCCTGGTTTCAGCCCTCCCGAGGGGGACAGCCCTGCCAGGGCCCCTGGTGCCCCCAGGGAGGGGATGAGCCCTGTGTTGGCAGGGGAGCAGCTCCAGCACGTCCCTGGTGTGAGGGTGATGCTGCTGAGCCATTCCAGGGCACAAACCCCTTCATTCCCCACTGCTCCTCCTTGCCATGAGGGTGATGCTGCTGAGCACAAACCCCTTCATTCCCCACTGCTCCTCCTTGCCAGGGCTCTCACCTGGAGGGGGGTGAGAAGGCTCTGGAGTCACCTTCCCTTCCCACCCTGGAGTGAGAGCACGGCTTGGAAAGGGCTATTTTTATTTTTTTATTATTATTTTTATTTTTATCTCTGGAGTGAGGAGCCCCTGTCACCGCTCTCATCCTGCCAGGCTGTTTTTGTTGGAGGCTCCAGACAATGTTTTAAAAACATTCACTTTCAGCAAACTTCCTCCTGGGGGCTGGTGAATTTTATTTGGCCAGCTCAGAGTCACCTTCCCGCTCCTTCAGCCGCCCCACGAAGCCCTTTGGGGGATTTTATCTCTTTATTTGTTGCTTTAAAACGTCTCCTGTGGATCAGGGGGGAGCAGGACCTGCCCCGAGCAGTGCCAGGGCCGGGCTGTGCTTTGATTCCCTCTGCTTTGGGCAAGATGTGCTGGATTTTGGCCGGAGCTTTGCCTGGGGAGGCTGTTCCATCATTAATTCCCTGGGTTTCATGCTCAGGACCATGTGTTTACACGGGCACTGCTGAGAAAATCACACTATTTACATATCCCTGCGCACGTCCTCGTACACAAACACTGCTCTGAACCTGCAAACCGCCCAAAAATCTCCTCCCTGCAGAAATCCTGCCAACATTTCTGCTGCTTAACTCTTGCTCAGCCTCAGGGAGCTCGGGCTGAGCGTGGGGCTGTGTCCCTGTCCCTGTCATGGGCAGGGGGATTGTCCCTGTCCCTGCTGTGGGCAGGAGGATTGCCCCTGTCCCTGTCCCTGCTGTGGGCAGGGGGATTGTCCCTGTGTCTGTCCCTGTCATGGGATTGTCCCTGTCCCTGCCATGGGCAGGGGGATTGTCCCTGTGTCTGTCCCTGTGTCTGTCCCTGTGTCTGTCCCTGTTCCTGTCCCTGCCATGGCAGTGATGCCAGCCTCTGGCTGCTCCATGGCACAGCCCGGGTGCATTTTGGGCAGGAGTTCAGCCGGTGTGGGCAGGATGGAGCAATCCTGCCCGTGCTGATGAGCTGCACTGCAATTGTCTCTTGCACACTGCAGAGCACCTGGCTTGTTGCTGCAGGTCCGTTTTTCTCCTCTCAGGCTCAGCACATCCACAAAGTGCTCTGAGCTGCCCCAAAGCAGCTCCCAGGGGCCCTGGGGTTGGCCTGCAGCCTTAATTAGCGGGGCAGCTCCTCATTAGCCTCATCAGCCATCTCCTGCCCTTTGCAGTGGTGGCTGCTGCTGTGGGGACCTGCTGGGGACACCCCAGCCTGCAAGGGAGCAGATCCCTCCTGGCACAGCAGCCCTGGGGTGATGCCACCCCTGGCACTGTGCCCACACGGATTCCTGCCCACAGAGCCCTGAGAGGGCCCTGGCTGAGCCCTGCACGCCTGGGGACAAAATTCAGCTGAAAATTCAGAGCCCAGGGCCGGGCAGCAGGGCTGGGATAAAAATGCCTCGGGCAGAAAATGAGCTTTATAGTGTTGGGGCAGCCTGAGAGGAGGTGACAGATGCTTAATCAGCTTATTCCCTCTAAGTGTCTGCCTGCCCTGCCCGGGCTGGGGCTCTGCCAGCAGCCTGGGGGTGCAGAGCCCCTGTTTCCAGCAGGGATTGCCCCATTCCCAGCAGTGATGCCCCATTCCCAGCAGGAATGCCCCAGTAATGCCCCATTCCCAGCAGTGATGCCCCATTCCCAGCAGGGATGCCCCAGCAGTGCCCCATTCCCAGCAGGGATGCCCGTGGTCCGTCCCCCCTCAGGGTCTCTCAGCTCTGGGCTCCATTCTCTGGTGGCACCTGGGCAGGACGGTGTCCCCAGGGTGGGGCAGGGCTCAGGGCCAGCTCTGGGGCTGGGCTGGATGCAGAGGGTCAGGGAATGGGGATCTGGGATCTGGGGTGGGCTCAGGGCCCTGGCAGGGAGGGCAGTGCCCACACAGAGCCCTTCTTGTGCTCCTGAGCCGATTATTCCTTCCCCATCTGAGCTGAGGGCCCTGGGCCAAGGCAGGAGAGCTCAGGGGGTGCTGCCCACGCTGACCCTCACCCTGGCAGTGCCAAGGGACCCTGGTGCCATCCCTGGCACAGCTCAGGGGGTGCTGCCCACGCTGACCCTCATCCGGGCAGTGCCAAGGGACCCTGGTGCCATCCTGGTGCCATCCCTGGCACAGCTCAGGGGGTGCTGGGGGCTCTGCCCTGCCCCATCCTGGCTCACCCCCACACTGGGCAGTGCCAAGGGACCCTGGTGTCATCCCTGGCACAGCTCAGGGGCTGCTGGGGACTCTGCCCCATCCTGGGCAGTGCCAAGGGACCCCGGTGCCATCCCTGGCACAGCTCAGGGGGTACTGCCCATACTGACCCTCACCCTGGTGCCATCCTGGTGTCATCCCTGGCACAGCTCAGGGGGTGCTGGGGGCTCTGCCCTGCCCCATCCTGGCTCACCCCCACACTGGGCAGTGCCAAGGGACCCTGGTGCCATCCCTGGCACAGCTCAGGGCTGCTGGGGGCTCTGCCCTGCCCCATCCTGGCTGCCCATTTGGGGTTCTGCTCTCCTGCCCTCCCTCTGCCCTGTGTGCCCATCCTGGGCTGGGACATCACCTGTCCCCAGCTCCTGGGTCACTCCCCGCTGGCCTGAGGGCTGCTGCTGTCCCAAACAGCCACTGCAGTTGTTATTGGGGTTATTTTTGCTTTTTCTGGTAATTCTCTGCTTGGGGCATTCACTTTCCTCTCCAGGGAAGCCCCTGGTGCTGGGGCACTGCAGAACCCCCTGTTCCCTGCTCCTGTGCTCACACCCAGCCTGGTTCTCCTCAGTGCAGGATCCCGGGGTCTCTCCAGGGCGTTGGGAGGATTTTTTTTGCTCTTTTTTTGTGTTTATCGGGACAGAGCTGAGCATGGAGCTGCTCACCCCGCTCCCCACCACCCCTGCTAATCCCAGCCGTGTTCTCTCCCCTTCAGACAATCATGGAGCAGTTCAACCCCAGCCTCAGGAATTTCATTTCTATGGGGAAGACCTATGAAAAAGCCTTAGCAAGTAAGTGATGCTGGGGAGGGGGAAAGCTGCAAAATCTTGGGGGTTTTGTTGAAAATATTTGGGTTTTTGTTGAAATACTTGGGGTTTTTATTGAAAATCTTGGATTTTTTTGTTGAAAATCTTGGAGGTTTTTGTTGAAAATCTTTAAGAGTTTTTGTTGAAAATATTTGGGTTTTGGTGAAAATATTTGGGTTTTTGTTGAAATATTTGGGGTTTTTGTTGAAAATCTTGGATTTTTTTGTTGAAAATCTTGGAGGTTTTTGTTGAAAATCTTTAAGAGTTTTTGTTGAAAATATTTGGGTTTTTGTTGAAAATCTTGGGGTTTTTTGTTGAAAATATTGGGTTTTTGGTTGAAAATCTTTGGGGTTTTGTTGAAATCTTTGGGGGTTTTTGTTGAAAATCTTTGGGGTTTTGTTGAAATCTTTGGGGGTTTTTGTTGAAAATCTTTGGGGTTTTGTTGAAATCTTTGGGGGTTTTTTTGAAAATCTTTGGGGTTTTTGTTGAAAATCTTTGGGTTTTTGTGGAAAGGTCCTCGTTCCCATGGGGAAGGAGTTGGGAGGGTGGTGATGTGCAAGGCCACGGATGCAGGAGGGATTGCAGGGAGAAAATGCTGGGAGGCAGCAGGATAACAAAACACATCTGCAAACAGTTCTTTAAATGTTTGTTTAAAGTATTGAGAATTGAGGTTTTAAGCCCTGTTTAAGGAGGTGCCATTGAAATGTTTAAATTGCCCAGAAGAACGAGGAGAAGGGAAAAGCCCCAAAGTCTGATGGCAGCTCTTGATTGGGAGTGCAGGATCCTATTGGGAGCCATTAGAGGTGTGGATTTAAGTGATCAAAAGGAAGCCAGGAATTGATTAAACCCCAAAATTGACTATTTTGACTTAAACTGGCTCTGTGCACTGCCTGGCCCTCCTCAGCTGGGTTTAAAGGAGCTTTAAGCTCTGCTCAACCCAGAGCTGTGTTTTTCCAGGGAGGGCTCTGCTCCCTTCAGGCTGCACGTGTTCCCCTGGATTTTATTTTGGAATAATCCCAGTGAAAATGCCCGTGGGGCAGAGGCTGTCATCACCTTCAACCGGGGGGAGGAAAATCCCTTTGGTGCCTGAAGTGTCAGGGCTGGGACCTGATCTCTGGGGAGGCTCCTGCTCCCTGCCTGCAGCGCCTTTCCTTTCTCCTTTCCTTTTTCCTTTCCTTTCTCCTTTCCTTTCTCCTTTCCTTTCTCCTTTCCTTTCTCCTTTCCTTTCTCCTTTCCTTTTTCCTTTCCTTTCTCCTTTTTCCTTTCTCCTTTTTCCTTTCTCCTTTTTCCTTTCTCCTTTTTCCTTTCTCCTTTTTCCTTTCTCCTTTTTCCTTTCTCCTTTTTCCTTTCTCCTTTTTCCTTTCTCCTTTTTCCTTTTTCCTTTTTCCTTTCTCCTTTCTCCTTTCTCCTTTCTCCTTTCTCCTTTCTCCTTTCTCCTTTCTCCTTTCTCCTTTCTCCTTTCTCCTTTCCCTTTCTCCTCTCCTTTCTCCTCTCCTTTCTCCTCTCCTTTCTCCTCTCCTTTGTTCCTCTCCTTTTCTGCTCTCCTTCTCCCCTCCTTTTTCTCCCCTCCTTTTCTCTTTTCTCCCCTCCTTTTCTCCCCTCCTTTTCTCCCCTCCTTTTTCTCCCCTCCTTTTCTCTTTTCCCCCTCCTTTTCTCCCCTCCTTTTCTCCCCTCCTTTTTCTCCCCTCCTTTTTCTCCCCTCCTTTTTCTCCCCTCCTTTTTCTCCCCTCCTTTTTCTCCCCTCCTTTTTCTCCCCTCCTTTTTCTCCCCTCCTTTTTCTCCCCTCCTTTTTCTCCCCTCCTTTTTCCCTCCTCCTTTTCCCCCCTCCTTTCTCCTCTCCCCCAGGTCAGGTGAGCTCCTGGCTGTGCCCAGGAGGGTTTTTGAGCCCTGCCCCTGTTCCCAGGTGCCCGGACACAGCGTCCTGCCAGCGCTGGGCACTGCTTTGAGCTGGGATTTAATGGCTCACCCAGCGTGACGGGGCAGGGCCCGTCCAGCTCCACTGCCCAGGGCCCTCTGATCCCCGGGGAGGGGGCACAGGGCACCTTCCCCACAGGGGCACAGAAATTCCAGGTGATCAGGGCACCTTCCCCACAGCCAGCAGCTTCCCAGACATTCCAGGGGCACAGAAATTCCAAGTGCACAGAAATTCCAGGGGCACAGGGCACCCTCCTCACAGGGAGCAGATTTCCAGACATTCCAGGGGCACAGGGCACCCTCTTTCCTGAAATTCCAGGGGCACAGAAATTCCAAGTGCACAGACATTCCAGGGGCACAAGGCACCCTCCTCACAGCAGCTTCCCAGACATTTTAGGGGCTCAGGGCACCCTCTTTCCTGAAATTCCAGGGGCTCAGGGCACCCTCTTTCCTGAAATTCCAGGGCCACAGAAATTCCAGGGGCACAGGGCACCCTCTTTCCCAAAATTCCAGGTGAACAGGGCACCCTCCCCACAAGCAGCAGCTTCCCAGACATTCCAGAGGCACAGGGCATTTTCTTTCCAGAAATTCCAGGGGCACAGGGCATTCTGTTTCCAGAAATTCCAGGGGCTCAGGGCACCCTCCCCACAGGCAGCAGCTCTCCCCAAACTCCAGGGCATCCCAGCACAGTGGGGTTCATCATTTGGGGCTGCTTTTCCCTGCTGGTTCCCCCCTGGCAGCACAGGCAGGGTCTGACAGGGGGAAGAGCTGCTGACCCTCGGGACTGTGTTTGGCTGTGTTTTATTGATTCTCCTGATGTTTAACTACCTGGGGAGGTGGAGCTGTTTGTGCCCTGCTGCCCTGTCCCACCAGCCCTTGGGGATGAGCTCTGGGATCACTGCCCCTGTGCCTTTCCCACATCCCTGCTGTGCAGCCAGGGATCTTCCTGCAATTTTTAACTCGGCCTGGCTCATCCCTGCCCTGCATCCCGAGCTGGGGCAGCTGCAGGAAGTGCAGAGCCCGGGAGGCAGAGCAGAGGCAGCGCTGGAAGCTGGAGCTGGGGCTGTACAGCGTGTTCTGTGATTAGAGGAAACCCCCTGCTTATCTGATTAGAGTCGAGTGTGGAGCTGGAATGTCAACAAACAAGGCTGAGCTGTAATGAAAGTCTGTGATACTCAATTATTCTGCAGTGATTTCTCCCAGCAGCCCGATGCTTGCACTGCAATGGAAACCACCACAGTCCTGCATGCACCTTTTTAAATCCTGAATTACCCTGTAATCTCACTGCTCCAGCTCCCTGTGCTGCCTTTCCTCTGTTTGTTGTGTGCTCCCTCCCCGTGGGGCTGGGCCCTTTGAGATAATTCCTATTTTAGTGTCCACAGTCTCCTCAGTGCCCCAGAAGTTCCAACAACCTTCCAGGAGAGCATAACCTCATTTTTTGGTGCTTTTTAGGCATGACATACGCAGCCAAGGGGTACTTTGATGCTCTGGTGAAGATGGGAGAGCTGGCCAGTGAAAGCCAAGGATCAAAAGAGTTGGGTAAGTCCCCATTTGCTGCTGAGTGGAGATTTCTGGAGATTCCCAGGGGTGGAACAGATCCTTGGTGCTGCAGGGGAGCAGCAGAGCTCAGTGTGGAGCAGGTCCTGCTGTGTCTCAGTGGTTGCAGTGCCTCTGCATTTGCTGCTGGTGCAGCCTGGAAAGCCCCTGGTGCCCTGAGTGTCGGGGCTGTGCCTCAGGGTGGTTTTGTGGTGCTTTGTTCTCGCTTGGAGAAGGGGAAGCAGCGGATTTTGGCCGGGGAGCTGGGGCTGAGCTGCCCCTCAGGAGGGGCAGGGGAGAGGAAAAGGGGCAGGTGAGGGTCCCCCTGTGCTCTGGGGGTCCCCCTGTGCTCTGGGGTGGGATTGTGCCCTGGCTGCAGCAGCTCTGCCCTGCTGGAGCCTCCCTGTGCCCGCTGCCAGGGGTTGGTGTTTGCCCAGCCCATGGCGAACACCACGAGCTGTGGCTGCTGCCGCCTCCTTCCCCTTTCTCACCCTCCTTGCTCAGGAAATCCTTTAAAGGGCAGCTGCTTTTCCAGCCTCCCTCCTGCCCAGGCATCCTCCTGTGTCTTCCCTCCTCACAGCCCTGCTCTGAGGGGACCCGCCAAGGGTCTGAGGGGACCCTCCAAGGTCCCCCCACAATTTGGGGTGACCCTCCCAACTCCCCCTATGGTTTGAGGGGACCCTCCAAGCTTCCCCTATGGTTTGGGGTGACTCCCCCTATGGTTTGAGGGGACCCTCCAAGCTTCCCCTGTGGTTTGGGGTGACCCTCCCAGCTCCCCCCATGGTCTGAGGGGACCTTGCCAGCTTCCCCCATGGTTTGGGGTCACCCTCCCAGGTCCCCCCATGGTTTGAGGTGACCCTCCAAGGTCCCCCCATGGTTTGAGGTGACCCTCCCAGCTCCACCCCATGGTCTGAGGAGAGTCTCCCAGTTACCCCCATGGTTTGAGGGGACCCTCTAGGGTCCCCCCACAATTTGAGGTGACCCTCCCAGCTCCCTCCATGCTCTGAGGGGACCCTCCAAGGTCCCCCCATGCTCTGAGGTCACCCTCTCATCTCCCCCCATGGTTTGGGGTCACCCTCCCAGGTCCCCCTATAGTTGGAGGTGACTCTCCCAGCTCTCCCCATGGTTTGGGGTGACCCTTCCAGCTCCCCCTGGGATGCTGCACCTCGTTAAGGCTCTCATGGAGTGAGCTGGGCTTTGCTCTGGTGTGTGTGCAGTGCCAGGTGAGCCCCTCCTCCTCCTCCTCCTCCTCCTCCTCCTCCCCTCCCTGCCTCCCGCAGCTCTGCCCAAGCGCTCATTAAAGCGTCTCTCCGGGGCAGGCAATTAACAGGGAGCTGGAGCTGAAAGGGCTCTGCAGGCTGCAGGGGCCGGAGCAGCCCCTGGGCCCGGGGTTGGTGTCAGAGCTGCTCCCCCGGCCCCGCCGCTGCTGCCTGGGAGCCGAGCAGGGGGAGCAGCGAGTGTCTATGGAAACCGGGCGGGATTAGAGCTGCCTGGAGCGATCTGCGGCTGTTTAATAAATAAAACAAAGAGCCCTGTGTGCTGCACAGCCTGGAGGAGCTGCCCCTGCTGCTCTCTGGGGCTGGGCACAGCCAGCTCTGCCCTCCTGCCAGGGAGCTTGGGGCAGGAGCCCGGGCAGGGGCAGGAGCCCGGGCAGGGGCAGGAACCTGGGCAGGGGCAGGAACCCGGGCAGGGGCAGGAACCTGGGCAGGGGCAGGGGCAGGAGCCTGGGCAGGGGCAGGAACCTGGGCAGGGGCAGGAACCTGGGCAGGGGCAGGAGCCTGGGCAGGGGCAGGAACCTGGGCAGGGGCAGGAGCCCGGGCAGGGGCAGGAGCCCGGGCAACCCCAGCTCTGCTCACCCCTCACACCTGAATTTGGGCACTCCTGACCTTGCTTCCTCACCCAGAACAGGGCTTTGGTGTTCTGCTCACCCTTCACACCTGGCTTTGGGCACTCCTGGCCCTGTTTCCTCAGCCAGAACAGGGTTTTGGTGTCCTTGGTGCCGTCTCCCCATGTGTGGCTGGAGGATTTTGGTTTGAGGTGCTGCTTGGGGCATCCTGAGCAGGTGCAGGAGCCTGGGCAGCCAGGAGTGCCCAAACCCAGGTGTGAAAGGTGAGCAGACCATCCTGCCAGGTCTGCTCACCCTTCACACCTGCGTTTGGGCACTCCTGGCCTTTCTTCCTCACCCAGGGACAGGGCTTTGGTGTTCCTGGTGCCCCCTCCCCATGTGTGGCTGCAGTATTTTGGTTTGAGGTGCTGCTTGGGGCAGCCTGATCAGGGACAGGAGCCCGGGCAACCCCAGCTCTGCTCACCCCTCACACCTGAATTTGGGCACTCCTGGCCCGGCTTCCTCACCCAAGGATTTGGTGTTCTGCTCACCCTTCACGCCTGGGTTTGAGCACCTCTGGCCCTGCTTCCTCACCCAGAACAGGGTTTTGGTGTCCTTGGTGTTGTCTCCCCATGTGTGGCTGGAGGATTTTGGGGTGTGAAGTGCTCCCACATCGCTGCTCCTTCCCCTGCTGGCGTGAGCACACCCCAGGGAGGCTCCTGGCTGTTCCTCAGCCTCTGCTGATGCTGCTGATGTTTGCTGTGATGTGGCAGCTGCCCTGGGCAGGAGAAAGTGCAGATAACATTTGTGGCTGCAGCTCGGTGGAGCTGAGAGCAGCTGGGAACAGAACCCTCCCAGCAGGGCTGGGGCTTGGCTGGGCTGGGCTGCAGCCTCTCCTGGGGACACCTCAGCCTTGTCACTGCCTGGGCTGGCAGTGCTGGCAGTGCCACAGAGGGCTCTGGGGTGTTTTACAGCATCCCAGGCTGCTGTGGGCTGGAAGGGACCTTAAAACCCACCCAGTGCCACCCCAGCCATGGCAGGGACACCTCCCACTGTGCCAGGCTGTTCCCAGCCCTGTCCAGCCTGACTCTGGCACTGCCAGGGATGGGGAATTCATTTTAGAGCAATAAATAGGAATTCTTTTAATTGCTGCTTCCATTAATGGAGGGGACCTTAAAACCCACCCAGAGCCACCCCTGCCATGGCAGGGACACCTCCCCCTGTCCCAGGTGCTCCAGACCCCATCCAGCCTGGCCTGGGACACTGCCAGGGATGGGGAATTCATTTCAGAGCAATAAATAGGATTTCTCTCCATTGCTGCTTCCATTGATGGTGTGTCCCCAGCTCCCTCCCTGAGTGGGATTTTCTTCCATGAGTTTTTAGGGAAAGCTGCTTCAAGCAGGGAAGGTGTAGGTTGGATATTAGGAAGAAATTTTTCACCGAGAGAATAATAATAAAGCACTGGAATGCTCTTCCCTGGGAGGTGGTGGAATCACCATCTCTGGATGTGTTTGAATAAACACTGGACATGGCACTGGGTGCTATGGTCTGGTTGAGGTGTTGGGCATAGGATGGGTGATGATAGAGATCTCTTCCAACCTCATCATTCTGTGATTCTGTGGCACACTCTGACTCCCAGGAGACCCCTGATTTTTGACCTGAGGCTGTGGAAAAGGCTCCCAAAACTGATTGATAGCACTGAGATTACAGCAGTGCAGTTGGTTACAAGTGTGTGATATCACTTTTCTGCCAAAATCCAGCAGCAGAAAGGCAGGGATGGGGCTTGGGATGGAGCTGGAGGCAGAAGTGGGGGTTGAGGTTGGGGTGGCCCCAAGAGCAGATGTTGGAATTGTGGATGTTGAGGATTTTAGCCTTTGTGTGCTGACACAGGTGTTTAAAAATAAAGCCTGGCCATGGGTGCTGTAGCCTGGTTGAGGTGTTGGGCACAGGTTGGACTCTGTGATCTCACAGGTCTCTGCCACCCTCGTTATTCTGTGATTGTGTGAAGGTGTCAGCCAGGACTGTGGGTGCTCTGTCAGGACTGCAGCTCGTGTTCCTCCATGGGAAAACCTGAGATGATTGTTTCCCCCCAAACCCCCTCTGTGCTGAGCTGGGTCCCTGTCCCTGCTGTCCCTCCTGGCCCAGGACGTGTCCCAGGGCAGGGGACACCTGCAGCTCTCCCTCCTGGGACAGGGAGCCCTCTGAGCTCAGCTCCTGCCCAGCACGGGGCATTTCCTGAATTCCCCATCAGATTTTGGGAGCTGTGTGCAGACAGGATAATCCTGTGTGGGAAAGGAAGGGCAGGAACAGCAGTAATGCCCTGGAGCTGTAATCGGCTCTGGGGGCTCAGTGCAGTGTCTGCTGGGGCTGGCTGGGCTCTGGGGTGGGCAGAGCTGGGGCTTTGGGGTGGGCAGAACTGGTGTTTTGGGGTGGGCAGAGCTGGTGTTTTGGGGTGGGCAGAGCTGGGGTTTTGGGGTGGGCAGAACTGGTGTTTTGGGGTGGGCAGAGCTGGGGTTTTGGGGTGGGCAGAATTGGGGTTTTGGGATGTCCCCAGCCCAGTGGAGCTGTCATTGTCCCAGAGCAGCAGCTGCAGTGTCTGCTGGGGCTGGCTGACCCCACTGCTGAGCTTTGGGGTGGGCAGAGCTGGGATTTTGGGGTGTCCCCAGCCCAGTGGGGCTGTCATTGTCCCAGAGCAGCAGAAGCCAGTCTGCCCTGTGCAGGTCCCTGCTGGCCAGGCCCTGGTGTTTTACCTGCTGTTTGGGATGGGCTCTGTGCCCTTGAGAGGCTCCCCGGGTCTGTTCTTCACCCCTTGCTTGTGGTGGTTTTGGGAAGGATAATCTGGAATGAGGAGCCTGTGTCTGACCAGGTAATCTGGGATGAGGAGTCTGTGTCTGACCAGGTAATCTGGGATGAGGAGCCTGTGTCTGACCAGATAATCTGAAATGAGGAGCCTGTGTCTGACCAGATAATCTGGAATGAGGAGCCTGTGTCTGACCAGGTAATCTGGAATGAGGAGCCCGTGTCTGACCAGGTAATCTGGAATGAGGAGCCTGTGTCTGACCAGGTAATCTGAAATGAGGAGCCTGTGTCTGACCAGGTAATCTGGAATGAGGAGCCTGTGTCTGACCAGGTAATCTGAAATGAGGAGCCTGTGTCTGACCAGGTAATCTGGAATGAGGAGCCTGTGTCTGACCAGGTAATCTGGGATGAGGAGCCTGTGTCTGACCAGGGAAGGTTTGCAGCCCCTTCCAGCAGCTCCAGCTCCTGCACGAGTCCTCAGGTGACTTTGGCCCTTGCCCAGCTCCTGCCTGGCTCCCTTGGATGCTGCTCAAAATGTCATTTCTTTTGTCCTTCTTCAAAACTGGGCCGTGGCAAAGTCATGGGGAGGGGTTTTCTTGTGCTGCCGAGCAGAGCTGGAGCGTTTCCCCCGGGATCTGGGGCTGAGCAGCTCCTCCAGGCTGGGGGTGCGTTTCGGGAGGTGCATTTTGCTCATTTGGTGTCTGGAAGGTGCCTGGGCAGGGTGGAGCTGCCCTGGGTGGCACACGGGCTGTGAAAGGGCAGCAATTACCGAGCCATTGTTGAGCTGAAAGGAGCCCCTGGCACATAAAATGGCTTTTTATTGCCACAGTAAAATCAGGAGGATGTGGCACTGTCATGGCTTGGGTGAGATTTCACAGCTCATCCAGCCCCACCCCTGCCATGCCCGGGACACCTTCCACTGTCCCCGGGTGCTCCAAGCCCTGTCCAGCCTGGCCTGGGACATTTCCATGGATTCAGGGCCAGCCCTGGCTCCAGGCTCTGTCCTGCTCCTGGCGGTTCAGAGGCTTTGTGCTGCACCAGATCCCCTGGGAGCAGGGATTAACCTGGTAACTGGGTTTGGGGATGTTTGGGGCAGGTCCTTCCTGCCCTGCAGGGTGTGGACAGGGGGGAGATGGATCCCACAGGGGGGGAGATGGATCCCACAGGGGTGGAGATGGATCCCACAGGTGTGGAGATGGATCCCACAGGTGTGGAGATGGATCCCACAGGGGTGGACAGAGGTGGAGATGGATCCCACAGGGGTGGGCAGGGGTGGAGATGGATCCCACAGAGGTGGAGATGGATCCCACAGGGGTGGAGATGGATCCCACAGGGGTGGAGATGGATCCCACAGGGGTGGATGGGGGTGGAGATGGATCCCACAGGTGCCCAAGGTCACCCTGCAGCCCTTAAAGGGGGTCAGGGACTGCTGGGGCTGGGTTTGGTGCCCACTGGGACCCAGTCAGGGCAGTGCCCAGGGGGACACAGAGCTCCAGGAAATATTTTCCTGTGGTTTGTGGCAGTGTCCCTGCCGTGGAGATGAGCTCCTTTTTGGGGGATCCTTTAAATTTGGGCTTAACCAGGCACCCAGCACCTCGTGGGTGACAGCTCGTGCTGCTGGAGGAAGGGGAGCTGCAGGAATGAGGGTGCAGAGACACAGGACAGCCCTGTGAAAGCCTCTGCTGCCTTGGGAAGGGCTTTTCCAGCCCTCTGCTGCCTTGGGAAGGGCTTTTCTGCTGCCTCCATCCCTGGCACGAGGAGCAGACGGGCCAGGCTGGTTCTCACCTCCTGTGTTGGAGGAGGAGGAGGAGGAGGGTTGTGAATGAGCATCTGTGAGGCCCATGTGGCCTGGCTGGGGCTGCCAACGTGTGGCAGAGGTGTGCAAGGTCTGGGTGTCACCTTCCCTGTGATGGTGACAGCTCCCAGGGTCCCCACCTGCCCCGGGCCTGCAGGGATGCTGGGGGGCATCTGAGTTAACCAGTGCCACCAGTACAGCTCTGAGTTAACCAGTGCCACCAGTACAGCTCTGAATGAACCAGTACAGCCCTGAATTAACCAGTACAGTACTGAATTAACCAGTGCCACCAGTTACAGCTCTGAATTAACCAATACAGCCCTGAATTAACCAGTACAGTACAGAATTAACCAGTATGGCTCTGAATGAACCAGTGCCACCAGTACAGCCCCTGGCACAGCTCTGGGCACTCGCTGGGCTGTGCATCCTGGCACAGACCCAGCACTGGCCCCATCCAGGGGGCTATGGGGGGCACACAGCATCCCAGGGGTGCAGCCCAGTGCTGTGTCCCTGCAGGAAGGCTCAGTGGCACTGCCCAGCCTGAGGGGGACCGGGTACCATGAACTGGGAGCCCCAGCCAGGCTGCCTTGGGAAGCTGCTGCTGCTCCCTTTACCTGGTGTGTTCATAAACAAAGGAAAATCACCCCGGGCAGTGCCAGGCGGGGCTGATGAGTTATCAGCACATGGCCCAGTGCTCTGGGCTGGCAGAAGTGAAACCCTGGTGGAGAGGAAAGGGATGAGTCAGCTGCAGAGGAGAAGCTGAGGGTTCCCCCAAGCTGACTGTATCCCCACGCTGATGGTACCTTTAAGCTGATGGTTCCCCCAAGCTGATTGTACCCCCAAGCTGATGGTTCCCTCGAGCTGGTTGTTGTTCCCCCATGCTGATTGTTGTTCCTCCAAGCTGGTTGTCCCCCAAGCTGATGGTTCCCCCAAGCTGGTTGTTGTTCCCTGAGGCTGATGGTTCCCCCAGTTTGATTGTGTCCCCCAAGCTGATGGTTTCCCCAAGCTGGTTGTTGTTTCCCCAAGCTGGTTGTTGTTTCCCCAAGCTGGTTGTTGTTTCCCCACGCTGTCTCCATCCCCCTGCACACAGATCCTGCAGCTCAGGGCTGGAAGGGGCTGCTGTGAGCCTGGGGCAGGCTGTGCTGCTCTGGGGGGACACACAAACACCCTGCAGGGGTTCCCAGTGGGATTGCTCAGGCTGGAGGAGCCCTCAGGGTCACCAAGCCCCAGGTGCCACCTCTGCCTGTGATGGGTTTTGCTTTCAATTTGGCTGCATCAGATCCCCAGCCCCGAGGTGCTGTGTGAGCAGGGTTAGTGCTGGCTGGGTTTTAGGGGATGTGCCCAAGTCCTGGCCCTGACCCTGGGGTACCCATGGTGCTGCTGCTGGTGGGAGATGGTCCCGTGGCACTGCCCTTGCAGGGCATCCTGGGCTGCTGCATCCCTGCCCACCTTCTGTCTCTGAGCAGTTTACTCCTGCATTAATGCATCCGTGGTGTTTCCATTAGACACGGCCCACATCCTGTTTTACAGGGGGGTCAGAAATAACCCTGAGAGCTGCAGAGCTGCACAGCAAACCCTTGGGAGCTGGGCTGCCACTGCTTCCCCCTGTGCAGGGGCAAAGCTGCCTGTCCTGGTGCCAGCAGGGATGTGGAACAACCTGTTTGCCCGCTGTGGGTGGGTGTGGACGGGCAGGGCCCTCACAGAGCTGTGGTTCCTCTCCAGGGTGATACCGTGAGTCAGCCTGAGCTGCAGCTCCTCCTCCATGCCAGGCTCTCTCTGTACCCTGAGCAGTTCCCCAGCTGCAGGATGTGTGTCCTGGCAGCTCCCAGCTGGCCTGGGCCCTGTCCTGCTGCACAGGGGCTGATCCTCAAATCCCTGATGGGAACAGCCCTGGCGTGGGTGGCTCTGCTGCTGCCAGGGCTGGGACACAGCCCCAAACCCAGCCCTGGCACCCTGGGGTGGTCCCTCACAGTTTCACCCTGGCACAGTGCCACAGGCTCCTTGCCAGGGCGGATTTTGGGCTGTTGAGGCTTCCCTGCTGTCCCTTAGTCACAGTTTAGCAGCTCTGGGCTGGCTTTGGGGTGAGATGTTCAGTCTGCCATGGTCTGTAGGGTTTTGTGGAGCAGCTCACAGTGTGCAGGTGTGGGGTGGCAGAGGTGCCCTGTGAGAATTCACACTGTTTTGAGGGATTCAGTTCAAATCCTGCTGCTCAGTCACAGTTTTAGCTCATCCCTGCAGCTCTGGGCTTGGTTTGGGGTGAGATGTCTGTTTGTGGACACCCTGGGCACCTCTCCCTTTGTTTGTGGGACCCTCTGGGCACTGCTGCGGCTCAGGGGGCACAGGGGACAGTGGCCCTGCCACAGCCAGGTCTGGCACTGCAGCAGAGGTGGCAGAACCTGCCCAGGATGGGATTTGAGTGTTTGCAGAAGGGTTTGGGACACAGAGCGTGGTGCAGAGCAGGGATTGCTGCAGGCAGGGGAGCACAGGGAGGTTGTTCCTGCTCACCTGGGGGTGCTGACACTCAGCTGGCACATGGCCCATGTGCCCAGGGACCTGGGGGGACATTGGGGGACACTGGGGGACACTGGGCACAGGCTGGGGCTGGGGCTGTTCCCTCACCCCAGGGAGATGCTGCCTTTCATGTACAAACAGCCCCACCGAGGCTGGGAGCCTCCTGGGAAGCTGCAGCCTGCCCTGCTGGGAGGAACAGCTGACAGAGCTGGGCTGTCCCTGTGACACACAGCCAGGGCTCTGGGTGCTGGCCCTGCTCCTGGAGGATGCTCCTGAGTGTGTCTGGGCTCAGGACACGGCCCTTCCTGCAGGAACAGTGCTGGGCGTGGGGCTCAGCCCTGGCAAAAACCACAAAAATCAAAGGAAGTGCCCAGAACAGAGCTGGGAGTGCTTGGCTGCAGATCAGAGCTGGGATTCCATGGCTGCAGGGGGGATCCCAGGGCTGTGCCCTGTGCCCTGCTCTGTGCCAGGGCTGTCCTGTCCCTGTCCTGGACCAAAGCAGCAAGGGCTGCCCATGGATTTGGGGTTCTGGTCCTGGTCTTGGTTCTGGTTTTGGTCCAGGTTCTGGTTCTGGATCCCTGCTCTGAGTGCCAGGGCTATGCCTGTCCTGTGCCCTGCTCTGTGCCAGGGCTGTCCTTGTCCCTGTACTGGGCCAGAGCTGCCCCTGGATTTGGGGTCCTGCTCCTGGTCCTGGTTCTGCTCCTGGTTCCCTGCTCTGTGCCAGGGCTGTGCCTGTCCCTGTGCTGGGCATGGGGGGCAAGGGCTGCTCCTGGATTTGGGGTCCTGGTTCTGCTCCTGGTTCTGGTTCTGCTCCTGGTTCCCCCCCACCTCCCAAGGTTTGTCTGTCTGTCCCAGTGTCCCAGGTGAGCTCACTGCAGCTCCCCAGGGTGGGCACAGGGGTACCCCAGGTGTGTCTGGGGACCCCTCCTGGCTGCTGCCCCTGCTCTGGGGTGTTCCCTGAGCTCCCAGGTGTGGCTGGGGACCCGTCCAGGTGTGTCTGGGGCCCCCTCCAGGTGTGTCTGGGGACCCGTCCAGGTGTGTCTGGGGACCCCTCCTGGCTGCTGCCCCTGCCCTGGGGTGCCCTGGGCTCGGTGCCTCACGCCCTCCCTGTGCTCTTGCAGGGGACGTGCTGTTCCAGATGGCCGAGGTGCACAGGCAGATCCAGAACCAGCTGGAGGAGATGGTGAGTGCCCAGCCTGGCGTGC
The DNA here is from genome assembly GCA_024362935.1 of Setophaga petechia. Taxonomy (NCBI): domain Eukaryota; kingdom Metazoa; phylum Chordata; class Aves; order Passeriformes; family Parulidae; genus Setophaga; species Setophaga petechia. The sequence goes on along the minus strand of JANCRA010000122.1, from coordinate 401,692 downwards.
CAGGGCCCCTGGCAGTGGGAAATGCTTTGCCATGCCTCGTGCAGATGCCACCAGCCCCTGTGGCGTGGCTTTGCTGAGCCCTGCAGTGCCCCCCGTGCCCCCCAGCCATCCCTGAGTGGTTCCTCTCTCCCTGCAGCTCAAGTCCTTCCACAACGAGCTCCTGACGCAGCTGGAGCAGAAGGTGGAGCTGGACTCCCGGTACCTGAGTGTGAGTCCGTGTGTCCATCTGTGAGTCCGTGTGTCTGTGTCCGTCTGTGTGTCTGTGTGTCCATGTCCGTGTGTCCATGTGTCTGTGAGTCCGTGTGTCCGTCTGTGTGTCCATGTGTCCGTCTGTGAGTCCGTGTGTCCATGTGTCTGTTTGTCCATGTGTCTATGAGTGTCTGTGTGTCTATGTGTCCGTGTGTCCTTGTGTCCATCTGTGAGTCTGTGTGTCCGTGTGTCTGTAAGTCTGGCACAGCCCTGGGGCTGCCCTGGCACTGCTCCCTGTGCCACAGCGAGCCACAGCTCCTGTCCCTGCCCACAGCTGGGTGGCACCATGCCCAGGACAGTGTCCCCTGTGTGCCCTGTGCCCCTCGGCTTTGGGGGTCACAGCTGGGTCTCCCTGGTGTCACCACACCCAGGACAGTGTCCCCTGGGTCCCCTGTGTGTCCCCTGGGCTTTAGGGGTGCCCCTGCTCACAGCTGGGTGTCACCATGCCCAGGTCAGTGTCCCCTGTGTGCCCTGGGCTTTGGGGGTGCCCCTGTCCCAGAGCTGCGTGTCCCTGGTGTCACCACGCCCAGGACAGTGTCCCCTGGGTCCCCTGGGCTCTGGGGCTCTGTTCCTGTCCCCCTGGCACTGTGAGGGCTCAGAGCTGTCCCCTGTGGTTGCAGGCTGCCCTGAAGAAGTACCAGACGGAGCAGAGGAGCAAGGGGGACTCGCTGGACAAGTGCCAGGCTGAGCTGAAGAAGCTGCGCAAGAAGAGCCAGGGCAGCAAGAACCCCCAGAAATACTCGGACAAGGAGCTGCAGGTGGGGCTGGGGACACTGGGGACACCTGGGGGACATCAGGGGGACACCAGGAGGACACCAGGGGGGACACCACGGGGACACCAAAGGAGCTGCAGGCAGGGCTGGGGACACTGGAGACACCTGGGGGACACCAGGAGGACATCAGGGGGCACACAAGGGGGTCAAGGAGCTGCAGGGACACCAGGAGGACATCAGGGGGGCAAGGAACTGCACATAGGGCTGGGGACACCACGGGGGACACCAAAGGAGCTGCAGACAGGGCTGGGGACACCCCTGGGGGTGGTGGGGCTGTGCCAAGGCCCTGGGGAAGGCTTTGCTGGGGGCATGACTGGCAGAGGGTGGCAGCCAGCCCTGGCACAGGCTGTTCCCATGGGCACAGGGCACAGTGGGGCTGGAGCTGCCTGCCCCTGCTGCTGCCACCTGTGCCACTGCTGTCACCTCAGGAATGGCCCCAGGTGCATGAATTCTGCTGTGCCCGCTCTGTGGTGCCCAGGAGGGTGGGTTTTGGTGGTTTTTGGTGTTTTCTGGTGTTTCTGGTGTTTTCTGGTGTTTTCTGTGTGTTTTCTGTGCCCGTGCCCCCTCCTGCGGGGGTGGTTGTGGTGAATCAGAGCAGTGTGATGAGTGCTGGGGGTGGGCAGGGGGAGGCACAGCTCCCACTGAGGGGGAGCCAGGCTTGGCTCTCACTGAGGGGCACCCCGGGCACCTCCTGGCAGTGCCCAGGGGCTGTGGCACTCGTGGGATCCACAGCAGGGGTTTGTGCCCTGTGCCCTCTGCTGTGCCCTCCTCACTGTGAGCTTGGCCCCATCCAGGGACCCTCAGGGGTTCCTGATGCCCCAGGGTGCCCAGGCTGGCACAGAACCGTGGTGGCACCAGGGTGCTGGGACAGGGGAAGGTGAATTCCTGCAGGAATGGTTTGGTCCTGCCCCAGGGCAGGGGGTGTGTGTGATGTTGGCACCAGGGCTGTTCCTCACATGGCAGAGATCTGTGTCTGCTGAGGGGCACCTGGGCACTGGTTGGTTGAGCTGTCCCCAGGCCACCCCTGTGTCCCCTTGCCCAAGCCCTGGTGCTGTCCTGGGAGCTGCTGAAGCCCCTGGGGATGTTTGGGATGCTGATGCTGCTCCAGGCTGTGCCTGGGGAGCACAGAGCATCAGCCAGGGCTGCTGCAGTCCCCCCATGCCCTGCTTCCTTCTCTCCTCGTGGGAGAAGCTGCTGCCGAGGGAGGTGTCACCTCCTTGGAGGCAGCAGTCACATCCTGCTCTCCTGGAGGCTGCTCCTGTGGAGCTGCTGCAGCAGCTGCCAGCCAGGAGTCTGGTGCTCTGTCATCATCTCCCTTCATATTTAATGCTGCAGGAAGCAGAGCTGGCTCCTTTCTGCCTCTGCACCACCTGTGGAGTGGCCACATCTTGTCATCACCTGCCAGGGAGAGGGGACACGTGGTGACAGTGACAGGGCTGTCCTGCAGGGACCCCGGGCTTTATGTAATGTCTGCCAGAGTCAGAGCAGCTCTGGGGCCACCCAGGCCCAGCTTCAGGCAGAGCACAGCCCTTGGCTGTGTTCTCACCCTGCTGGATCAACCAGGGAGCCCAGAGCAAGAGCACAGAGATCTCACCTGCTCCATTCAGCTGTTCCATCCTCACCTGTCCCATTCATCTGTTCCATCCTCACCTGCTCCATTCAGCTGTTCCATCCTCACCTGTCCAGTTCATCTGTTCCATCCTCACCTGTCCCATTCAGCTGTTCCATCCTCACCTGTCCCATTCATCTGTTCCATCCTCACCTGCTCCATTCAGCTGTTCCATCCTCACCTGTCCAGTTCATCTGTTCCATCCTCACCTGTCCCATTCAGCTGTTCCATCCTCACCTGTCCCATTGAGCTGCTCCCCTGTGCTCCCACCCTGCTGGATGGATCAGAGAGCCCAGAGCAAGAGCACAGAGGTCTCACCTGTCCAATTCATCTATTCCATCCTCACCTGTCCCATTCATCTATTCCATCCTCACCTGCTCCATTCCTCTGTTCCATCCTCACCTGTCCCATTCATCTGTTCCATCCTCACCTGTCCCATTCAGCTGTTCCATACTCACCTGCTCCATTCATCTATTCCATCCTCACCTGCTCCATTCCTCTGTTCCATCCTCACCTGTCCCATTCAGCTGTTCCATTCTCACCTGTCCCATTCATCTGTTCCATCCTCACCTGTCCCATTCAGCTGTTCCCCCTTTCATAAAGCAGAAATGAACCCTGGGCTCCAGCAGGGGCTGCACACAGCAGGGCTGGAGGGGGTGAGATGCCCACAGGCTCTTGCAGGAGGCTGCTCCTGAGCTGCACCATCCCCTCCTTGCATGCACAGAGCTGGTCCAGGCTGCTCTGCACGTCCCACATCACCTGGCCCCTGTCTCCTGCTGCTTTTGGGGAGTTTTCCCCGTGGGTGTTGCAGCCAAGGAGTTCAAACAGCCCTGGTCTGCATTCCAGGCTCGCTGAGCAGCTCTGAAGCAGCTCCAAGGGCTGCAGCAGTGCTGGGGTTGGGGTTGTTCCTGCTGGGTGCCACCTCCAGCCAGGCTTTCACTCCTTGGGATCAGCCCTGAGCTGCTGCTCCACACAAGGAGTGAGGGCTGGGAGCCTCACGTGCCTCATCTTCCTCGTGGAGGGGCTGAGATGGGGCTTGACCCGTGCTGGAAAGCAGAACAAACCAATCCCACTCACTTCACAGCTCTGATGAAGAAGAATGAGAACAATATTGAGATTAAACAGTCGCCAAGGAAGCTCAAGTGCTGTAATTTCATTAAGGGCTGGTTGTGATCAGGCCATGAAATCAAGGTCATGATGGGTTTGGGACCTGGATTGAATCAGCAGCTCAGCAATGAAGTTATGTTGGTTCAAAGTATTTATCAAATCATATTAGCACTGTGAGCAATTGGATTTCTGCATGGGGCTGAGGCTAAACTGGCTGTAACTCAGCTTAAATAGCAGAGCTGGGGCTGGGTGGTTGTCCTGAAAGGCTCTGCCTGGCCCAGGTGGCAGTGGGTGACCCTGGGTGGGGAGAGGGGACCAAGCTCAGCCCCTGCCTTCACCCAGCCCTGCTCCAAATGGGAATATTTGAAACATTAAACACCACTGTGCCAAATAACCTGTGGTGTTTTATCAACTTTTTGTCATTGAAACCTCATTTGGGTATTCCCATCAGGAGAAATAATTTTAGGTGTAGGTCAGGAAGCTGGAAATGGCAGAGTTTGCACAAACCAGGTTATGAGGTTGGTGTGAAAGTCAAATGGGGAAGGACTCCGAGCTCAGCAGCTCCAGGTGACTCTCTCCAGGTTTGGCTGGGATTTAGGCTGAGGGAGGACATGTAGCAAACCCAGGAGGAGAAGAGAGAAGAGAAGAGAAGAGAAGAGAAGAGAAGAGAAGAGAAGAGAAGAGAAGAGAAGAGAAGAGAAGAGAAGAGAAGAGAAGAGAAGAGAAGAGAAGAGAAGAGAAGAGAAGAGAAGAGAAGAGAAGAGAAGAGAGAAGTCCCTTCCAGGATCTAAGGAGGCTCCAAGAGAGGGACTCTGGACAAAGTCTGGAGTGACAGGACAGGGGGAATGGCATTGACTGGCAGAGGGCAGGGATGGATATGGGGCAGAAATTCCAGGTCCTGTCAGGGTGAGGCCCTGGCAGAGGGTGCCCGAGGAGCTGTGGGTGCCCCTGGGTCCCTGGGGATGTTCCTGTGCAGCTCAGGGCTGTGCCATGGGCACTTGGTACCAGATCTGTGCAGACTGAGCTGCTGATCAGGCTGTCCCTGCCCTGGGGGAGGTTTTGGGCAGGGGAAGGTGAGGCTGGCTGGAGCCAGCGTTGTTCCCTCGCTGCTCTGCTCTCAGGGTTTTATGTAACAGCCCGTGTGTGCAGGGCAGGGCTGCTGCAGATGTGACAAACGAGGGCAGACAGCCCTGCCCAGGGGAGGGGGCAGCCTGGCGTGCCCAGCTCTGGGGCTGCCCCCCTCCCCAGGCCCTGCTCTGCCTTTCCATCACCCTGGATTTCCATCAGCAGCCCTGGCCCAGCTCTGATCCCACGGAGCTGAGTGGGGGAGGCTGTGGGGAGCACATCAGGGCTCCCCTCCTGCCTGGGGCTGCTGCTGGGTGGGCAGGGGGAGGTTGTGAATCCTGCAGGCTCTGCTGTGCTTCGGGGCACAGTGAGCTGTGCTTTGGGGTCAGTGACCCCACTGGGCAGGGAAATGTGTTTGGGCTGTGTGTGGCCATTCCCTGCTGTGGGGCTGCTGTTTTATGTGCCATGGCACAGGAGGGGTTGGGTCAGGGCTCATCCCCAGCTCTGCTCTCATTCCTGGCTGTGGGAGAGCCCCAAGCTGGGATCCAGCACAGCCATCCCTGGCTGGACACAGCACCTGAGCTGGCACACGGGGCTGGGGGCTGCAGGAGGGGACAATGCCACCCCCGGGGCTGCTCCAGGCCCTGCCAGCAGCAGTTTGGGAATGAGGAAAAGGTTCTGGGAATGAGGAAAAGCTCTCTGAGCTGAGGATCCCTGCTCTGCTCACTCTGCCTCTGTGCTGTGCTGGGGTTTCAGCAGCTTTGCCTGCTCAGGTGCTCTTCCCCTGCTCATCAACCCAACTTCTTTTCTGTCCTGTCCCATTTCTAGCTCTTCTCCCCCGTGACTGCCTGAGCAAATCCTCCCTTCTCTCTGTGTTTACTCCTTCCAGGTATTTCAGGCTGCTGCATCGATCCAGCACAGCCCTCTCCCTTCCCTGACCTTTCCTTTCTCTTTTCTCACTGCTCCTGCCCAATCCCTCCTTGGCATGGGAGCTGCAGTGGGCACAGCCCCTCCTGGTGCAGGGTGGAATTGTGCCTGCCACGAGCTCCCCTTGGCTTTCTGACCCCAAAATTCAGGGCTGTGCTGTGCTGGTGACCCCAGGGCAGCTCCTGCCTGCTCAGGGTCCCCTCTGCTCCCTGGGGCTGGCCCTTGGCTCACCTGGTGGGTGCCAAACATGCCAGGAGTGACCTGGAGTGATGATTTCTGTGTGGAGCTCAGCCCCTGGCTCCTGTTCCCGGTGTCTGCACGTTCCAGGCTGGGATGGGAGCTCTGAACTCATTTCCCAGCCAGGCTGAGTTTATCAGGGGCTGGGCTGGAGCTGCTCTGACACCAGCACTGACAGCAGGGAGTGCTCCTTGTGTGCTCTTTGTGTGTTCTTTGTGTGCCCCTCGTGTGCTCCTCGAGTGTTCTTCATGTGCTCTTCGTGTGCTCCCCATGTTCTCCCCGTGTGCTCTTCGTGTGCTCCCCGTGTGCTCCTGCAGCTCAGGGCTTGGCATTTCTCAGCTGCTCTTTGATCTCCATCCCTGAGCTGTCACCGTGCTGCCCTTGGAGAGGTGGCAGGGCTGAGTGCCCCCCGTGCCTTTCTGTGTGTCCTCTGTGCCTTTCTGTGTGTCCTCTGTGCCTTTCTGTGTGTCCTCCCTGCCTTTCTGTGTGTCCTCTGTGCCTTTCTGTGTGCCCTCCCTGCCTTTTTATGTCCTACCTTTCTGTGGGAAGTGCCAGGGCTCTGTGCCCTCCATGCCTTTCTGTGCAGGACATCAGTGGCTGCTGGAGCTGGGGCTTGGCAGCAGCTTGTGCCCACCATGGCAGGGGTGGCACAGGAACTGCCCATCATGGCAGGGTGGCTTTGTCACTGCCCACTGTGCAGGGGTGGCACAGCCACTGCCCTCCATGGCAGGGTGGCTTTGGCTTTGGCACTGCCCACCATGACAGGGGTGGCTCAGGCACTGCCCACCATGGCAGGGTGACTTTGGCACTGCCCACCATGGCAGGGGTGGCTTTGGCACTGCCCACTGTGCAGGGGTGGCTTTGGCACAGCCCTCCATGGCTGGGTGGCTTTGGCACTGCCCTCTGTGGCTCCAGCCCTGTTCCTGTGCCCGCTCTGGTGGTCCCTGGCTGAGCCCCTCTGTGCCCAGGGGTGCCCAGGAGCCCTGGCTGTGCCAGCCTGGCCCCGTGGCACATGCTGGCAGGCTCCCAGTGCCCAGGGCTGTGCCCCACGTGCTGACACTGCTAATTAGGTCAGCAGCTCCCGCTGAATTGGAAGTGGATGCGGGAGGGGGGGCGCGGCACGGGGGAGTTATTTGAGGCCTCTCCAACCTAGAAACCCAGAAAAGCTTTTCTGCAGCTCTGGGGTGGCTCTGGGGTGTGCTCTGGCGTGGGGCACAGCCACCAGCCCTGCTCGGATCACAAGTGGGGTTTCTCTCTCCTCCTTCAAACTGGGGATTTTATTTAGATGATTCTAAACATGTTTGAAGCTGACAACCTCAATCAGTCAAGGTCTCAGTGCTTTGGTTTGTGCTTGTCAGGGGGTTCTGGAGGAGCTGCTGAGCCTGGCAGGGAACTCCTTCCCCCAGCCCTGTAGGGGATCAGGGCATGCCAAGCTGCAGAGGTGTTTGGCTGTGGTTCAGAGTGGGGTGGCTGAGATTTGCCCATTTCTGGGGAATGGGGACCAGAGCAGGTCTCCATCCTGCCCTGAGGTCCTGGCGGACACCTGGCTGCAGGTGAGGCCTCACTCCTGAGCAAGGCAGAGCCTGTGCTTGGAGTGCAGCCCCGAGATCTCACACTGTGCTTTGTGTGTGCATCTGGCATGTTTAACAGCCTTTTGATTTAAATTTCCCTTCCTGGGCTGTCACTGTGAGCGAACCCAAACTGAGCAGCAGCTCGTGAGCGAGGAGTGTGGCTCTCCATTTTGTGCTGGAGCAGCGTGTAAAGCCGGGCTCTGGGTAAACCCGTGGCACAGGAGAGGAGCACATTTCCATGAGGTATATAAAGCTCTGAGCACCACGTGTGGAGCGTGGGCTCTGCTGTGCTGCGGCGTGTTCCGACGGGCTGAGACAAGCCTTCCCCAGCTCAGCAATCAGCAGCAGCCCTGCTGAACCAGCCCGGGGTGTAAATAAGGCTCCTACCTGCGGATTTCAGTGCTGCTGCCAGGATCAGGGCTGCTCCTGTTCTGTGTGTGGTGTCTGGGCTGGAGCCGTGCCTGGCCCGGGCGTGGGGATCCTGCAGGGAGTCTGAGCCAAATTAGCAGCAGCTGAGCTCTCTTCACTCCTCACCTTCTCCTTCTTGGTGGCCCAGTTAGTAAATTAGGCAGGATGGTGGGGGAAATTAAATTAATTAAATGAATGGGGGTCGGGGTCTGTGTGTGCTCCTGCTATTTCGGGGGCTGTCAGGGCTGTGCTCTCCCTCCAGAAATGGGGCTCTGCAGGAGGGGGGGCTGTGCTGCCCCTTCCCCTGGGGCTGAACCTTCTTGTGGAGCTGCCCATGGTGAGGATGAGTGTGGGCAGCAGGGCTTGGGGCATCCCAGGCACAGCAGGAGGGGCTGGGGGCTCTCCAGGCTGGCACCGGGTCTGGCACTGGGGCTGGGGTTGGCACTGGGGCAGGCACTGGGACTGACACTGCAGCTGGGGGGTCTCCAGGCTGGCAGTGGGGATGGCACTGGGGCTGGGGGCTCTCCAGGCTGGCACTGGGGCTGGCACTGTGACTGGGGCTGGCACTGGGGCAGGCACCTGGGCTGGGGGCTCTCCAGGCTGGCACTGGGGCTGGGGCTGGGATTGGCACTGGGGCTGATACTGGGGCTGGGGGCTCTCCAGGCTGGCACCGGGGCTGGCACTGGGGCTGGGGGCTCTCCAGGCTGGCACCGGGTCTGGCACTGGGGCTGGGGGCTCTCCAGGCTGGCACCAGGTCTGGCACTGGGGCTGGGGGCTCTCCAGGCTGGCACTGGGGCTGGCACCGTGACTGGGGCAGGCACTGGGACTGGGGGCTCTCCAGGCTGGCACTGGGGCTGGCACCGGGGCACCACTCCCCAGCTCCCATCACCACTGCCAGGCTGCTGCTCTGGGCTCTGTCCCTGTGCTGTTCCAGGCTAATAATACCCGGGAGGAGGCGGCTGCTGCCGTCCTGAGCCTGCTGCTGCAGGAGCATCCCCAGCGCTTCCTCCTCCTCCTCCTCCTCCTCCTCCTCCTTGGGGGCTCTGTGTGCCCAGGGCTGCTGCTGCCTCCTCCTGTGCCATGCTGCCCTGGCACGGCCTGGTGCTGCCTGGCATTCCCAGTGCCATGCCCATGCCATGCCTCTGCTTTGGGTGATGCCAAAGCCTCCATCCCCTCCCTGTGTGTGCCCAGTGCCATCAGCTCAGCTCCCTTTGCTGATTCCTCCTCGTGGCCACAGGCATTCACCCTGGATTTTCTCATTTTGGTGGGGAAAATTCTCTTTGAAATGGGGTTGTTGGTTGCAGAACGGGTTTTTAATCCATTTCTTCTCACTGATGCTGTTTCCCTCATCCATGTTGGTGCAATGTGGGGAGACCCAAAAGCTGCTGGCCCTGGCACGAGCCCTGCACTGGGTTTTGCTCTCAGGGGGTGCTCAGAGCAGGGTGGGAGCCAGGAGCAGATCCAGCCCCAAAATAATCCCCCTTTGAAGTCTGGGATGTCACTGAATCTTGCTGCTTTTGTTGCTTTGCTCCATTTTATGTATCTCTTAATAAATATTGTAGCATGCTAAAAATAACTGATAACCGTGAAGAAGCAGCAAAGCTGCTCTGGGCCCTGAATTTCCAGTTTCATTCCCATCTCAGGGATGCCTGGGCTGCCTGAGCAGGTCCAGCCCTGCCTGGGCTGGGGCTGTTGTGGCTTTCCAGGATGGTGCTGCTGTCCCAGGGCAGAGCAGGTGGCAGGGAGGTGACACAGTGTGGGACAGGGATGGGCAGGAGGTGCTGCTCCTGGTGCCAGGTGGGAGCTGGGAGCATCCTGAGGGATGAAGGGAGGACAAAGAGGCCGGGACAGGGAGCTGGGGACACCTCGTGTGTTCAGGGAGGCTGGGGCTGTCCCTGGAGCCCCCTGTGCCACCTCTCCATCACACAGGGCAAAGCAGCTGGGGGGTTCCCCTGTGTGCTGCTGCCGTGCCAGGCGTGGGGCTGGCAGAGCCCAGCGTGGCACAGCCGTGCTGGCACCAGCACATGGGGAGAGCAGGAGCCAGCAGAGGAGCTGTGCCAGCCTGGCAGGGCCACCGTGTGTGTGGCACCAGGGAACAGCCAGGGCCTCCTCTGCCAGCGTGTGGCACTGCCCAGCAGCACCTCTGTGTCCCTGTGGTAAATGCAGGCTGAAGGCACTGCTGGCAGCTTCTGAGCTGCTGGTGACCCTGTGTGTGGCAGGGTCCCCTTGGCACCCCTGTGTGTGGCAGGGTCCCCTTGGCACCCCTGTGTGTGACAGGTCCCTGTGCCATCCCTGTGTGTGGCAGGGTCCCCTTGGCACCTCTGTGTGTGGCAGGGTCTCCATGCCATCCCTGTGTGTGGCAGGGTCCCCTTGGCACCCCTGTATGTGGTAGGGTCTCTTTGGCATCTCTGTGTATGGCAGGGTCTCCATGCCATCCCTGTGTGTGAGGGTCCCCTTGACACCTCTGTGTGTGGCAGGGTCTCCATGCCATCCCTGTGTGTGGCAGGTCCCCGTGCCATCCCTGTATGTGGCAGGGTCCCTGTGCCATCCCTGTGTGTGGCAGGGTCCCTGTGCCATCCTCGGCAGCGGGCAGGGACGTGGCACAGCCCGGGCGATGGCAGAGCAGGCCGGGATGTGCCCTGGTTCGTGCCAGGCTGAGCCGGGGGCTGTGGGTACAGCTCGTGCCGGGCACCCACGGCTGAGTCAGCTCTGCGTGGGGTGCCATGAGTAAGGGGCTGGGGGGTGGGCAGGCACACGTGTGTGTCCCTGTGTCTGTCCCTGGGGGTGTGTCTGTCCCCGTGTGTGTGTGTGTGTCCCTCCCTGTGTGTGTCCCTCTGTGTGTGTCCCCGTGTGTGTGTCTGTCCCCGTGTGTGTGTGTCCCTCCCTGTGTGTGTCCCTGTGTCTGTCCTGTGTGTGTCTCTGTCCCTGTGTCTGTGTGTGTGTGTCCCTGTGTCTGTCCCTGTGTCTGTGTGTCTGTCCTTCTGTGTGTCCCTGTGTCTGTCCCTCTGTGTGTGTCCCCGTGTGTGTGTCTGTCCCTGTGTGTGTGTCCCTCTGTGTGTCCCTCTGTGTGTCCCTCTGTGTGTCCCTCTGTGTGTCCCTCTGTGTGTCCCTCTGTGTGTCTGTCCCTGTGTCTGTCCCATGTGTATGCCCATGTGTGTGTCCCTGTGTGTGTGTCTGTCCCATGTGTCTGTCCCATGTGTGTGTCCCTCTGTCTGTTCCTGTGTCTGTGTCTGTCCCTGTCCCTGTGTCTGTCCCATGTGTTTGTGTCCCTGTGTGTGTGTTCCTGTGTCTGTCCCATGTGTGTGTCCCTGTCCCTGTCCCATCCCGGGTCCCCCCGCCCCTGTCCCTGCCCCATGGCCCTGTTTGCAGCCCGTTCCCTGCTCCTCTCTGTTCCAGTACATCGAGGCCATCAGCAACAAGCAAGGGGAGCTGGAGAATTACGTGTCTGACGGCTACAAGACAGCTCTGACCGAGGAGAGGCGGCGCTTCTGCTTCCTGGTGGAGAAGCAGTGTGCAGTGGCCAAGAGTGCCATCACCTACCACGCCAAGGTGAGTGGGTGGCACCACCAGAGCCTGGCGGGCTGCCCTGGCACTGGGTGGGTGCTCCCAGCTCGAGCTGCGCCCTGCAGAACAGCCTGGGATCCCAAAAACCACAGCTGGAGCTGCCCCACACACACACACAGGGACAGGGACACAGACAGGGACAGACCAAGGGACACACACAGGGAAACACACCCAGGGACAGAAACAGGGACACAGACACAGGGACACAGACACAGGGACAGACACAGGGACAGACACAGGGACAGACACAGGGACAGACCAAGGGACACATACAGGGACAGGGACACACAAAGGGACACAGACACAGGGACAGACATAAGGACACACACCCAGGGACAGACCAAGGGACACACACACAGGGACAGAAACAGGGACACACTCAGGGACACAGACACAAGGACGCACACACAGGGACACACACGGGGACAGAAACAGGGACACACACACAGGGACAGTGACAGACACAGGGACACACACACACAGGGACACACTCAGGGACCAAGGGGGTGCTGACCAGCAGGTGACTCCAGGGAAGATCCTCCCCAGCAGTAGCAGCTGCTCCAAATCCCCCTTGCCCATGGCAGCTCCCCATCCCTCCTGCCCATGGCAGCTCCCCATCCCTCCTGCCCATGGCAATTCGCCATCCCTCCTGCCCATGGCAATTCCCCATCCCTCCTGCCCATGGCAGCTCCCCATCCCTCCTCCCCATGGCAATTCGCCATCCCTCCTGCCCATGGCTGCCCCCTGGAGCAGGGCTGGAGCTGCCCCTGCCCGCCTGGGGAGCTGCAGCAGCTGCATGGGTGTGCAGCAGGATCCCCCAGACAGGGCTGTGCTGCTCCTGCAGCCTTGTGCTCCGTTCTGGTTGTTCCCCAGCACCGCCCTGCGTGGCTCACAGCAGCCATCTGTCACCACCACGCTTGGCACTGGAGCTGGCATTAGTCAGCTCTGTCCTGGCACATCCACAGCATGGATCCATGCTTGGATTGGCGGGCATAGAGCAGGAAATCACCTCCCAGGGCTGGTGGTAGCAGGAACCAACCAAAACCTTGTTGCAGCAGCACCCACAGGCTGATTTTGCAGGGGGGACTTTGCTGGTGGCTTGTCCATGGTGTGGTGTGTGTCCTGCTCCAGACTCCATCCTGCTGCTGCCCCTGGCTCCTGCAGGATGCTCCACAGGATCATGAGGCTGGACCCGCTGGCTGGTGTTGGGGAAATATGCAGGAACTTGGAAATTGGATTTAAAGGGGGATTTTGATATGCAGAACCACATTTTGCTTCAGATGAGGCAGAGCAGAGACATTGGGTCACCCTTGGGAGTGACCTCGAGGGGGCTGGGGCATGTTCCCCCTCTGAGTCACACAGGGGGATGTGCTAGTACATTCTGGGGGAATAAGGACAAGTTTGGCTCCATCTGTTTGCCCCTTGGAGCATGGATGGAGCACAGGGGCCTGCAGGCTGCTGGGGCTGAGCACCCCAAGGAAGCAGCTCATCCCTGGGGATGTGGGACAGCCTGCAGCACAGGCTGTGCCCTGCCAGGGTTTCAGCATGGTTTTATTTCTCTGCTCCACGTGGGGCCCAGCTCCCTGCAGCCTGGAGATGCTGCACACAGGATATCTTGATGGGGAGAGATTGGATTACCTTTCCCTTCCCTCATTCCCATTTTTCACGATTCCTGCCTGGCTCTGCTGCCACCAGAGGAAGCAGGGTGTCCCTGGGTGTTGTCCTGCCTGTGCCACACACAGAGCCATCCATCAGCCCCAGCTCAGCCCTGGCTCTGTGTGGTGCTGCCCAGGGGAGGGGGGCATGCCAGCTGCACCCCTGTGCCCTCACACCTGGTTTTGCTCTTGCAGGGGAAGGAGATGCTGACGCAGAAGCTGCCGCTGTGGCAGCAATCCTGCTCGGACCCCAACAAGATCCCGGAGCGCGCCATCCAGCTGATGCAGCAGATGGCTGCCAGCAGCAATGGCACCATCATGCCCAGCCCTCTGTCCACATCCAAGTCCAACCTCATCATCTCTGATCCCATCCCTGGTGCCAAACCTCTCCCTGTCCCCCCGGAGCTGGCACCTTTTGTAGGAGTAAGTATCCCCGTGCTGGAGCTGCCCTGCCCTTCTGAGCAAAGCCGGAGGGACGAGGCCGGGCCGGTGTCACCGCTGTCCTCGGCAAGTTGTCCTTGGATGGGCTGTCACTGATGGCAGGGATGGCAGCTCCGTGCCATCCTGGGGTGTGGGGAGGAGCCTGACCTGGGCATGGGCAGCCTGTCCCACCCCATCCCAGCAGGGTCACTGGAACCCATGAGCTGGACCTGCCTGTCCCACCCCATCCCAGCAGGGTCACTGAGCTGTGCAGAGCAGGGGAACCCAGGGGCTGGACCTACCTGTCCCACCCCATCCCACTGAGCTCTGGCAGAGCAGGGGAACCCAGGGGCTGTTTGGGGAACCCAGGAGCTGGACCTGCCTGTCCCACCCCATCCCACTGAGCTCTAACAGAGCAGGGGAACCCAGGTGCTGTTGGGGAACCCAGGAGCTGGACCTGCCTGTCCAGGCTGGTCCCTGAGCTGTGGGACTGAAGCCAGGTACCCAGAAACTGCAGGGAAAGGCCTGGAGTGACCCGTGGGATGAAGGACCCTTCAGACGAGGGTGTGCCACTGATGTGGGGACACGAGCTGAGCATAGAGCTCAGCAGGGAATTGGCAGGTTCAGGGGAGCTCAGAGCAGTAAGGTACCATAGAGGAGAGCCCACTGCTTCCCCAGAGCAGTTTGGTTTGGCTGGGAACTAAACCCAACAGGATAAAGCTCTGATTTGCCTCTGTCCCTGGAGCTGTGTCCCACTGGGGAGCTGCAGTGGGATTGCCCTGGAGCTGCAGTGGGATTGCCCTGGAGCTGTGTCCCACTGGGGAGCTGCAGGGATGTTCCTGGAGCTGCAGGGATGTTCCTGGAGCTGCATTGGGATTGGCCTGGAGCTGCAGTGGGGTGTTCCTGGAGCTGCAGTGGGATTTCCCTGGAACTGCAGTGGGGTGTTCCTGGTGCTGCAGGGATGTCCCTGGAGCTGCATTGGTATTTCCCTGGAGCTGCAGGGATGTCCCTGGAGCTGCAGGGATGTTCTGGAGCTGCAGGGATGCTCTGGAGCTGCATTGGTATTTCCCTGGAGCTGCAGGGATTTCCCTGGAGCTGCAGGGATGCTCTGGAGCTGCATTGGTATTTCCCTGGAGCTGCAGGGATGCTCTGGAGCTGCAGTGGGATTTCCCTGGAATTACAGGGATGCTCTGGAGCTGCAGGGATGTTCTGGAGCTGCAGTGGGGTGTTCCTGGTACTGCAGGGATGCTCTGGAGCTGTGTCCCACTGGGGAGCTGCAGTGGGATTTGCCTGGAGCTGCATTGGGATTTCCCTGGAGCTGCAGTGGGATTGCCCTGGAGCTGCAGTGGGATTGCCCTGGAGCTGCATTGGTATTTCCCTGGAATTACAGGGATGCTCTGGAGCTGCAGGGATGCCCTAACGCAGCCCTCCGTGTCCCCCTCCCCTCCTGTCTCGCAGCGCATGTCGGCGCAGGAGGCCATGCCGGTGATGAACGGAGTCTCGGGCTCTGACAGCGACGGGTACAACCACTGGTCTGAGATGAAGCCAGCACAGCCCAAATCTTTATCTCCTCCCCAGCCTCAGAAGCAGCTGAGTGACTCTTACTCCAATACACTCCCAGTTCGCAAAAACGTGGCACCGAAAAACAGCTACGCCTCAGGTGAGGCCCCAGGGCCCTGGAGCTGCCTCTGCTGGACCCAGTGCCCACAGGGAGCTCCAGGGTGCTCCAGGGTGGGGATGGTTCTTGGGGGTGCTGCTGGTGGGGGGACAGTGACCAACACCACCCCTTCGGTGTCAAGTGCTGCCTCCTGACCCGGGCCTTAGGAGATGCTGGAGCTGGGCTCTGCCCTGGGGTTTCACAGGATTTCCAGAAGGAAAATCTTGTGGAATGTGGCACAGGGAGCCTGCTCCCTTTGCCATGGCTGGTGGGTGATGCTGAGAGCCTGATCCTGCCTGCTGAGGGGGAAGGTGTGAGTCACACTGAGGGCTGTAGTACAACCACAGCCCGGGCTGGAATAAGGAGGGGTGGGGACCTGTCCTGTGCCTGGGGATGGGGTGCAGGATTCGGGGCACCCACTGGTGTCTGTCCCCCCAGCTGAAAACAAGACACTGCCACGCTCCAGCTCCATGGCCGCCGGGCTCGAGAGGAACGGCCGGACGAGGGTGCAGGCGATTTTCTCCCATGCTGCCGGGGATAACAGCACCCTCCTGAGCTTCAAGGAGGGAGACCTCATCACCCTGCTGGTGCCCGAGGCCCGCGACGGCTGGCACTACGGAGAGAGCGAGAAAACCAAAATGTGAGTGAACTGGGTGTCCTGGGGAGCAGCCTCGTCTGGGACACACCTGGGTTTGGCTTCATGCCCACCTTTGCCTTTCAGGAGGGGCTGGTTTCCTTTCTCCTACACACGGGTCCTTGACAACGATGGCAGCGAGCGGGTGCACACCAGGTAGGAGCATCATGTGGGGTGACAGGGTGTCCTTGGGATGGGAATTAGGAATTCCTTAGGAATAACAGCACGGCGGGGTGGGTGCTGGCTCTGGGTGGATGCCATGAGTGGATGGGTGGCCTGGGGGTCTCTGCACGGCGCTGACACCTCTGCTCTGGGCCCCCCAGCCTGCAGCAAGGGAAGAGCAGCAGCACTGGCAACCTGCTGGACAAGGATGACATCTCCATCCCGCCACCAGACTATGGCATGGCCTCCCAGGCCTTCCCAGCACAGGGCAGCAACACCTTCAAGCAGCGGCCCTACAGCGTGGCCGTGCCCGCCTTCTCCCAGGTGAGCCTCTCCCACCAGCTTCTCCAACTCTGGGGGCGTGTTTGTGCCCTGGGGGATGCTGGACAGATCCCTGGGCACTGTCCCTGCTGTGCTGGCCGGGGGTCTCAGCTCCCTGTCCCACTGGGATGGGATGGGATGAGCGGGAGCGCTCCCGGTGCCGGCGCTGGGGGTGCCAGGGCAGCTCTCCAACCTCTGTTCGTTGTTTTAGGACTACCTAATGCCCTATGGGTGTGCAATTAAAGACTATTCCAGTGGCCTCTGCCAAGCACCCTCCGCTCACTACAAGCCTTACACTAGGTCGACAGCTGTAAGTCCGACGCTTGCAATGTTTCCCTTGGGATTTACGGAAGTTTGGCCGTTTTATGCCTGGTGATCCACGTGCCTTGCCTGGACCTGCTCCTGCCGAGCACCTCTGTGGGGTGAAGGCATGCAGGGAGCCCATGGATGGGGAGGGACGGGCAAGGCACGGGGGGCAGTGGCACAAAATGGCCCCGTAAACCCCCAAAGGACAACACTTGCCGACTCCATGGGAGTCTCCCACCAGAAACAGGCTGCTCACAGGCAGCTGGAGGTGTTTTCTCTGGCACGTGCCACTTCAAGCCGGTGACAGTCCCGTGGGGACACTGAGGCAGATCCTGGACAGGATTCCAGAGTGTCCAAAGCAAGCCCAGGGCTTCTTGGATAACAAGGCAGGGAGGATGCACAGCAGATGGGATCAGCCTAACCCAGGAGCTGCAGGTGTAGGGCAGCTCTCCCACCTCAATGAGCACAGTGGGATGAGCCAGCTGGCATCACCTGCTGACAGAGGGGAGAGGATGAGGAGGGAGAGAGAAGGGCAGTGAGCACCAACCCTTCCACAGGGCAGGTCAGATGGGATCTGGTCCTCTCTGCAGGGACTGGGGTGGAAGCAAAGTCCCACTTCTTGCTGTTTTGCTGGGGTTTTCCAGCAGGATTTGCTGCTGGGGTTGGTATTTTGAGACTGGGAGCATTCCTGGGAAGGTGGGAATGTGGGTCTCTGGTTGCTGGTGCATGGCCAGCTCAGAGGCCAGGGACTCCCCCTCTTCCCTGGAGTTTTCTCCACGTTTGTCATGGAGAGCAGAGCTGCTCCAGTTGTATCCCAGGGCAGGCCCTTGCTCCAGGAGGGATATCCTTGAGGGATGTTCTCCAGGCCTGATCCTCACCTGCCCCTCAGTCCCTCCCTGCAAAGCCTGCTCAGCACCGGCTAAAGGAGAAAATGGTCCAAAACCCTGTGGGTTTCTGGTGGGAGTGAATACAGGCAACCCCTCTTTCCACAGAACATTTCACTGGTGTCTCTCAGTCGTGCAGCCCCTTTCCAACAGTCTCAGCAGCAGCCAGAGCTCTGTTCCTCACAGGGGCTGGGCAGAGCAGAGCAGGGCTCTCCCAGCAGTCGCTTTTCCATGTCTGGCCAGATAAATCCTACAGGGAGTGGTGGAACTTCACTCCCTGCTGTCTGAATCCCACTCCAATCATCTCCATCTCTCCTTTTCCTCTCCAAATGCATCAGCTCTCGGCCCTGGGTCCTGATGCACTTTGGTTTGTTTGTGTGACCCTCTGGTGGCACCTGAGCAAACAGCCCACAGGTCCCTCACTGTGCTTCCTCCTCTCCTCCCCACAGGGTCTCGATGACTACGGGACGAGGTCCGTCAACAGGTAAGATGTCACCTTGCTGTCACATTCCCTGCGAGCTCTTGGTGTTGGCTGTGGGCGAAGCCGTGGGGCTGTGGCCCCACAGGGGTCCCTGCATGGGCTCCCCGGGGACTGGCAGTGGCTGGGATGGGGCCAGGTCTCATCTGTGAGATGGGGGGGACCCAGGGAGGGCAGGTCCCAGGGCCAGCCTGGTGTCCCCAGGCTCGTGCTCCTCCAGAGAGTCGCGTCTCCCAACCTCACACCTGGATAGGGAAGCCACGGAGAGCCCACGCTCCCAGGCCTTTCCCCAGCACCTTCTCCATCCATCCATCCATCCATCCATCCCCTGTGCCTCGGAGCTGCCCCGTCTGGCTCCTGGGGCTGGGTGGAGCCCGTGGCCGGGCAGGGTCCCGCCCGCGGTGCCGTGAGCTCGGTGCTGCCCCGCGGCCACTCTGGCATCTCTGTGCTTTGTTCCGCAGCGGCAGTGGCAGTTTGGTATCAACGGTGTGAGGACACCTGGGCTCGCAGCGGCCCCTTGCTGCTTGGAAGAGCTTTCTGCTTCTTTTTTCCCCCCCCTTTTTTTTTCCTTCCCTTTCGTTTCTCTTTCTCTACTTCTTTTGGATTTGAAACTCTTGTGATCTTCAAGGAAACCATGGTGCTTCTCACCCCTCCCCGGTGTTCACAGTGCCCTTGTTTCTGAAGCCTTTTTGGAGCAGAAACTGCCGCCAGGTCTGTGCTCGCAGCCCGGGCGCAGTTGTCACTTAGTGGGACCCGGTGTTTGTCCTCCCGTGTGATGTTAGCGATGCACTGTCCCCCCCAGGGGCCGCGCCGGCCGCCCCGCACGAGCCTGGACCAAACTCCCAGACTGGATCACATATGCATGGCCTCTGGTGTCCGTACTGTTACTGAGCATCCGGGATGCCCGCGCCCGGGATGCCGTTCCCGGAGGGGGGGCAGCGTCCCCGCGCCTCCCCCTGGGCCCGATCCGCTTCCATCCCTCGGGAGAAGCGGATGGCACAGAGCTCCCGCCCCGGGGAAAGGGCTGCTTCTGGGCTGGGGTCCTGCCGGCCGCGGGAACCCCCCCGGAAGGGTTACTCCTGGTTGTTTTATAAATATATATATATATATATTTTTTGTAGCAAGGTATTGTTACCTCACGCTAGGGCTGGGGCTCCGGGGGCTGCTCGCGTGCCCAAGCCAGGCTGGAGCGAGGCAGCCCTGGCAGTGCCCGGGGGGCTCCCAGCCCGCCCTGGGGGTCCCGCTCCGCACTCGCCCGGCCGTAGCCCTCCCAGTGCCCGTGGCCGTCTCCACTGCAAAGCTGTTCACGCTTTTTTTCTGATGTGATTTTTAAGACCTCTGACATTGCCTGTTTACTGGGACATTGCTGGCAATAGACCCCCGACCCTCTCCACCCCCTGGACCAGTTTTTGGGTTATCTCCTCGCCTCCGGGCACACTGTTCTGAGCCCCTCCTGCATCGATGTCCGAATTTTGCTAAGGATTTTTAACCCAGGATATTTCACGATGAATGACTGACTGTAGAGGGGGAAAAAAAAAAACAACACAAAAAACCACAAACCCAGCCTAGCAAAGCCTGTGTGGAGATTGTAAAGTGCTGAAAAACCTTTTTTTAAAAGCCAGAGAGAATTGTGCCCTGTACTGAGTTATTGTTTGAATAAAAGTTTTATTTATTGCATTGAGCTGGGCCTCGGTGTCTTTTTCGGCTGCCGTGCCTGCGTGCTGCCCTCACCGCCTGCATCGCCCACCGCGCATTCCCAGGCATTCCCAGGCCGTGTTTTTGTTCCCTGCTCCGTCCCTGGGGACGCTGCACTAAACAGCTTCGCTGAGCGGGAGCAGCGACAGCTGCTTTAGGGCCGGCTCCCCCTCGCTGAGCATCCGAGGGGTGATGCTGCCCCTCTGCCGCATGCCAAGGCTCCGGCTGCGCTTTCCCGGCGCTGGGAAAGCGGCGGCAGCCGGCACAGAGCACAGAGGGGGGAAGGAAGCCGCCCCCTCCCTTCCGCAGCCCCCGCCGTGCCCGGCCGCTGCTGTCCCACAGCTCCCGGCTGGCCGTGCCCTTCCTTCCCCTCCTCACAGCACCAGCGACTCAATAAACACCACTTTTCCTCCTTTTTCTTCTTTTTTCCTCCTGTTTGCTCTGCCTGCCGGCGCTGCGTGCGGGGTGGCCAGCGGGCTCTCGGGCCGGCTCGTGGCCTTAAGTCTCTCCTTAACCACGACCTTCTGTTCCCATCAAGCGTCCCGGCGTCCTCCAACCTGCCTTCTGTTTCCCTTGCAGCCCCGATGTTGAAGTGGCCAGGTTTTGAGGTGGCCCTGCCCGTAGTTAGTAAGTGACGGTGTCGCGGGGCCGAGCCCTGGGTGCGCTGGGCAGCGGGTGAGGCCGCGGGGCTGCGCGGGCACGGTGCCACCGCTCTGCTTCGCCCCTCGCCGTCCCCTCCCTGTGCCACCACCGCTTGTCCCCGAGCTGCGGGGCTCCCCGGCTGCCTGTGCTGCTCGCCGTGGCTGCGCTTGCCGGGATGCTGAGCTGCTCTGCCCTCCCTCCCTGTAATCGGCTCTTTGGTTGTAGGTGTCCGCCGGCCCCAGCCCTGCCCGCACTAACCGCAGGTTTTTTGAGCAGCTTTTTTTGTTGTAGACTCATCCCAGGAGCCTCCTGGTCCTGGCCCCAGGGATGGGATGCAGGAGCCTCCCCAGGAGTCCGGACTCTCCTCCTCGCTGGCACTGCAGAGCCTGGAGAGCTCCTTCCCCGTTTCTCTTTGATCCATGAGCTGCTTTCCCTGGAGCTGCGGGCTCCATCCCAGTGGCTCTTCTCTGCCCGTACAGAAAGAGTTAAATGAGCCCCGGGTGACTCATCAAAGCAACTTTTCCTCTCCCTCCAGTCCTGAGAATCTATTTTGGCATCTTGGGAGGGAAAGTGATCTAAGCAGCTGCATTAATTAGGTGCGAAATTAATTACCCTATTTTTAAGCAAAAGTCATTTATCTTTTAAGGAAAGAAAAAGTGAACGTGGAGAGGTGAGGGATGGCAGAGATGGGGCCTGGGGCTGACAGTGAGAGCCTGTCCCAGAGGAGCATAGGTCCTAGCATCTTCCTTCTGCTCTGGGAGATGGCTGGGGACATCCCAAAGCTTTTGGGGACATCCCAAAGCTGCTCAGTGCAGGTGCACATGGTAACCACGGCACTTTACCTGAACCCACATCAAGGGTAGCAGGGCTGTGCCCCCACAGTGAGTGACCAGCCGAGGCCCAGCTGTGGGACCTGGCCTGGGGGGCTGTGGCCATTATTGTTCCCTCTGGGGACAGAAGGATTGTGTGGCTCCTGGGGAGGGCTGGGGGCAGTGGGCAGGCGAGACAGAGGGGCTGCAGGGGGTGCTCAGTGGCTCCCCAGGCAGCCAGAGGAACCCCCAGAGCTGCCCACATCCCCTGGGAATTAACTCCTGCTGGGAGAGGACAGAGGGGACCTCCTGGAGAAGGGATAAGGATGCTCCCCATGCCAAGGCAGTCCTTGCACCCTGTCCTGGCCAGGTGACAATGGCAACAGGAGGGTGCTGGGGACACCCCAGGTAGGTGAAACCCAAGGACAGCCAGTCGGCCCTGACAAGCTCATCCAGCTCTCCTTAGTCTCCCACACCCTTCCTCTTGGACATTAACTTCCCCAGAGGCAGCACAAGGGCTCTGCAGGGAGCTGCCAGCTCTGTCCTTGCCCAGGAGTGAAGCCATAACCCCTGCTCCAGGGCTGGGTGATCCCACAGTGCTCCATCGTGGGAACTGTTGGAGTCCAGCCTTGGAGGAGGCTGGAGCAGCTTCATCAGCCCTGGTCCCCCTGGCATCCCCAGCTTTAGGCTGGAGGAGAATGAGGTAGGAGAACATCCCCCTGCAGCTGGGCTCGGCTCATCTCTGACCCAGCACGGCTTGGCTGGGAGAGGAGCAGAGCTGTGGGGGCAGCTGGGGAGTGGGGGCAGCTCAGAGAATGGGGCAGCTGGGCTGGGGGCTCCACCAGGCAGAGCTTTTCCAGTTGAAGCCCTCCCCAAACGCTGCTGGTTCCGGGGTCTCGCCAGTCTCGCTCGCCGTGCCGGTGCCCTGTTCTCTCCAGGCCTCCACACCCTGGTAACTCCTCCTTCCTCTTCCTCTTCCTCCACAGGAACCCCTTTGCCAACGTCCACCTGAAGCCAACGGTGACAAACGACCGCTCGGCCCCGCTCATCAGCTGATCCGGGAGCGCTGGCGCCCGCATGGCACTCGCCACCTCCTCATCCTCCTCATCCTCCTCATCCTCCTCCTCGCTGCTGCATGTCCAGCTTCCCAGGACTCCATTTCTAGGCTGAATTTATTAATCCTGCTGCTTTGAAAGCCAAAGGCTCAAGCTAGTGCCCTAGCTCTCTCTTCTCTAGACTCCCTCGGTGGCAGGGGGTCACAGCGCTGCCATGTCACCTGTCCCCTGCCTGTGCTGAGTGTGGTGGCACTTCCCAGAGTCAGGGCAGCGTGTCCCAGAGCTGGGGTGGCTCCCAGGCCCAGCAGCAGCTTGCTGTGGGTGGGGAAATGAGCTCAGCTGGAGAACAGTTCTCTGTGGGCTCACAGTGCTCCAGGGGGCAGCAAGGCAGAGAGGGCACAGTCCCCCTGCCCAGACGAGAGGGACCCCCAGGCCAGGCAGGACACTGGGACACCCCCAGGCCAGGCAGGACATGGGGACACCCCCAGGCCAGACAGGACACTGGGACACCCCCAGGCCAGGCAGGACACTGGGACACCCCCAGACCAGGCAGGACATGGGGACACTCCCAGGCCAGGCAGGACACTGGGACACCCCCAGGCCAGGCAGGACACTGGGACGCCCCAGGCCAGGCAGGACACTGGGACACCCCCAAGCCAGGTAGGACATGGGGACACCCCCAGGCCAGGCAGGACATCCTGGGCAAGCCAAGGCACGGTGGGTGGCACAGGCAGCTCCCAGGCTCCCAGCAGCCCCCGGTGCCCACGCCATGCCCCAGGCTGGGACAGGGCAGGGGATGCCAGCACTGCAGCCCCCGCTGGGCCGGGGTCAGCTCCGCCCCCAGGGCTCCTGCTGCGCCAGGGCTCGGGGTGCTGCAGGGAATTACGGTACTGCTGTAAAATATAAGCTAGGAAAAAACCACTGCTGGAGGCAGGGCAGTGTGGGAGCGAGCCTTGGGGTGCCCCTGCTCTCCCTGCAGACAGGAGCTCCTTGGGGTGCCCCTGCTCTCCCTGCAGACAGGAGCTCCCATCCGGATCTCTTGCTTGGCTGTTTGCTCTTCCTCTATTCCTAGGGCTGCATGAGAGAGAGAGAGATAGATAGAGATAAATATATATAAATATATATATACACACACACTTGCTAAGCTTACTGCTGGGGGTGCCCATGAGCAAGGTGGCTCCCACAGCCCTTCCCGCAGCTGCTGAGTGACCAGGGTCACAGCCTTGCTCCACAGACAGGGAGAAGAGGTTTCCAGGCAGGAACAGTGTCTCCCATGGGTGAGGGCTTGAACCCCAACAGAGTTTTTGCTTTTTCCGTTGTATTTCTCCTTTTGCACTCTCTGATCACTGGTGCAGCACGTCCTGGTGCCCACAGCCCGGGCAGTGCCTGCTTGGCTGGGCACTGGGGAGGGCATGGAGTGTCCCCAGCCCAGGGGCTCGGTCCCAGTTGGATGTGGTGGCTCATCTCTCCTGTGTCCCCTCTGATGGATTTTCCAGCTCCACTGCAGGAAAACAGCTTCACCTGTGACTGCCCAGGCTCCAGCTCTGCACGAAGGCTCCCAGCTCCATGATGTGCCTCCTCTTCCTCTCCCAGGGCTGGAGCAGATGGGTGGGGGGCAGAGGGGGCAGGGGTGGGGGAAAAGGCTCTGCTGGGGGTGGGACAGTGGGTGGGAGAGGGCTGGTGGTCACAGCCAGGGGTGGGGACAGGCCTGGGGTCCCCTCGGCCACTGCGGTGTCCTCTTGGGGCTGTCCCCTGGGCCCCCCAAGCTGCCACCCTGGCTCCAGCCAGCCCCCGGGGGCTTCGCTGCACCTCCTGGCTCGGTGGCACCTGTAAGACGTAACCTGAAATAATTTTTTATGAGAAAAAGTAATTTATGAGCAATTCAACCTCCCCCAGCCCTCCCTCCTGCAGCGTTTTCCCAGGCCAGAGGCTCCTGCCTGGCCCTGGAGCGTGGCTGGGACCCTCCCGAGCTGGCTCCATCCTGGGTGCTGGGCAATGATCGGGGCAGGAAACGGCTTAAGATATTTTAAAAACTTTATTATTGGCCCGATGAGATTTGACACACATGCTGGGAGCTGTATGGAAATCAGCACTGATAAAAAATACAGCAATTATGACCCGTATTGAGAAAATAGACCATGTAAGAAGAGCCTTTCTATTAAAAAAGTTCCCCAAGCCACAGCTCTGTCCTCATCCGCCCTCCGGGGCCGGGACCTGCGGCGCCATAGACCAAACCCGGGGTGTGGGGTGGGGCTGGGCAGCACCCCGGGGTGCCAGGGGCTGAGCAAACCCCCCCCAGTGCTGGGGGTGCAGGGAAGGGGCAGGAGGGTGGGTGCCGAGGGAAGGAAATCCTGGGATCATCCCAGTCCTGCATGGGGAGCAGCTCTGGGTGCTGCACCCTGGTCAGGGCAGGGGGTGGGCTCCTGTTGTAAAGGATAAGGAAGAAGTTTGGGAGAATTGGGTGGGGGTTACAGGCCAGGTGGGGCTTAAATAAAACGCTGAAATAAGCACTCATTGCTTAGAAAGGGGGAGGAACCAGCAGTGGGGGTACGGGGTGGCATGGCCACCCTGGGGCTGAATTGGGGTCCCCCAGGGTCCTGGAGTGGGGAACAGCCCCTGGCCCCCACAAGAGCCTCCTGAGCACCAAGGGCACTCCAGCTGGGATACAGCTGGGCTGGGCTGGCCATGGGAGAGGGTGGGAGAAGGGTGGGTGGGTAGGGGACACCTCTGCCAGCACTGGGGACGGGCTCATCCCACAGGTCCTGGTGCCAGAGCTGTGTCCAGCCCAGGGTGGAACCACCCTGTGGCATGGAGCAGAGCCCCTGGCACCAGCCCCATGCCACATGGGTGCTGTCTGTGCAGTGTCCCTGCACGGGGACACCCGTGTGCCCTCATCCCCCTACACAGGAGCCAGGGCAGGGACTCAGGGGGGACATTTCTCACCTCAGGGTTTGGTCTATAGACCCCAAAAGGAACCAGCCCTGAATTCAAGGTTTCGCTCAGCTCCGCTTACTTCTATTTCCTTCCGGAAGCTGGAATTGCACAATTATCCTAAGCCTCGAATGAATTTAAAAACAAAACAAAACAAAAGAAAGAAACAAACAAACAAAAAAAACCCAAAACAGAACAAAGAACCACGAGCGCGCCCCCCTCCCCTCCCTCCCCAATAAGTCTCTTTGGCAGCAATAACTTAAAATCGCATCAATGTGGGTTCAGTCAACAGCAAGTTTTGGTTTTGGGGTGGGGTTGGGGTTAGGGTTTTTTAATAATTTTGTTTAAATACAAAAATAGTCAGGTTGGCGGGTCCCGGTGGGGGATACTCCCTCCACAACCAGCCCTCCACGTGTTGCTCCTCGCTACAATGGGCAAGGGTCCCAGCAGTCCTCAGGGTCCCCAGCTGGGACTGATCCCTGCATACCAAGGGAGGGGAGCTCCAAAGCCATGGGGATCGCTCTAGGCAGCCGGTGGCATCCCTGGCACAGGGAGTGACATCCAGAGTGGCAGCAGGCAGCGGCCCCTCGGTCAGGAATGTCGTGGAGTGCCTCTGGGGCAGCCATGGGGCAGCTGTGGGGCCACTGTGGGACAGCCAAGCTGCCACAAGGTGCAAGCCTGAGCACAGGGCACAGGGAGGGGACAGCCCGGGGGAGAAGGGGTGTGGGGGACAAACTGCCTCGGGGAGCACATGTGGGCAGGAAGCCAAGGGGGAACTTCACTGGGGAGGACACTCGGCAAATGTTAGCAAGGTCAGGGCACTACCCTTGAAACGCTATAATTTATATATATATATGTATATATATATATATAAGTGTCTATTTTACACGCACGCTCACAGCCACCCGCACGCGCGCTCGGCGTCACCGTCACCCACCGCCTGGCCCCGCGGGGGCCGCGCCGGCCCCGCTCCCACTCGAAGCAGCAAACGAGTTCCTTGTGACAAAATCTGCCTAAAAACCGAACTGCCCAGCGGGGCCTGGGAGCCCACAGGCGGCCCCCGCGCCGCCCCGGTGCCAGGGCAATCCCCGGTGCCAGGGCAATGCCGGCTACGTCCGGCCCGCTCACTCCCGGTCACCGTCTTCGCTGCTGCCTGCAATGAGCAGAGAGAGCCATGAGAGGGTCCCGGACCCCCGTGGGAGTGGGACATCCAGCCCTGCACGGGTGACCGTCCCCACGGGTGTGGATGGCACAGGGACACGGCCGCTCTGGGCACCCACGGAGCAACATCCCGAGGGGGACTCACCTCCTATGGAGTCCATGTCCGAGTCGGAGACGTGGGTGATGGAGAACCGGGACACCGGGGCAGGTGAGACCGTGAACCGGGACAGCTGGATGGGCAGCACCTGTTTCTGCGGTGGCACCACGGCCGCGGGGGGCTCTGCCGGCGTCCCCGGCAGCGAGGCCACCAGGGACTGCTTCACTGGCATCAGCGGGAAGTCGTCGTCCCACTCGAAGCCACCACCTAGGACACAAAGTGAGGGGGCTGAGCCCACTGTGAGCCCCATAACCTCTAACCCCATCACCCCATAAATGGCCCCCCATCATCCCATAACCGCTGTCCCCATGACCCTATAACTGCCTCCCCATGATCCCATAACTGCTGCCCTGTCTCCACCCCGCAATCCGCCCCATGAGCTCCTCCTGGTCTCTTACTCTCTTCCGAGGCGTTGCCATCCGAAGAGTCGTCGGAGGCTCCGAGCCTGTCCGTGGGGCTGGGGGGGCTGCCACTGGCAGGGGGCTGCCCCGAAGGCGAGGGGGGCTGCCCCGAAGGCAGGGTGGGCTCCGGGAAGCTCTGCTCAGCCAGCTCCCGCGTGGGGCTTTCCTGAGGATGGGGAAACAGCAGGAAGGAACCTCACTGGGGGCTCGGCTGGAGACGGCTCCCACCACCAAAATGGCACAGAGCTGTGCCCAGTACCCGGCTCTGTCCCCCAGGGCACCCACCTGGTCGAAGAGGTAGATGGTCACATCATCGTAGAAGGAGACGGCCTTTTTCTTGCGCTCCAGGTCCTCGCAGAAGGACTCGGACAGCAGGCTGGGCATCTTGAGGAGGCTGCGCAGGTTCCGGCCGCTCTGGCTCTCGGCCACCACGATGGGCACGGCCGCCGGCTCCTCCTCGCTCTCCTCGCTCTGCTCCTGGATGTTGTAGCAGCGCAGCTCCTCATCCGACTCGTCGCTGTCTTCCGTGTCCTCCTCCTCCTCCTCTGGCTCCTCTCGGCGCTCGGGGGCAGCCGGGGCCGGGGAGAGACCCGGCGGTGATTCACCCCCGGGGAGCAGCGTGCTGGGACCGCCCGGCGCATCACCCACCCCGGGCACCTCCCGCTCCCCAAGCCCCGGCACGGGGGTCACAGTCTGTCTGTCCCCCACTGTGGCCCCCCCAAGTCCAGGGACGCCCTCGGACACGCAGGTCCCTCCAACAGCTGATGGCTCCCCAGGGCTCACAGGCACCGGGGTCAAGAGGAAAGTCTTGGGGGTCACAGAGCCCGGGGGACAGGTGTCCGTGTCAGGGCGAGGGGGGCTGCCCGGCACCAGCCCCGTGCCAGCGGGGCTCTGCTCGGTGCCAGGCACCTGCTCCGGTGAGCTCCCGGCCCCTGTCGCCACCCAGTCCCCCTCCAAAGCCACCGCCGCCGGCGTGGGCACCACCACCGCGACGCCAGGCGCGGCCGGGGGGCTGCCGGGTGCCCCCGGCGGGTGCAGCGGGTCCTCGCCTCGCCCGATGTCCTGCAAAGGGGAGCGGGGACCCTCCTCTGCCTCCGGGGTGCGGGACCCATCGCTGTCCCCCTCGTCCTTGTGGCCGCGCTCGGCCTCGGCGTCGCAGTCGGAGAAATAGGCAGAGTCGCGGTAGGGGCTCTTCTCGGCCAGGCCGGGCACCTCGGCACCCGGGCCGCTGGGCACCCGCGTTTCGGGGGCCGCAGCCTCGCCCTCTCCCCCCGGCAGCCCCGGGGGCGGCTTCCCCAGCTGGCTGAAGGCCTCGGGCTCTCGGGGCTCGTGGGGCTCCTTGAGGACGAACTCGGGGGACTCGTTGTTCTCGGTGTCGTAGCCGCTGTCGAGGGCGCGGGCCTGGCCGGCGGGCACGAAGGCGCCGGGGCTGAGCACCTCGCAGGAGCTGCCGGTGGAGGGGATGTCCAGCGACTCCAGCGAGTCCGGCGTCCCCACCTGCTTCTGCAGGGACCTGAGCGCCGGGGCCGCCTCCGCCCGCTCCGTGAACTCCCCGGAGAAGTCGGTGAAGACGCCGGAGGTCAGCTCGGCCGTGTCCTCGTCGCTGCCCTCGTCCACGCTGGGGAAGCTGCTGCTGGAGAAGGTCTTGTCGGGCGTCCGGTCGGCGTCGCTGGCGGCACAGGCGCCGCTCTCGGCCACGGCCTCGGCGGGCGCCTGGGCGGGCTCCGCTGCGGGCTGGGCGCCGTCCGCGCCGGGCTGGCCGGGAGGGCCGGGGCTCGGGGCGGCCGTGCCAGCCGTGGGGGGGGCGGCCTCTCCCGGCCCCGCGGCGGCGGCGGCGGGGGGCGGCGGGCTGCGGGCAGGGCTTCCCCCGGCCGGGCTCTCCTCAGGGTGGGCATCGCGCGGGGCCCCCGGCGCAGGTGGCGGGGCCGCGGCGGGGCCCCAGGGCGCGGCGGGGCTCTCCGCCAGCGTGCCGGGCTGCGCGGGGCCGCAGGGTGATGAGTCACGGCCGTGCCAGGCCTGCCGCCGCGGGGAGGGCGAGCGGCACGGGGAGGAGGAGCCGCCGGCCATGGCGGGGGGCTGATCCTGCCGCGGGCGGAGGAAGTCGTGTACCGGCGGGGACCCCCCGAGCTGGGGCTGCCCGCGGGGCACCGTGCCCAGCGGCTTGGCCATGAGCCCGCGGAAGGTGATCATGCGGCGGTAGCACCAGCTGTCGCCGGCCGGGGGCTCGCGGGGGCTGCCGCCGCCGATGTTGTTGTTGGAGGAGCTGTTGGAGGCCCACGGGTGGCGCTGAGGCGGGGGGCTGGCACCGGCCGCCTGGGGGGCGCTGGGGGGGCTCTCTTCGCCCAGCTCCAGCGCCACGCAGTCCGGAGGGGCCCCGCTCGGGCCCGCCGTGCCCCCGTACCCCGCGGGGCTGTAGGCGCAGTTCCCCGACGGCGAGACGCCCAGCGGGTCGGCAAAGACGCCGGGCTGGAAGGCGGGCATGGGCCAGTCCTGGCCGCCCGGCTGGGGGGGCTCCTCCTCCAGCAGGTACCCCTCGGCGCCGTGGCTGGGGGACGGCTCGTAGCCCCGCGGCTCCTGCCCGGGGCAGGGGTACGGGTAGTACTCTGCGCACTCCCAGGAGCCCTCGGCCGCGGGAGCGTGGCCCAGCAGCGGCTCCATGCTCAGGGACACCGTGGGGCTGCCCGAGTCCGAGTCGTAGGCGCCGCCGCTGCGGCCGCCCTGCGCTCTCCAGCAGGCCGGGGCCCGCGGGGCGCCCCGCTCGCCCGCCGGGCTGTAGGTGCACATGGCGTAGTCCAGCTCGGCGCTGCCCTCGCCGGGGCCCTCGATGCGGATGTAGTACTCGCTGCCCAGAGAGGGGCTGTGGGCGCCCAGGATGGGCACCACGCCGGGCGCCGGCACGCCGGGGCAGCCGGACGCCTTGCACTCGTAGCAGGACGGGGACACCCCGAGGCTGAGCCCCGCCGTGGTGGCCGGGTAATAGAGGTCGTGGTAGCGGGCGGCGCTGCTGGGGCTCAGGGAGCCCAGGGGGGCCTGGAAGTGCTCGGTCTTGGTGTGCTCCCACTTGTACTCGAAGTTGAGGCCGTGGCTGGTCTCCATGACGGTGAGGATGTCGTCCCCGTCTGAGGGGAACCCGTCGGCCGAGAACTGCTCCAGCAGCGGGAAGGACGAGAGCTCGGGGCCGTGGTGGCTGCCGCTGGCGCTGCCGTTGGGTTTCATGGAATTCCAGCGCTTCTCGAAGTCCTCCTCGGCCTCCGTGGCTCCCTTGGCGCACAGGTAGGACAGCAGCAGGTGCACCTCCTCGGCCGTGGGGCGCTGCTCGGGCTGCAGCCAGCAGAACTGCATCACCTCGTACCTGCCGTGGGGAGCGGCCAGCGTCAGCCCGGCCCCCGCCCGTGCCGCGGGGCAGGGGAAGGGGGCACCTCGGGCTCCTCACCAGCGCTCCGACAGCGACAGCTTCAGCTGGGGCTTGGGCAGCTTCAGCTGCTGCTCCTTGATGGCGTAGGCCAGCACTTGGCGGTCGGAGTAGTGGTCGTAGGGCTGGCTGCCCAGCTCAAACAGCTCCCAGATGGTGACGCCCAGCGACCTGCGGGCATGGCACCGTGCTGGGGCTGCAGGGAGAGCCCCATCCCGCCCCCTCCGCCGGCCCCAAGACCACCCCGGCGCACCCCGTGAGGCTGCAGCCCCCCGTGCCCCCCAGAGCCGCTCACCAGACGTTGCTGGCCTTGGTCTGGTCCACCACGAGCAGGTTGCCGTGCACCTCATCGATGAGCTCGGGCGCGATCCAGCGCAGCGGCACCCACAGCTGGTCGGCCGTCACGAAGTAGTCGTCCTGCCAAGTGTGCAGGGTCAGTACGAGAAGAGAACGTCAATCCATGGCGTCAGGGACCGGCCACGCCGCCACCCGCTGCCTCCCCAGCCTCCATCGCTGCCCCCCGTGCCCCTTGCTCCCCCACATCTGCCCCCAGACTGTCCTGCTCTGCTCCTGGCACCTATTGTCCCTTGTTTTCTCCCCTCCTTCCCCCCTCTGCCGCTCTGCTCCCCCACCTGAGCCCCTCCAGACCCTCATTTCGGCAATCCCAGCTCTGCAGGAGCCGTGGGCAAACTGGAGCAGGACAGAGACACAAACGGACGGGTGGGCGACCCCAGGCTGTGCTGGCAGCTGCCTGCAGGGTCCTGTGCCTGGCAGAGGGGCACGTCTGGACCAGCACCAGTGGGTGCCAGGGCACACCGGGTGGCACTAAGGGTCCTTCGCAGGGTGGTCTGAACCCCACTGCACCCCAGCAAACACAGGGGTGCCCTGGGGAGGGGGATGTGTGCGTGAGGGTGGGGGAAGGCTCATCGGGCCTGTGCCAGGGTGGGTACAGGGGGGTCCCGCGGGATCCCAGCGCGCAGCCCCAGCCCCCTCCTCCCTCCAACCAGCCTTACTTTGTACTTGCAGTGCGAGAGCCCGTAGTCCCCGATCTTCACGGTGAGGTCGGCGGTGAGGAGGCAGTTCCGCAGGGCCAGGTCACTGCCAAGCAAAGCCGGAGCTGTCACCGGCACCGAGAGCTCGGCGGGCACGCACCGGGGACCCAGCTGGGGCTGCCGTGCGGCGGCGGGGCCGTTCCCCGCCCGGCTCCGGGCGTGCCCTAACGCGGCGCTCAGTGCACAGCAGGAATGCCTGCGCGGCCCCAGCTGCGCCGCTGTCCGTCCGTCCATCCGTCACACGCCGAGCCAAGCAGAAGGCGCCTGTTCCCGGGCAACGTGAGCCCTGGCACGGGGCCGGGCACCCGGGCGGCTGCTCCGGCACCGGGCGGGCCGTGCAGCCGGGCACAGACAGGACCACCGGGGCTGGGCTGCCCTAAGGGAGTCCCTGTCCCCCTCCCACAGCTCGAGCACCCTCGTGGGGACCCATCTGCAGAGCCAGGCTCGGGTGGGGACACTCCGGTGGCCCCCGACGGCAGCGCGCCCCCTCCTCAACAAAATCACTGATGCTGGAGTCTCCGTCTGCAACTCACTCAGCACCAGGATATTGTTGGGCAGGAGGAGCAGTGGTGGGGCAGGAGCGCTGGCACCTTGGGGACCCCCCGTGCAGACCCCTCCCCAGCTCCCCCAGAAGGCAGCACAGCCTACCTGTGGATGTAGTTGTTCCTGTGCAGGTGCAGGACGCCACAGGCCACCTCGCACGCCATCCTCTGCAGGGTCCGCAGGTCCGGGGTCATGGCCTCGGCCCCCCGGCAGCTCCGCAGGTACCCCTTCAGGTCACCCTGCGGGCAGTGCCACTGTCACCCTCCGTGCCCGGCACCCAGGGGGGCACCGCGGGCAGCGGGCACAGGGACTCACCAGCGGGCAGAACTCCATCACCAGCAGGTACGGGGTGACCTCGGCGCACTGGGCCAGGCACTGCAGCAGGTTGGTGTGCTGGAGGGCTCTGCGTGGGCACAGCAACGGGGGGATTTGTGCACCACCGCCCTTCCTGTGCCAGGGGGATGGCAGCAGTGCCCACTGCCCTTCCTGTGCCACGGGGATGGCAGCAGTGCCCCAGGAGCCATCGTCCTGCCTGCACCACAGGGGCTGCTGGGAGCGGGTACCAGCACGTCCCAGCGCCCGGGATGTGTCACAAAGGGACATTTGTTCAGCTGTGCTGGGGCAGGAGCAGCCCTGTGCCCCCCCTGCTTGGCCCAGCTCTGCCCATGACCTCACTGCTGCCCCACGGATGGCTGTGGCCCCACAGAACTGTGCTGCCCCAGAGCAAGGGGCAGCCACGGCTCTGCCCAGCAGCTGAAGGGGGCACGGGGTGGATCTGCCCCCATGGCACAGCGTCCCTGCTCCCAGCACTGTGGAGTGACCCCAGAGGTACCTGTAGGGCTGCGCTTCTTCCAGGAACTGCATCTGGTCCTGCACGCTGGCACTCGCCTTCAGCTCCTTCACCACCACCTGGGTGCTGCTGATGCCCGAGTTCACCTCCCCCAGGAACACCTGGGGTGAGGGACAGGTTCATCCCTCCATCCACACCCCAAACCCCCCTGGCACAGCCGGGGCCCCGTGTCCCACCAGGATGGGTGGGTCTGGGGGTCCCTGTCCCAGGCTCACCTTGCCAAACCAGCCATGGCCGATCTCCTTCAGGTACAGCAGGCTCTGCCGCCCCAGGTCCGCCGACTTGAGGAGCTGCACTGTAACAGAGCCCATCCAGCTGCCCGCGTGTCCCCCTGCCCGCACATCCCCCTGTCCCCCTGCCCGCACATCCCCTGTCCCCCTGCACACACATCCCCATGTCCCCCTGCCCTCACATCCCCTTGTCCCCCTGCACACACATCCCCCTGTCCCCCTGCCTGCACATCCCCCTGTCCCCCTGTCTGTACATCCCCCTGTCCCCCTGCCTGCACATCCCCCTGTCCCCCTGTCTGTACATCCCCCTGTCCCCCTGCCTGCACATCCCCCTGTCCCCCTGTCTGTACATCCCCCTGTCCCCCTGCCTGCACATCCCCCTGTCCCCTGCCCTCACATCCCCCTGTCCTCCTGCACACACATCCCCCTGTCCCCTGCCCTCACATCCCCCTGTCCCCCTGCCCGCACATCCCCCTGTCCCCCAGCCTGTGCTCCCCACCAGCCCCAGCCAAGCCCTGCTGTCCTCACCGTGCCACCCGCTGCCAGGCCTTCTGCCACCCCAGGATGCTCTGGAGCATCCATCCCCGGGAATCCTGCATCCCAGGCATCCTCGTCTCCAGGCATCCTCCCACGATCAGGGGACTGGGCTATCAGTGTCCCCGAGCGGGATGGCAGCAGAGCTGGCTCCCTGCCCCTCTCCTCCGCAGGGTGTGCAGAGCTGAGCCCGGCACAGCGCTGGCATTTAGCCCCTTCCCAGCCCCCCCGGCACAGTCCGGCCCCTCGGGAGCCCGTGCCAAGGGCAGGCAGCAATGGGGCCATTGTTGGTCCTTTCTGCCCTCCCCTCTGTGGCCATTCTTTGGGCAGGGAGTGACACGGGGTGGGAGGGGGCACAACCAGGCGCCCCCCACATTCCTCTCCCACTCAGGGCCTTGTTTACATGGGGACAGGGCTCGTGGATGTCACTGCTCAGGGTGGCCATGTCCTGTCCCACCCTGGTGCTGGGACACACAAGAGGGACAAGGGACCCTCGAACAGGGGGACCTGCAGGGCTCCCCAGGGACCTCGGCTGCCTGTCCCTTGCCAGGGCTCCGCTGGATCTGTCCCTCCACCCCAGGGGACACGCAGCATCCCCACATCACCCCGTGCCCAGTGATGAGAGACCCCAACTGCGGCATACACAGGTCCTGCCCCGCCCTGGCTTACCTGAGCGCCCCGGCTGCTTGGCCATGGGCAGGGACACCTTGGTGAGGGGCAGCACATAGACCTCGGGGCCATGCTGGGGGGCAGGCGAGCCCTGGGCCGACAGCTCTGTCACGTAGTCGTCCCCCTCGGCGTTCTCAAACTCCTGGTGCAGGGTGGCACACCGAGCAGAGACAATGTCCCCATGGGCTCCCCACTGCTCCAGTGCCCCTCACACCCCTCTGCCCCGACAGCTCATTAAATCCCCCCTCCCTGCACACAACCCTCCCCACCGGCCATCTCATTACCTGTCTGTGCCACCCCGGCAGCCCCCGGCTCCCAAAAGCCGCCCGGGCGAGCAGGTAGGACACGGTGAGCATCTCTCCGTGCCAGGCTGTGCCTCATGGCGCTGCCAGCGCCGCACCGTGTGCCATGTGCCACCGCGGGCCATGCGCGGACACCGGCGCGGCCGCTCGCACATAAATACGAGTGCGGGGGCGCCAGGGGGCCACTGTCCCCCCCCCCGGCACGGCGAGGTGCTCCGGCGGTGTGGAACGATACACAACACCCGGCGTGTCCCCCCCAGCCTGACCCCCTCCCGCCGCGGGCGCCTCAAGCCTCCACAAAAATCTCAGCAATTAGGGAAAAAGCGTTTTCTCGGCACATTCTGTGCCTGTGAGGTCAGGGTGCCTCCCACCCTCGGGGGCGTGCGGGTGGGACCGGCCCCTTAACCGTGCCGTGGCCTGGCCGGGAGCACGGATGGGTCAGGATGCGACCCCAAGGATGCTGAATCCCACAGATCCATCCTCAGTGGAGCTGGGATCCAGGATCCAACCCCAAGGATGCTGAATCCCACAGATCCACGCTCTGTGCAGCTGGGATCCAGGATCTGACCCCAAGGATCCTGAATCCCACAGATCCCACTCAGTGGAGCTGGGATCCAGGATCCAACCCCAAGGATGCTGAATCCCACAGATCCAGGCTCTGTGGGGCTGGGATCCAGGATCCAACCCCAGTGTGCTGAGCCCCACAGCCCCGGCAGGCGGCGAGGGACTGAACCCCTCCCTCCAAGCGCTGCTGTCCTGAACCAGGGCACAGCCAGCCCTGGCACTGGGGTGGAGAATTCTGCACCAGGAGCCTCCAGACACCTCCATCCCTCATTGGGTCCCTGGGAAGAGCCCCCCCCATCCCAGCCTGGGAACCCCTCCCGGCCCCCCAGCTCACCTTGAAGCCAATGTCCCCCTTCTTGCAGCACAGACAGGCCAACATGAGGAAGATGAAGGTGAAGAGCCCCGAGAAGGAAACGGCCACAACAGCCAGCGAGGAGGACCAGGAGAGCTCACTAAGGGGGGTGCCGTCTGTGGGGACACGAGGTGGTCAGGGCTGGGGGCACCAGGGAGGGGTCACAGGGCACGGGGAAGGGACACGGCTGAACTGGCTGGGCACTGCATCCTCTGGGCACCAAGGAGGGGTCACAGGGCATGGGGAAGGGACATGGCTGCACTGGCTGGGCACCGCATCCTCTGGGCACCAGCACACCCCAAATCCTGCCACCCCACTCCAGCTGTGCGGTGTTCCGTGGGGTGGCAGGGCACACGGTGGCAGCGGAGGTGGCCGTGTCACAGCTGCCCATCCGCGGCAGGCCCCGCTGCCAGCTGCAGCTGGCACATTACTATTCTGCCCAGAGCCTGCCCAAACAACCAGCGCCCTTGTGGTGGGAGCAGCCGGAAGGTCGTGGCACTGCCAGCGGAACTGGGCACTGGAGACCCCCAGAGCCCCTCGGTGCCCGGCTGGGATTGGTACCCTGTGCCCAGCTATGAGCCTGACACAGACCCCACCGGTGCCATGTTCCCTCCCTGGTCACCAAGCCCCTGCCAGGGATGCTCGTGGCACACACGTGGCTCCAGCACATGGCCCACGGAGTGTCCCTGTCCCTGTGCCCTGGCCACGCTGCCCGGCTCTGGAGCTCCAGCTCGGGCTCCCCTGTGTCCTTGAGACTGGCACCTGAAGGGCACCGGGGCTGGGGAAGGTTCTGCTGCCCTCATGGGCACCAGCAGCACCCGCTGTCCCCGGGCACTGCCCGGCACCACGCAGGGTGGGCACGGGGCACCCTGGCTCCCAGCATGGCCCCACAGGCCTTGGCACAGCCCAGCCATGCCAGGGAGCAGGGAAGGAGCTCCAGAGCCATCTTCTGAGGCTCGGGATGCAAAGCCGAACCTGGGAGGAGCGGGGGGCGGCGTGCCCCCCCTTCCAGCCGGTTTCCATGGTGAACACACTTTGTACCGCCAACGTCACCATTTTCCCTGGATAGTGGGACAGCAAGAGAGAAAATGACTCACTGAAAAGAGCCTTTGAACGGCAACGGGGAGCAGAGCACGGGGACGGGAGCCCGTCCGAGGGCTCCGTCAGCTGAGCTGCCCCGAGCTCGGGAACTGGAGGTTCCCAGAGAACACAACAGGCCAGTGACATCCAGCTGGTCCTGCCTCAGTTTCCCCACCTGCACAATCGCAGACCTGGGAGCCATGACCAGCCCAGACTGGGCAGGGGCACCACCACTGCCATGGCCCACTGGCACCCTCCCTCTCTGTACCCACAGCAACGGCGATGGGAAGTGTGGCATCATCTCAGATGCCAAATTATCCCAAATCCAGGTCAGGTGCACCTGCAGCAGCAGATGCTGGAGCGCTGGGAGCACCAGGACACGAGGGACACCGGGGCACAAGGAACACTGGGGCACAGGGCTGGCTGAGTGCAGCCTGAAGTACCCCAGGACCCTCAAGAGAATCCAGGGCCCCCAGCACGTCCTGCCCTCCATTCCCAGGCTCTGCCTCCCACTCTGCCAGCAGGAGTGAGGTTCCCCTGGCACCGAAGCCATGCCCTCCCCTGGCACCGAAGCCATGCCCTCCCCTGGCCTTCCTCACCACTGGGGTGCCCCGTGCATCCCCCAGAACTGCGGCATCACTCGCAGCCCCTCCACCCAGTGACCCCCGTGCCAGGGATCACCCACCCTCACCCGGCCAGCCCCACGGCAGGGGACTGCTGGGACTGCTGGGGACTGCTGGGGCTGGTGGCCATGGGGCTGGTGGCAGCAGCCAGGCCACAGCTCCAGGGACACCTGCCCCAGCCTCACAGCCAGCCCTGGCAAACGGGAGCAGAAGGGACACAGGGGAAGAGGGGGCATGCCAGCTGCAGTGGGGTGTAGTGAGATGCAGGAGGGTGCAGTGGGGTGCAGTAGGATGCAGTGGGGTGTAATGGGATGTAATGGGATGCAGCAGGGTGCAGTGAGGTGCAATGGGGTGCATTGGGGTGCAGCAGCCGCCCTCCTACCCCACGGAAGGCACCGCGCACCCGCCGCCGGCGCAGCCCCGCCCGCGCTGTCCCCCCGCCTGTTGCATCGCCCACCCAGCGCAGGTCGCGGCTCCGAGCGGGGCCGGGCAGAGCCCGGGGTGTCCCGGTGCCGCCCTCCCGCCGCCGCTGCTGACTCACGGCCCCGGGGCTGCCGCCGGGCCGGCCGGGGCCCCGCTCCTCCGGCGGCCGGGGGGCGATGCTGCGGCCGCCCGGCGATCCCGGCGGTGCCGGCGGAGCCCGCCCGGCCAGCGGGGCTGACGTGTGCGGAAGGGCCGAGCCGGGGCTCCCGCAGAGCCGGCGGCAGCTCGGGGCTCCCGGCCCGGGCATGGGCACTGCCCCGGGCTCCGGGCACGGCACGCCCCGAGCCCGCTCCCGCCGGGCCCCCGCTGCAGCACCTACCGCAAGGCAGCCCCCCACAGTGCCTCAGTTTCCCCACTGGTGGTTCCCAGCTGCCCCGGGAGGGCTCGCAGGGTTATCCAGGAGGGAATGGACGCTCTGGCGCTTTGGTCCATACATCCCCCCTTCCCTCTGGCCGCCCACCGCGGATTCCAGCCAGGAAACATGCCAGATCCTGCTGGGCAAGGTTGGATTTGGGCAGGGAGAAGGGCAGGATATGGGTAGGAAGCAACGCAAGATTGCCGCAGGAAATGGGGCAGGATTGGGGCAGAAGCAGGGCAAGACTGGGGCAGGATTGGGATGGGATTTGGGGCAGGATTGGGGCAGAAGCAGGGCAGGACTGGGGCAGGATTTGGGCAGAAGCAGGGCAGGACTGGGGCAGGATTGGGATGGGATTTGGGGCAGGATTTGGACAGGGAGCAGGGCAGGACTGGGGCAGGATTGCGATGGGATTGGGGCAGGATCAAACACTCACGTCCCTCAGCCCCTCCAGCCATGGGCTGCTCGCTCCCATCCCAGCCCCATCCACTCTCCCTGGCATCACTCATTAATCCCTGTGCCCATGGGCAGCTTCCAGGGAAGCAATTTCACAGCCCACAGGACACGCTCTGCTCACCCCCCGCTGCCGTTTGGGGTGTGAGCACGGGCTGGGCCTGGGGACTGCGCAGCTCTGGGGGAAACTGAGACAGAAGCAGGAACCACCCCGAGCTGCACCCCCGAGCCTGGAAACCCCTGCCATGGGAGCAGCCATGGAGTGGGGTTGGGGCTGGCAGTAGCCACGGTGCCAGCCAGGAGCCTGGCACGGAGCTGGTGCCCACAGCATCCTCCCCTGGGCTGCTCAGGGTCCCTCAGGACCCTGGCATCCCTCAGTGGTACCCAGAGCCTGCTCTGCTGGGCTGCTGTGGGATCCAGGCATCCCCTCACCACCAGCAGGAGCAGGGAGCAGCACCCTTTATCCCATTGCTGGAGACCTTTTCCCACCAGGAAGAGCCAGAGCCACTGGAGCAGCCTCTCTGGTGATTAATAGATTAGTTAATTGTGAATTCCAGGCACGCCTGGCTAATCCCTTCTCCTTCTGTATCTCTTAACGTGGCGTATTTCACCAAAAGGATTGATTCTGCCCTTTCATTCTGGTTTTACCATCTAGGGCTGAAACAGCAGCAAAAAATAAATAGGTGGAAAATAACAGAAAATCATCCATCATTTTCTGAAGCAACGAAATAAAAACAAGGATTGTGCTAGGGACAGGCCGGGCTCTGGCGTTGCTGCGCACACACCACGCGTGTCAGCCTGATTAGGGACAAAAAATCAAGTTCCTCCATCAAAGCCCGCCCTGATGCAGAGCCAAGAACCAACAATTCCCTCTGTTTCCACAGAAAATAATACTAATATTATTGTGATAATATAATTATTATAATGTAATTCTAATGATACTGTCTATAATAATAAAATATAGTAATAATATATTATTATTATTATATATAGGATATAATTGTGTATGGAATTATATATAGAATTACACATGGAATTACGTATACTGTATTTTTATACATAATTATATATTTTTATATATAATTATATAGTCTATATGGATTATAGAATTATTAGTATTATAATAATATATTTTAATTTTTTAAAAAATAATATTGTAAAAGGCATGCAGAGCAAGCTCAAGTTGATTATTTAAACTGAGCTTGTTGTCAGTGAGTGCTGTGCAGCCCATTCCACACCGTGGAGCCTGGGATCCCCGTGCCAGGGACAGTGCCAGGGGCAGTGCCAGGGCAGTACCGGGGGCAGAACCAGGGCTGTAACGGAGCAGTAATGGGGCAGTACTGGGGCAGTACCAGAGCAGTACCGGGGGCAGTGCCAGGGCAGTACCAGGGCAGTACCGGGGCAGTACCGGGGCAGTACCGGGGGCAGTGCCAGGGCAGTACCGGGGCAGTACCAGGGCAGTACCAGGGCAGTACCGGGGCAGTACTGGGGCAGTAACGGGGCAGTACCGGGGGCAGTGCCAGGGCAGTACCAGGGCAGTACCGGGGCAGTACTGGGGCAGTAACGGGGCAGTACCATGGCAGTACCGGGGCAGTACCGGGGCAGTACCAGGGCAGTACCGGGGGCAGTACCGGGGCAGTACCGGGACAGTACTGGGGCAGTACCGGGGGCAGTACCGGGGCAGTACCGGGCACATGGTCCCGGCCCGCCGAGGCTCGCAGAGCCCGGAGCCTTT
This sequence comes from Setophaga petechia, assembly GCA_024362935.1. Taxonomy (NCBI): domain Eukaryota; kingdom Metazoa; phylum Chordata; class Aves; order Passeriformes; family Parulidae; genus Setophaga; species Setophaga petechia. The sequence goes on along the minus strand of JANCRA010000122.1, from coordinate 361,577 downwards.
ACATAACAGCGGGAGCGGCAGCGCGAGAGGGGCGCCCTATTTATATCCCAAACGCTCGGCGCCGTTATGAAACGAGCAGCTCTGGCTCTGGAGCACGGCCCGAGCAGGGGGAGGCCGGGGGGTGAGGGTGCCCCCTGGCACAGGAAGGAACCCGGGCTCGGGGTCCGGCTCTGTCCCCCAGCACGGCCCAGATCCCACTGCCCCAGCCCCGAGCAGGCTCGGCATCGAGGATGCTCAGGGCACGGAGCTGGGGAGGGCCTGGCACCTCCTTGCCCATTGTCCACCCTCGGGTCAGTCCGTGGTGCCCAAATCACCTGCAGGGATGGGAACACACAGAGCAGGGCGGTGGGAAATCCCTCCTTCCCCTCAGGGATGGCTGAGGGTGGGCAGCACACAACCACTGAGCTATTTTGGAAAGGTGAAAATGGTGGCCGCCATGGTGGCCGGGCAGCAGGACACCCTGGCACAGCTGGGACAGGAGCCTGGCAGCTGGTGGGTGCCCTGCCAGCCAGGGCAGAGCTGTTCCACTTACTGCGTTTGCCCACACTGGAATTTTCCTTCGCTCCAGTAATTAAAACAAACGGCGCTAACCCCGCTGCTGGCACCAGGCTGCAGGGAGGACGTGGGCACGGCTGGCACAGGGGAAGGGGTAGGGAACAGGATACCCTCAGCAGTCTGGGCTGTGGGACAGTGGTTCTGTTGGAAATCCTGGGAAATTCCCATTCCTCCAGTGCTCAGCCCTCCCAAACCCACGATCCCCACGCACTCACTGTCCCTTGGCCTGTCCTGAGCTCCACCAGGACCCTGGTGCCAGCTCTGGAGCATCCCAGGATGCTCCGTGTCCCCTCAGTGTCCCCGGCCACCAGGGCCTGGGCCGGCTCTTGGAGCTTGGCCGATGGCAACGATGGCAGTGACAGCCCTGAGACGGCTGCACCGTGCTCTGATGGTGCTTCCCAGGCTCTCAGGGGGATTAATGCCCCCAGGAGATTGATTTTCCTGCCAGTGGGCACGCTGAGTCAGCACTGAGCAGCTCCTCGTGGGCCAGCCCTGTCACCCTCCAGCCCTGTGACACAGCCCCGTGGGGTCCCTCTGGCTCTGCCCATCCCGGGGAGCAAATTCCCACTGGGGATGTGAGGGGGGCAGGAGCACATCTGGAGCCCTGGAGTGGCAGCAGTGCATGGCCAGGACCATCATCCCTGCACCCACCACCCCTGGATCCCACTGTGCCACCGTGCCACCATCCCTGGGTCCCACCATGCCACAGTGCCACCATCCCTGGATCTCACCGTGCCACAGTGCCACCATTCCTGGATCCTACTGTGCCGCGGTGCCACCATCCCTGCATCCCACCATGCCAGCATCTCTGTATGCCACCGTGCCACCATTCCTGCGTCCCACCGTGCCACCATCCCTGGATCTCATCGTGCCACAGTGCCACCATTCCTGGATCCCACCATGCCACCTTGCCACCACCCCTGGATCCCACCGTGCCACCACCCCTGGATCCCACAGTGCCACCATTCCTGGATCCCACCATGCCACCGTGCCACAACCCTGGATCCCACAGTGCCACCACCCCTGGATCCCTCCATGTCACCACCCCTGGATCCCTCCATGTCACCGTGCCACCACCCCTGGATCCCCCCGTGCCACCATCCCTGAATCCCACGGTGCCACCACCCCTGGCAGTGCCCCCAGCCCCTGTTCACTTGCCGGATCAGTGCAGCAGCACAGGGTGGGACCAGGCTCAGCCATGGCACCAGAGCAGCCCAAGTGCCCCTCTGACCCAAATCTGGGATTTTCCAGCCCAGCAGTGGGATGGCGAGGCGGTGACGTCACACCAAGGCAAAACCTGGGATGCTGCCTGGCTACAGGCACCGAGCACGGAACACAGCCCCCGGATGGGTGTGAGCCCCACCGGGCACCACGCTGGCAGTGCCACTGCTGCCCCACACGCCCTGCTGTCCCCGGGGTGCCAAGGCTGGGCTCGGGGGCACCGCAGCCCTGCTCTGGCTGAGAGGATGGTGCCAGGGAGGGCAGAGCCACGGGCTGCCCTGGCACAGGGTGTCCCAGAGGGCTGGGAGTGCCGGGCAGGGAGCCCGTGAGTCACAGCCCCGCTGCCCCCGGCGGCGCGGGGCCCTTTCAACTCCGGCACGTTAATTTCTGCTAATTGGCCTTGACAGGGATCGGTGTCAGCGTTCCAGAACACACCCGCCCGTGTGTGTGGGGCAGGAGGGAGGGAAGGGAGAAAGGGGGAGCAAAGTGGCACCCTCAGGGAACAGGATCCTGGCCCTGTCCCCTCACTGAGCCAGGTGGGGCCTGGCTGCCCTGTTGTGCTGTGCCAGTGTCATTCCCCGTGCCAGGACAGGGGGTTTGCCACATGCCACCCCACACTGCCTGCCCCTGGCATCCCTGTGGGCACTGGGAGTCACCTCCTGGCTGTGTGCCCAGCTCCTGCTGCCCTCCAGCCCAGAGTGCCATCCCCCAGTGGGAAACAAGTGGCAAGACAGGACAGTGGGCACGGTGCTGCCACCACTGTCACCTCCCAGCTGAGGAGCTCCCGCTACCCTGCCCCAAATCCCCTCGGTGTGTCCAGCCCCAACAGAACCTTCCCTTGTATGGCCCAGTAGGTGCCAAAGCGTGTCTGTCCCTGGTTGGGGTTGCCAGGGTCCTTCTGCCTGCTATGGCCCCTTTGCCACCACAGTCCTTTTCCATCCTTGTGCCAGGAGCAGCCGGAGGCACCGGACACAGAGCACCCACACGCACCATGTTGCTGTCACCGAGTGTCACTGGGGCACTGGATGGCAGCAGGTGCCAGGTGGACCCAAAAGCACAGGGCTGGGGGGAGCCCCTGCCCTCCCTTTTCCTCGACTCCCCAGGGCAGGGAGTGGGCACCCATTTCCCCCTGGAAGCCCGGGAGATGTGGGGGGCAGGCAGAGCTGGGTCGTGCCCCACTGCTGGCTCCAGTGCTCCGTGCAGGAGCATCTCCAGGCCCGGCCTGGGAATGGGTGAAGAGAGATGGGAACCACGAGGCTGCAGGGCTGGGACCCTCCCCCAGAGCCCCCAGAGCCCCCAGAGCCTGGAAGGGAATGAATCCCTGGCAGAGCTGATGCTGACATCCCTGACACAGATGTTGGAACAAGCCAAATCCAGCAGGTGAGGCTGGAACAGGAGCAGCTGCACTGGCACCTCCTGCACATCCTGTGGCACCTCCACCGCAGGTGACACTGCTGTCACTGTCCCATGCCGCCAGGCCACCCATGGCCCAGCTTCCAACCGCGCATTTCCAGGGAATGCAGGACAGGAGGAAGGAGATGCTCCCCTCAGCAGCGCCAGGGCCCCTGAGCATCTCCTGTCCTGTCCCAGCTGAGGTGCCAACGTGCCCTACAAACTGCTGCCCCCAGCTCCTCGCTGGCACAAGCTGCCCCCAGGGAGCCAGGCTGGCACACAGGCAGGAGCTGCTGCCACATGGACCAAATCCACAAAGCCGTGAAATCCAGAATCTGGTTTGTTCCCCCCTTTAATTCCTCTCCCGGTGCTGGTGGGTGGCAGCTGCACGGCAGCGCCGAGCCCTGGGCCTGGCAGCGCAGCACAGGCAGCGATGGAAACAGGGATGGAGGCTTTGGAAACCAAACCTGCCTTGAGAGCCCCCGCGCCGGCAGGATTCGCGTGCAGCGGGGCCGCACCAAAAATCAGAGCAAAATCTCCTCGAGGGCTGAGCCGGCAAACGGCTCCGTCCCGGCACTGCCGCAATTTGGATGTAAATAATGAGATTTCAGAAGCAAATAACGAGCGGCTGGGGACAAAGTCCCCGCTCGGTGAGTCCTGGTGCGGCTCATTTCCAAATCCCCCCACGGATTCCGACCGTGCGCGGAGCGGCGGAGGAAGGAGGGACCGGGAAGGCAGCGGGGAGGGATGCGGGAGCCCGGCACCGACAGCCGGAGCCTCCGGCAGCGCCGAGCCCGGCACGGGCACCGCTCCGCCGCCTTCGCCGTGCCGGGAGCGGCGGCACCGACCCGCGTTATCCCGGGCTGGTGAACAAAGGGCCGGAGCCGAGCGCCGGCCGGACGCTCCCGCTCGGGGTCCCGGTGCCCGCGCGGTGCCAGCTCCGCACCGGGAGCGACACGAGGCGGCGGCGGGGGCGGCGGCGAGGGGCGGCTGCGGCGGCCGCAGCCCCGAACACGCACCGCAGTCGGCAGCCCCGCGCTGCTCCGCGGCTGCAGCATCTTCCTGCAGCTGCGCCGCGGCCGGAACACGGCGCTTACATAACGGCTGCGCCCCGAAACGCCGCTGCCCACCGAGCCCCGGCACCCACCGAGCCCCGGCACCCACCGAGCCCCGCCGGTCCCCCAGCCCCGCGGGGACCCTCAGCCCCCCGCTCCCCGGCGCCGCTGGGCTCAGCCCCGGCTCCGTCTTCCTCCCCCTCACCATCACCATCCTCCCTGTTGTTATTATTCCGTTCAAAGCCCGGAGATGCCTTCAGAGGCAGCGCAGCCCCGGGATTCCTCCGCGCTCCAGCCCGCGGAAAAAAATGCCGCCCGGCTGCGGCAGCGATCCCACCGCACCGCCACACCGGGTGTCCCCCCGCCACACCGGGATGTCACACGGCCACACCAGGGTGTCCCCCCGTCACACCGGGATGTCACACGGCCACACCAGGGTGTCCCCCCGTCACACCGGGGTGTCCCAGCACCACACCGGGATGTCACACGGTCACACCGGGGTGTCCCCCTGCCACACCGAGGGGTCACACGGCCACACTGGGATGTCCCACGGCCACCCCGGGGTGTCACACCGCCACATCGGGTCGGGTCCGGCTGTCAGAGCGCGTGCAGTGACATTCCCGGTGATGAGGGCGCGGGGATGCTCCGCTCGCGGTGCAGCGCGGTGCGGGGATGCTCGTTCCCGGTGCACCGGGAGGGCAGCGCGGGCAGCGGCGCGGGGCTGAGCCGGGCACACGGCGCAGCACCGGGGGAGGCTCGGGGAGCGGGTCCGCCGGCCCCGCGGCTGCGGCACTTACCGGGGTCGAAGTGGGAGCTGAATGCGAGGCTGGGGCTGAGGAAGGCGGCCGCCATGGCAGCGGCGGCGGCGGGGAAGCGGCCCATGGCGCGGCGGCGGCGGGAGCCCCACGGCCGCCGGCTGCCGCTGGCCCCGCGCTGGGCACGGCGGCGGCGGCGGCGGCGGCGGCGGCGGCTCCTCCTCCATGGCGGCCCCGCGGCCCCGCGCCCCGTGCCCCGGGGAGGGGCCGCGCCGCCGCCGAGCAGCGGGACCGGGCGGGCGGGGGCGGCAGGTGGCGGAGCCGCAGCCCCGGGACCGCAGCGGGATCCGCGTCCTCCCCCCCGGCACGAGCCGCCGCCGCCCCCGCGCGGTCCCGCCGGGATGGATGGGGGACCCCCGGACGGGGACGGGACCCCCGAGGGGCAGCGGCCACCCTGGAGCGGGAGCGGGACCCCCCGAGCAGGGCCGGGACCACGCAGGGGCTGCCACCCCCCGAGCGGGGACAGGATCCCCCGGGAGCGGGGACAGGATCACAGGATCCCCCGGGAGCGGGGCTGGCATCTCCCATGTGAGGAACTGCCCTGGTGCTGACCCATCCCGGGCACCGCCGGCTTCCCGTGCCCAGGGATGGGAATCAGGGACGGGATGGGCAGCTCTGCCCGCAGCCAGCCCCTCACACACCCCCCACACCCCATCCCTGCCCCTGCAGCCCAGCACAGCCTCAGCCTGCAGCCCCCAGTCCCACCCCGAGGGGAGCAGAGCCCCCCAGCAGCCCCAGGCAGGCCCGTGGTGTGGGGTCCCCCCTGGGCTGGGGGCTGCCCCATGTGGGGCCATGGCTCGGCCTCTTGTGCTCGACAGCCGCGGCACATGGCAGTGTGCCCTCCAAACACGGGGTGCTCCAAAACCCAACAGTCCCAATTCCTTGGCAGGGAACATCCCACGGCTTCACCCACATCCCTGGCAGCTCCCAGCCGGACCCTGACAAAGCTCTGGGTGCCACTGGTCACCGAGAACACCTGGCAACCTGGCTGGACTTTCCTTCAGGGTCATGGCAGGACCATCCCGTCCCCTCCTGTCCCATCCCATTCCTGGGAGCCCCCTTGTCCCAGCCCTTGGTGGGCTCAGCTCTGAGCACGGGGCTCACACATCCCCACCGCCAGTTTGAATATTTAAAGCCAAATTTTGCGTACACGATTAATTTTTTACAAGCCTTCAAGCCTGCACAGAACAGCACCACGCTGCACATGTCACGTTGCCACAAATAGATACAGGCCTGGAAAAATTACCGGCTGCTGGGAGAATAAACACGTTGGAGCCAGTTTCTCCCTTTTCCCCTGCCTCCACATTTCTCTGCTCTGGAGCAGCTCTGTCCCACAGGACCCCCCAGTCCCTCTGCCAGGGTGAGCAGGCTGATGCCCCAGCATCCATTTTGGAGACCCCCGGTGGGGTGCAGCTCATGGGCACCCTATTATTCCCATTGTCCCCCCACGGGGTCCCTGGTCCTTTCTGGATGTGCAGATGGCCTTGATCCCACATGTGGGACACCCTGAGCTCCATCACGAGCCTTTCTGGGCCTCAGAGCTGCTGAACAAAGGTGGCACTGACCTGGTACAGTCACATTCACCTGGTGCAGAGGCATTTGGAGTCTCTTGGAGCCTTGGTGCCATTGGTGCCCTCTGGACCAGCCATGGTCCCGTGGGAGTGGGTGGCCACTTGCCCCTGGGGTGGTTTTCAGGGCTCTCTGTGCAGCTGAACTGGCACTGGCTGAGTGGGATGGGGGTGGGCAGCTGTGCTGAGCCTACACAGGGCACCCATCCATTCACACTGGGCACCCACCCACTCACACTGGGCACCCACCCACCCTGGGCACCCAGCGGGCCCAGCCACCCCCAGCACACTCAGCTGGTCCCAGGATGGGTGGGACAAGGACGAGCTGAGGCCTCCCTGGCATGGGGAACAGGCAGGGGGGCTTTGCTGAGTGGGAGGGGATAAATTCCCCCGATGTTGTGTTGGGGTGGCAGCCCCGGTGCCCGGTGTTCCTTCCCTCCTGTGTCTGGGAGAGAGTGGGATGGGGAGGAAAATGAGGATGAGGGTGGGGATGAGAATTAGGATTGGTGGGGATGGAATTGAGGATGAGGTGGGAAAGACAAGGACAGAGGTGGACTGGGCATGACACTGGGATAGGGATGGGTGAGAAAGGATCGTGTGTGCCTGCTGTGCCATCCTGCCCTCCTTGGGAAGACCCGGAATCCCCAGCTCAGCTGGGACACCAAGCCCAGCAGCCCCATGCCCCATACCCTCCGTGCCACCCCCACAGCCCCATTTGACACAGCCAGGAGGAGGATTGAGCTGTCATGGCCACCCCAACCCACCACCTGCCACTTGTCCTGCTTCCCACCGGATTTCCAGCGTGGTTGTAAAAGGGAAAAACCCACAAGAGAACCGAGGCCCACAGCCTCAGGGAGCCGCTCAGGTGCCGCCCTGAGGTCGGGGCTGTGGCAGCGCTGGTCCAGCCCCGGCAGAGGCTCGGGGTGGCACCGCTCCCCTGGCATCCCCGCCCGGTCCGGGCAGCGCCGCTGCCGCCGCCCCAATTAGCCGGGGAGATTACCGATCTTTCCCAAGGGGAGATTACCCTGCTCGGATCCTGCCACTCGCTCCGGCTTCCCGGCTCATTTGTCTGGGGCCGCAGCTAATCCCCTCCCGGGCAGACACCAGATTGAGCCGCGATTGCCGCGCTCGGCTGCCAAAAGCCCCTTGTGCTGCTCCCGAGCTCCCTCCCGCCCACCGGCATCCGCTCCCCGCCTGATCCCGGGGCACGGGGGGCTCCTCCTTCGCCGGGAGCTTTGGCACAGCCCGCAGCGTGGCCGAGCGGCTCGGCAGGGACAGGGACGGGGACGGGGACACGCTGGTGCCACGCTGGTGGCGGTCCCGCGGGAGCCCTGGGGTGCGGGCAGGGGGCGCGGGCGGAGGCACGGGCAGCCAGCCGGGGAAAATCCGCATCCCCGTTATGCAACGGCGCTGATTTATTCATGCCTGAACCGGGCACTGGCCTAGAAATTAGCCCGGGCGGTGCCGGGGAGGGGCCGGGAAGATGCCGGGAGCCCCGGGAGCGGCGGGAGCGGGGCCGGGCACAGCCCGGACACCGTGGGTGGATGTCCAGCCCACAGCAGCGATGGCGCACGGGGCTCGGGGTGCCACACCGGTGCCACAGGGCTGGGCACAGGCACAGCACCCCCAGGCCGGGCTGTGAGTGGGCTGAGCCCCCTTCTCCCACGGCCGATTCCCGGAGCCGCTGGCTCGGACTGGGCAGGGCCGGGGTCGGAAGCGGCGCTCAGGAAGTTCCTTGGAAAAGAAACAAGAGCGGAACAAGTGCCGTGCCCGGCCTTTCCCGGCACATTGGGATGAGCTGTCCAGCCTGGCACAGCGGGGAGAGGGGAATAGAGACCGACACGGGCACGGCTCCGCTGGGCGGGACCCAGCCACCCTCTGTGTCCCTGCCCCGGCGCACGGAGCAGCAGCGGGACGGATGGGAAACACCAGGGAGGGACTGCTGAGAAAACATCTGCTGGCCCGGGGGAGGGACCAGGGCGGCTGCACACCCCGGCCGAGAGGAAACAGATGCCACCGGCCCAGCCCAGGCATTTCCCGGACCTTTACTATCACAGGAGGCAATCTGATGTCAGCTTAGCGGAGAGGTCTGTAGTGGGGCGGGCTCTCTGGAAGTAAAGGGAGAGGGTTCCCCCTCAGCCTCACCAGAGCCTTTGCTGGGGAGGGCAGTTCCGACCCATCTCCACATTCTCATGTACTTTGCGTCGTCTACCTTCCCGGACTCGACCTTGTCACGGATCTTTCCCCGAGGAGCTCGCCTTCAGGTCCGGAGCTACAGCCACGGTCACCCAGCTGTCCACTCCCTTCTCTAGGCTTGCTGAGCCTCTCGAGCATCCTCCTAACTGCTTTGGCACTAACTTCTTTTAGCGAGTTACATTTCATCATCACGTGCTATCGTCATAGGGCTTCCTTTCCTTTGGCATCATCGGTCTCTGGCTCATCTTGCACTAGAAATCTCAGGTCCCTAAGGGGAAAGTGCCAGGGAGTTGCCACTTGTCTCTGTGCTATGTCATCTGTGTCTGTGTTATGTTGTCCGTGTCTGTGTTATGTAGTCTGTGTCCATTGTCTTCCACGTCATAGGCCTTTGTTCCATCTCGATGCTTTATCGGCACTGTTCTGTGCCATATCGCCCGTATTCTACTCACGCTCCTTTCAGGATATCCCTTATTCTGGCATCTTCACATTTTTACTCTTTGAGACAGGAAGGATTACACAAGATGTTCTCATCCATCTTCCTTCTCACTACCAGCTTTGGTAGTGCCTTTTTCCCATGCCATTCTCTTCTAGAGGGACCGTCTTACACCCTCCTCACATGACTGCAGTAGTTCTGTAGGTTCCATCTTCTCAAAGGGTATAGGGCTCAAGAATTAATCTTCCAGAGAGTTATCTCAAGTCCTGGTTTATATTGTATGTACCTATGTTTGCTTATATTGTGTGTACTTACATTGTATGTATCTATGTTGGTTTATATTGTGTGTACCTATGTTAGCTTATACTGTATGTACTTACATTGTATGTACCTATGTTTGCTTATATTTTATGTACTACACTCTATGTACACTTGCACTGTATGCATTGGCTTTTATTGTGTGTATTTACATTGTACCACTTATGGTCGGAGCTGCCCTGCCCTGGCACATAGTCACAGTTAGGTAGAACAATTATAAAAACTTTACTGTTCATCTGTCTTTTATGGGATGTTGGGTAGAAAATTTATTGGTCCAGAGCGGGGACGAGTCCTAGCTGTCAGAGAGCCACTCGTTGACTACTTCCTGTCATCTCACAGGTCCCCGAGGCTGCCAATTTCCCCAGACTCTGCCATTTGACATCAAGGAGCAGCAGCCAGAAGATGTGTGGAAGCACGTTCTTCAGTGTCACAAGTGAGGGCCGCAGTGAGCGTGTAAGTGGGAAGAGTGTGTGAGCGTGTGTGAGAGCATGTGACTGTGCTTGTCTGTGTCTGCTCTTCTCTGTGTGTGTGAGCGCATGCTGCCTGGATTTAACCGTGTGTGTGTGACTTTTGCTTTTCAGGTTTTTCAACTAATTTTTAAATTTAGAATAAAAAATCCCCAGCTGGGGGGGGGGGGTTTGTTTTGCCCTCATCTGGGTTTTTTTTTTCCTCGGTCCTGGTTGGTCTGAGAGGCGACATTCGTCGCCAAAGTTTGGGTGCAGACCGTCCAGGCACCGGGGTTTTCATCAGGCAGGAGGATTTTTTGGAGGCTCCTGAGAATCACATTCCCGAGGACCAATGATTGCTGGAGTGTAGTTTAGCAGTTGTGATGAGAGTGATGGTGAGTTTGTGTGTAATGTGAAGGGGGTGTCAATGGTAGATGAGTGTTGTTTTCTGTGTGCGCTTGTTGTTTGGGGTTTCCTGTAACAATAGATCAACATGTAATGAAAATAGAAAAAGTTTATCATCTTGTGTTAATATGTGTTTTGTGTTGTATTGCTCTGTATTGCAGGGTGAGCACAGGGTGAACTCTCTCCTCCTTGCTGTGACACCTGGGCTGGCAGGGATGACACAGTGACCTCGGCCAGCTGATGCTGCCTGTGCTGTCATCTGGCACTGATGTGTTTGATGAAAATCCTTTCACTGGGATTTTTCTCCTGAGAAGCCTCAGAACAGAAATGGAACCAATAACATCTGCTGGCTGTGGAGTGTGGGCTGGAGATGATTTAGCAACAGGGGCATCTTGGATTGGTCTCCTGTGCATTGTTCCTACTTGATGACCAATCATGGCCCAGCTGTGTCGGAGCTGTGAGCAGTCCCAGGTTTTTATTACTCATTCCTTTACAGCTTTCTGATGTCTCCTTGCTCTTTTAATAGAGTTCTAATATATAATTTTCTTTTAATAGAATAGAGATCATAAAATAATAAATCAGCCTTCTGAAAGGTGGAGTCAAGATTCTCATCTCCTCCCTCATGCTGGGGACCCTCAAACATCACCATAACCACTGGCTTGAGCTGGTCCGGGCAGCACTTAATAAAAAGCTTTAAAATTTAACAAAAATTAAAATTAATTAAATTTTTCTACTTTAATTTAATTTTTATTTTTTATTGTTTAATTAAAAATAAATTATAAACAAAATAAAAAACGTAATGTGCTGTAAAGTGCCGTAAAAGTTCCATAAAAGGAAGTGCTGTAATGCACGGCTGCCATAAAGCGCCATAAAGTGTGACTGTAGTAAAACTGCCGTAACGAGCAAAAGTCGTAAAGTGCCGTTAGCCAAAGCCACATTTCATAACTTGGGCTTTGCCCCGCCCAGAATTCCCTTATTTGAGTTTAGCCCCGCACACATTTCCTTATTTAAGTAGAGCACTACCCATAATTTCCTTATTTGGTTTGTCCCCGCCCCATTATTTGGGTTTGGACCCGCCCACAATGCCCTTGTTTGGGTTTGGCCCCACCCCCATGCCCTTATTTGGAGGGGGTGCGGTAAAGAGCGACTGTCGTAAAAGGTGCCGTAAAGCGCGACTGTCGTAAAAGGTGCCGTAAAGCGCGACTGTCGTAAAAGCTGCCGTAAAGCGCGACTGTCGTAAAAGGTGCCGTAAAGCAGCACTGTCGTAAAAGCTGCCGTAAAGCGCGACTGTCGTAAAAGCTGCCGTAAAGGAGCACTGTCGTAAAAGGTGCCGTAAAGCACGACTGTCGTAAAAGGTGCCGTAAGGCAGCACTGTCGTAAAAGATGCCGTAAAGCACGACTGTCGTAAAAGCTGCCGTAAAGCGCGACTGTCGTAAAAGGTGCCGTAAAGCAGCACTGTCGTAAAGGGTGCCGTAAAGCAGCACTGTCGTAAAAGGTGCCGTAAAGCACGACTGTCGTAAAAGGTGCCGTAAGGCAGCACTGTCGTAAAAGCTGCCGTAAAGCGCGACTGTCGTAAAAGGTGCCGTAAAGCACGACTGTCGTAAAAGGTGCCGTAAAGCAGCACTGTCGTAAAAGCTGCCGTAAAGCAGCACTGTCGTAAAAGGTGCCGTAAAGCACGACTGTCGTAAAAGGTGCCGTAAAGCAGCACTGTCGTAAAAGCTGCCGTAAAGCGCGACTGTCGTAAAAGGTGCCGTAAAGCACGACTGTCGTAAAAGGTGCCGTAAAGCAGCACTGTCGTAAGAGGTGCCGTAAAGCGCGACTGTCGTAAAAGCTGCCGTAAAGCAGCACTGTCGTAAAAGCTGCCGTAAAGCAGCACTGTCGTAAAAGGTGCCGTAAAGCACGACTGTCGTAAAAGCTGCCGTAAAGCAGCACTGTCGCAAAAGGTGCCGTAAAGCACGACTGTCGTAAAAGGTGCCGTAAAGCAGCACTGTCGTAAAAGGTGCCGTAAAGCAGCACTGCCGTAAAAGGTGCCGTAAAGCAGCACTGTCGTAAAATATGCCGTAAAGCACGACTGTCGTAAAAGGTGCCGTAAAGCACGACTGTCGTAAAAGGTGCCGTAAAGCGCGACTGTCGTAAGAGGTGCCGTAAAGCAGCACTGTCGTAAAAGGTGCCGTAAAGCAGCATTGTCGCAAAAGGTGCCGTAAAGCAGCACTGTCGTAAAAGCTGCCGTAAAGCGCGACTGTCGTAAAAGCTGCCGTAAAGCACGACTGTCGTAAAAGGTGCCGTAAAGCGCGACTGTCGTAAAAGCTGCCGTAAAGCACGACTGTCGTAAAAGCTGCCGTAAAGCAGCACTGTCGTAAAAGGTGCCGTAAAGCAGCACGGTCGTAAAAGCTGCCGTAAAGCAGCACTGTCGTAAAAGGTGCCGTAAAGCACGACTGTCGTAAAAGGTGCCGTAAGGCAGCACTGTCGTAAAAGCTGCCGTAAAGCGCGACTGTCGTAAAAGGTGCCGTAAAGCACGACTGTCGTAAAAGGTGCCGTAAAGCAGCACTGTCGTAAAAGGTGCCGTAAAGCAGCACTGTCGTAAAAGGTGCCGTAAAGCACGACTGTCGTAAAAGGTGCCGTAAAGCAGCACTGTCGTAAAAGCTGCCGTAAAGCGCGACTGTCGTAAAAGGTGCCGTAAAGCAGCACTGTCGTAAATGGTGCCGTAAAGCAGCACTGTCGTAAAAGCTGCCGTAAAGCAGCACTGTCGTAAAAGGTGCCGTAAAGCACGACTGTCGTAAAAGCTGCCGTAAAGCAGCACTGTCGCAAAAGGTGCCGAAAAGCACGACTGTCGTAAAAGGTGCCGTAAAGCAGCACTGTCGTAAAAGGTGCCGTAAAGCAGCACTGCCGTAAAAGGTGCCGTAAAGCGCGACTGTCGTAAAAGCTGCCGTAAAGCGCGACTGTCGTAAAAGCTGCCGTAAAGCACGACTGTCGTAAAAGGTGCCGTAAAGCGCGACTGTCGTAAAAGCTGCCGTAAAGCACGACTGTCGTAAAAGCTGCCGTAAAGCAGCACTGTCGTAAAAGGTGCCGTAAAGCAGCACGGTCGTAAAAGGTGCCGTAAAGCACGACTGTCGTAAAAGGTGCCGTAAAGCAGCACTGTCGTAAAAGGTGCCGTAAAGCACGACTGTCGTAAAAGGTGCCGTAAAGCAGCACTGTCGTAAAAGCTGCCGTAAAGCGCGACTGTCGTAAAAGGTGCCGTAAAGCAGCACTGTCGTAAAAGGTGCCGTAAAGCGCGACTGTCGTAAGAGGTGTCGTAAAGCGCGACTGTCGTAAAAGCTGCCGTAAAGCAGCACTGTCGTAAAAGCTGCCGTAAAGCAGCACTGTCGTAAAAGGTGCCGTAAAGCACGACTGTCGTAAAAGCTGCCGTAAAGCAGCACTGTCGCAAAAGGTGCCGTAAAGCAGCACTGTCGTAAAAGGTGCCGTAAAGCGCGACTGTCGTAAAAGGTGCCGTAAAGCAGCACTGTCGCAAAAGGTGCCGTAAAGCACGACTGTCGTAAAAGGTGCCGTAAAGCGCGACTGTCGTAAAAGGTGCCGTAAAGCACGACTGTCGTAAAAGCAGCCGTAAAGCGCGACTGTCGTAAAAGGTGCCGTAAAGCGCGACTGTCGTAAAAGGTGCCGTAAAGCACGACTGTCGTAAAAGCAGCCGTAAAGCACGACTGTCGTAAAAACTGCCGTAAAGCGCGACTGTCGTAAAAGGTGGCGTAAAGCAGCACTGTCGTAAAAGGTGCCGTAAAGCGCGACTGTCGTAAAAGGTGCCGTAAAGCAGCGCTGTCGTAACAGGGGCTGTAAAGCAGCACTGTCGTAAAAGCTGCCATAAAGCGCGACTGTCGTAAATAAGACACTCTTGGGATTAAGCACTTTAATGGTATCTCCCGCCGGGACGTGGCTGCTGGGGAGCCGGTCCCAGCTCTCAGGGCGCCGCTTGAGCTGTTCGCTGCAGGGGGGATGCCTGCAGCAGTCGCCTCGCCGAGCTCCGCTTCTGCTACGAGTCCGCCCCTCGCCGGCACGAGTCTTTAACGGGACACGCCCCCCACCTCCCTGTCGGACCCCACGGCTCCGGTACCCGCAGTCCTGCTCACCCCTTCGCCCCACCCACCGCCCCCGCCAGCCCCGCCTTTGCCATCCCGCCGGTTGTTCCGGCTACCGCGGGCCCCGCCCCTCAATTCCGCCTCTCCGACCCCGCCCACCAGCGTCCCCGCGGCCCCACCTCCCCCCCCCCCCCGCCGCTTCCCCCCGCTCCCCGCGAGCGCGGCCGCTCCTCCCGCCCCCCCAATTCCCCCTCGCCCCCTTTGCCGACGCAGCGCCGCTGCTGCCCAAGTCCCGTCGCTGCTGTGTCTTCGTAGCCCCCTGCGGCTCCCGGATCTGCGGCGCCGAGCCGCGCTGGCGTCCCCGGCCCCCTTTGTGCACACTGCCGCCCGCCCCACCCCGGCTTTCAAGGGCACACAGCACAACCCCAGCTGCCCACGGGCGCCGCGGCAGCGCAGACACCCACGGCTGACCCTGTCCCTGCCGGCGTTTCATCGCAATCCCCCGGTGCCGGCACAGAACCGCTTGCGACGAGACCGGGGCGCCCCAGCCCGCCCGGCCACCTCGCGCCGGCCGCCGCTCCAGCCCCGCCTCCCTCCGAGATCGGCCGGATGCAGCCGAATGCAGCCGAGTTTAGCCGAACAGCCCCCTCTAGCCGAGTGTCTCCGAAGCGAGCCGAGCTCCGCCGTGCGCAGCAGCCCGGGCAGGGAAAAGCGCCGGGCCGGGCTCGGGGTGCAGCCGCGGCTCTGGGAGGCTTCCCCGCCTGTCCCTCTCTCTGCCCCTCCTTCCTTCTCCCCGTATTCGCCTTCTCTCGCTCCCTTTCCCCCATTCCCTCTTCCCCCACAAGCCCGGCTCCTTCCTGTCCTGTCCCTACCCCGCTACTCCCTTCTGTTCCCCCCCTCTCCCTCCTCCGTCCACCCTCCCTCTACCCCCCTCCCGTGCTTTCCCTTCCCGTCCCGCTTTCCTCCACAGTTCGACCTCCCTTTCTCATGCCCTGCTCTCGCTCCTCTCTTCCCGTGCCTCCTTTCCTTCTATGCCCCGCAGCCGCGGGGCTCGGGGTGCCGGAGAATAAAGCCCCTCGGGCCGGAGCCCGGCGCCCCTCGGCCCTTGCAGGAGTCCCCGCACGGGGGTCGAAGTGGGAGCTGAAGGCGAGGCTGGGGCTGAGGATGGCGGCCGCCATGGCGCGGCGGCGGCGTGGAAACGGCCCATGGCGCGGCGGCGGCGGCTCCTCCTCCATGGCGGCCCCGCCTCCATGGCGGCCCCGTGCCCCGGGGAGGGGCCGCGCCGCCGCCGAGCAGCGGGACCGGGCGGGCGGGGGCGGCAGATGGCGGAGCCGCAGCCCCGGGACCGCAGTGGGATCCGCGTCCTCCCCCCCGGCACGAGCCGCCGCCGCCCCCGCGCGGTCCCGCCGGGATGGATGGGGGACCCCCGGACGGGGACGGGACCCCCGAGGGGCAGCGGCCACCCTGGAGCGGGAGCGGGACCCCCCGAGCAGGGCCGGGACCACGCAGGGGCTGCCACCCCCCGAGCGGGGACAGGATCACAGGATCCCCCGGGAGCGGGGCTGGCACCCCCCAAGTGAGGAACTGCCCTGGTGCTGACCCATCCCGGGCACCGCCGGCTTCCCGTGCCCAGGGATGGGAATCAGGGACGGGATGGGCAGCTCTGCCCGCAGCCAGCCCCTCACACACCCCCCACACCCCATCCCTGCCCCTGCAGCCCAGCACAGCCTCAGCCTGCAGCCCCCAGTCCCACCCCGGGGGGAGCAGAGCCCCCCAGCAGCCCCAGGCAGGCCCGTGGTGTGGGGTCCCCCCTGGGCTGGGGGCTGCCCCATGTGGGGCCATGGCTCAAGCTCTTGTGCTCGACAGCCGCGGCACATGGGAGTGTGCCCTCCAAACACGGGGTGCTCCAAAACCCAACAGTCCCAATTCCTTGGCAGGGAACATCCGATGGATTCACCCACACCCCTGGCAGCTCCCAGCCGGATCCTGACAAAGCTCTGGGTGCCACTGGTCACCGAGAACACCTGGCAACCTGGCTGGACTTTCCTTCAGGGTCATGGCAGGACCATCCCGTCCCCTCCTGTCCCATCCCATTCCTGGGAGCCCCCTTGTCCCAGCCCTTGGTGGGCTCAGCTCTGAGCACGGGGCTCACACATCCCCACCGCCAGTTTGAATATTTAAAGCCAAATTTTGCGTACATGATTAATTTTTTACAAGCCTTCAAGCCTGCACAGAACAGCACCACGTTGCACATGTCACGTTGCCACAAATAGATACAGGCCTGGAAAAATTACCGGCTGCTGGGAGAATAAACACGTTGGAGCCAGTTTCTCCCTTTTCCCCTGCCTCCACATTTCTCTGCTCTGGAGCAGCTCTGTCCCACAGGACCCCCCAGTCCCTCTGCCAGGGTTAGCAGGCTGATGCCCCAGCACCCATTTTGGAGACCCCCGGTGGGGTGCAGCTCATGGGCACTCCATTATTCCCATTGTCCCCCCACTGGGTCCCTGGTCCTTTCTGGATGTGCAGATGGCCTTGAGAGGCCCACAGCCTCGGGGAGCCCCTCAGGTGCAGCCCTGAGGTCGGGGCTGTGGCAGCGCTGGTCCAGCCCCGGCAGAGGCTCGGGGTGGCACCGCTCCCCTGGCATCCCCGCCCGGTCCGGGCAGCGCCGCTGCCGCCGCCCCAATTAGCCGGGGAGATTACCGATCTTTCCCAAGGGGAGATTACCCTGCTCGGATCCTGCCACTCGCTCCGGCTTCCCGGCTCATTTGTCTGGGGCCGCAGCTAATCCCCTCCCGGGCAGACACCAGATTGAGCCGCGATTGCCGCGCTCGGCTGCCAAAAGCCCCCTGTGCTGCTCCCGAGCTCCCTCCCGGCCACCGGCATCCGCTCCCCGCCTGATCCCGGGGCACGGGGGGCTCCTCCTTCACCGAGGAGCTTTGGCACAGCCCGCAGCGTGGCCGAGCGGCTCGGCGGGGACGGGGACGGGGACGGGGACACGCTGGTGCCGCGCTGGTGGCGGTCCCGCGGGAGCGCCGGGGTGCGGGCGGGGGGCGCGCGCGCAGGCACGGGCAGCCAGCCGGGGAAAATCCGCATCCCCGTTATGCAACGGCGCTGATTTATTCATGCCTGAACCGGGCACTGGCCTAGAAATTAGCCCGGGAGGGGCCGGGAAGATGCCGGGAGCGGGGCGGGCACAGCCCGGGCACCGTGGGTGGGTGTCCAGCCCACAGCAGCGATGCTCGGGGTGCCACACCGGTGCCATAGGGCTGGGCACAGGCACAGCACACCCAAGGCATAGACTCGGGTGCTGGGCACCCTCAGAGCAAAGGGAGGGATTCAGGAATGGGACTGGGGAGGTGGGAGTGGACACAGACCTTGTGGAAAAGCCACTCGTGCCCTGGCACGGACGTGCACAAGTATAGAAACAGCTGTAGAAACCAGCAGAGATTTATTATCAGAACAAAACTCCCAAGCAACTAAAGGCCACCAAGTGTCCCAGCACGGCCAGGGCGTTGGGACCAGGCTGTGGAGAAAAGGGGAGGAGGGAGGGGAGGAGGGAGGGGAGGGCCCGAGCCCGGCCCGGCCCCGCTCCCTGCCCGCAGGGTGTCACTGTCACTCGGCAGCCAGCTCCCGCTGCCGCTGCAGCAGCGATTCCAGCAGGCTGGCTCTCTGCACGGCCGCCTGCCACAGGGGACAGCACAGGGCACAGCACAGGGCACGGGGAGCTCGCCGTGCCCGCCCAGCCACAGCCAGGGCAGGGCCAGGGAGCCCTCACTCACCTCGTATTGCTTCCGCAGGCTGCTCATGCTCTCCTCCTTCCTCAGCACCGCTGCCTTCACCCTGACATGGACATGGGGGCTGAGCATCCCAGTGCCAAACACGGGGCTGGGCCTGCTCCAAGGGGGATTGCAGCCCTGGGAGCTCAGCCCCTCTCCCCCAGCCACAGCTGGGCTCCAGGTGCCATCACACACTGGCAGCACCTTATTCCACTGTGTAGTGTGCACTGACTTGTCTACAGGAAGAAAGGCACAATAGCTTCCTAAGGTTTAATTATCACAGCATTTTGGGGTTGTCCCAGCTGCCTTCAGCCTCTGTGGCTGTGCCCTGACCCTCTGGAGAACACCACGTGGCTGCAGTCACAGGTATCATGTGTGAGCCACAGAGAGCCCTCAGGAGGTGACAGTGATCCTGGCCAGGGCTCCTGCCAGGGAGGAACGCACACAGAGCTGTGCTCCACTGGCCTCTCCTGGCACTCATGTCCTCCATGCAGGCACAGGAGCAGCCCTGGGGACACGATGGCACAGAGCAGGCCAGCAGTGACAAGGGACAGGATTCAGGGTGCCTGAGCAGCAGCCAGTTCAGATAACTGACTTCTGCCTGTTTGCCTGGACAGGGCTGGACACTTGGGAAATGTTCCCAAGGATGCAGCACTGAGCTCCTTCACCCCACCTGAGCTCCTCACCTCCTGTGCACCTCCTCCAGCTCCTGGTCCTTCTCCCTCACCAGCCTGTCCAGCTCCAGGTGCTGCCGGGCCCTCAGCTCCGCCATCTCTGCCTTCAGCCGTGCGTTCTCCTCCTCCATCCCCACCAGCCTGTCTGCAAATTCCTGACACATCCCCTCAGTCAGACCCCTGTGCCCCTGGGACAGCTGCTCCCACTCACCCAGGCAGGGCCCTGGCTCTGCTCCTGGCTCACCTTGCGCATCTCCTCCAGCTCCTGCTCCTTGTGCTTCAGCAGCCCCTGCAGCCGGGTGCTCTCCCCCTCCAGCTCGGCCAGCCGCCCCTTGAGCTCATTGCAGCGCTCCTGCAGCTTCCTCTCCGAGTGCTCCAGCTCCTGCAGCTCCACCTCGTACTTGTCCCGGATCCTCTTGATCCTGTGGGCAGGAAGGACAGGCTCATCCTGCTGCTGCCTGGCTCATCCCAGCCCCATTCCTGCTGCAGGAGGGATCAGGACACAGCAGCAAGGGCAGAGCTACCCCACAAGAGACCCAGGGCTGTTTCGTCAGGTGAGAGGAAAAACTTTGCCCTGTGAGTTGCTCCTTCCTGCACTAACACTGCTCCAGAGCTCACTGGAGAGATGCCCAAGGGACAGGGAAAAGGGACCAGCCTCTGGAGGAGCTGGGACCGCCCTCTTCCCTTTCCCCCTCACCTGCTCTCCGCTGCCCTCTCGCACTCCTCCTTGGCCAAGGACGTGTCAGCCTCCAGGCGCTGGATCACCAGCTCGATCTCTTTGTCCCTCTCCTTCCTCATCTCCTCCCGCAGCTCTCGCTCCCGGGACAGCAGCCAGGCTTCCTGCAATGGAGACAGCAAACGTGGCCTCAAATTCCTCTTAGAGCCCATTGGTGGCACCTCTGGAGGACAGCTCTTGCCATTACCTCTTTCTTCACGTAGTTGGCCTCCCAAGCCTGCTTCTCCAGCTCCAGCTGGTCCTTCAGCACCTTCAGTTCTGCCTGTGAGGAGAAAACAACAGCTCAGCCCTGTGATCCTCCTGTGCTGGCTGGGAGCAGCTGCTGGGGCTGCTCCTATGGAGTCCAAGGCTTGGTGGTGCCAGCACCCAAAGGGCTGGAGGTGATTGGAACCAGACCTGGTGCCGCCTCTCCTGCTCCTCCTTCTCCTTGGCGTACTCGTCCCGCAATGCCCGGGTCAGGGCTGAGCTGTTGGCCTCCAGCTGCCGCCGCAGCTCCTCTGCCTCTGCTCGCTGCCTGCACAGACACAGCTCCCAGCACCCACACCAGCCCCTCTTCCCACAGAAATCTGGCCCAGGGAGCCCGGCCCCACAACTCAGGGCTGTCCCCAGCCTGCCCACCTGGCTGCTTGCTGGCTCAGCCGCTCCTTCTCCTCGGCCACCTCGGCATAGAGACGGCGCCGCTGCAGCTCCAGCGCCTGCTCCTCCTGCTCCAGCTGCTGCTCACACCTGTGGGACACACACACACACACTTCAGGGATGTGCCTTTGAGCACTCGGCCTCTCCATGATGCCAGAGGATGCTCCCAGCTCAGCAGCACCGTCCACCCGAGGCCGGTGGAAAGAAAAGGGCTGCTCCCCATGGAGCTGCAAACACTGGGATCCCACAGCAGCCTGGAGCTGGACAGCACCCCAGATCTGAGAGCCCCAAGGCAGCGCTGAGCCCGGGGTGACTCACCTCTGGCGGGCCCGCTCCCGCTCCCGCTGGCTCTGCTCCTCCTTCTCCCTCTCCAGCAGCCCCCGCAGCTCCTGCGCCTGCCGCCCGTAGTGCAGCGCCGCCCGCTCGTCCGACTGCAGCAGCTCGGCCTCGTGCAGCAGCTTCAGCTGCCGGATGTCCTCACGGTGCTTGGCCAGCAGCTTCTGGATCTCCGGCTCCAGCCCTGGCACAGCAGGAAGGATGGGCACGACTCAGGTTGGATCCCACCCGGTACCCTCGGCCGGCTCAAAGGGGCTGCCAGGAACGGGGGATGAGCACAGAGGAGTCATCTGCTCCACCAAAACCAGGGAGCAAACATTGCCCACACCAAGGAGCTCTTCCCAACCTCTCCTGAACCATGCTGGAACTGCTCCAGCTGCTGCTGCTGCTGAGGGAACCTGCCCATACCTTTCACAGGCTGCCAGGAACGGGGAATGAGCACAGAGGGGTCATCTGCTCCACCAAAACCAGGGAGCAAACACTGCCCACACCAAACAGCTCTCCCCAATCTCTCCTGCACCACCCTGGCACTGCCCTGGCTCCAGCTGCTGCTCAGGGAACCTGCCCCTACCTTTCACGGTGATTTCTTTGATCTTTTTGGTTTTTTCCTCAATCCACTTCTCCCGCCGGATTTTCTCAGTTGCGCTCATGAGTTCCTTCAGTTTCTTAATCTCCTGTTTGGAAGCAAATGGGAAAATCTCAGAGAAGCTGGGAGAGAAAAGCCCTGGGAGCCAGGCTGTTGGGAAGAAAGCTGTGGAGCTCACAGCCCTGGCCAGGTGTGTTCTTCCAGCCCAGAGAAGTGGCCACACACTCTCCCAGCAGTGCCTTCTCCTCCATCCCCTTGGGAAAGGCTCACTGCCAAGACATGAGAGCACCAAAAGAGAGGGAAGGGGAACTGGGGGCTGCCCAGGGTCCCTGCATGCAGGGCAGCCCATCTGTCCATGTGTGGTGGTGCTTTCCTCTCCAGCCTTCCCTCTCCCTGCCATAGAAAACCCTCTGGCAGGGGCTGGAGCAGGGCCAGAGCAGGCCAGGGCATGAGAGCAGAGGGCAAGGCACAAAAGAGAGCAAAGACCACATTTACCTCACAAAAGGGGCCCAAAGTGCGCCAGACCTGGGGAGAAAGAAAGGAGGGGATGGAGAGAGAAGGGGAATAGTGGGAGAGAGGCAAATCCACAGAGCCGTGTCTGTGGGAGCCAGAGGCAGGGCAGAGCTGGGCAGGAGTCCATGGGGGTGAGGGGAGACAGCACAAGGGACAGGGACAAGTCAAGGACTGGCCAGGAGGAGCCTGAGTAGTTGGAGCCTGCTCCAGAGACCAAGGGACCCCCATGGTCTGGCCAGGCATGAGCTCAGCTCCAAGGTCAAGGACAAGGAGGGACTGGGATGGCAGAGCTGGGATGAGCCCAGTGGTGCTGCCCTCCTGCCAGGCCTGGCACAGGGCGAGCTGAGCTGTCTCCATCTGCAGGAGAAGCAAAATTCCTCCATGGCATTGGGTTTGTGCCAGCACTGCACCCTGGGCACCCCCAGCCTGGGACAGCTCTGCCTTCAGCAGGATCATGGAATCACAGAATGGTTTGGGTTGGAAGGGACTTAAAGCTCATGCAGTTCCAACCCCTGCCATGGGGTGGAAGGGACACCTTCCACTATCCCAGGCTGCTCCAAGTCCTGTCCAACCTGGCCTTGGACACTTTCAGGGATGGAGCAACCTGTGCAAGGTGGGTGGGAATGGTCTCTCCAAGCAGAGCCTGGAAGTTTACACTGTCCCTTGGTCAGTGCCACGCTCCTGGCCCTGGGCAGCAAAGGACAGGAGCCTTTTGGGGAGCCAGGACGAAGTTCTGTGGTGACAGGAACCTTCTGTGCACAGGGAAGAGCTCCTTGGAGTGTCCAGGTCCCACCGGGGTGGCAAAGACTGTCCTGCTCCAGGCAGAGGCCCCATCTGAGCAAAATCAGCACACACATGTCCCCCCATCCTCCCTGTCCCCTCACCAGCTCATGCTGCTCCTGCATCTGGTTGATCTTCTGGCCATACTTGTGGTCCACTTGTTTGAGCTCTGCCACTACGGCCTCACACTTCTCACTCAGCACCTTCTTGTCATCGAGGAGCTGGGCAGGGCGAGGGGCCAGCATCAGGCAGGTGCAGCCTCCTCAACCTCTGCCTTCAGGAGCTGGGACGAGGGTTACCTGGTCAATGAAGGCCAGGTGCCTCTGGATAGCTGCCTCATACTGCTCCCTCTGCAGCCTGAGCTGCTGGCTGAGCTCCTTCTCGGTCTGTTTGACGTGGCGGTCGGTCAGTTCCCGCTGCTGGGTCTGTGGGGTCACACAGCCACCACATGGAAATCACCATCAGGCCAGGAAAACAAGGGACAGGGCTAAAGCAAAGCCCTGGTGCTCATATCTCCCACCCCTGTCAGCAGGAACACCCAGCCCCCAGGACAGAGAAGGGAGCTCAGCCCAGGTCCCAGCCAGGTGATCTTTAAGGTCCCCTCCAACCCAAACAATTCCATGATTCTGTAAAATCAAGGGACAGTGCTGATCCTGTGCTTCATAGCCCCAAGAACCACGTGTGAGGATGACACACCAGAGCAGTCTGCAGCAGGCTGATGGCTCTCTTCTTCTCCTCCACTTCCAGCTTCAGCCTCATCATGGAGCTTGTCACCTCCGTGGCAACCGCTGACACCTGCTCCACGTGAGCCAGCTCCTCTTCCAACAGGAAGTTCTGCCAGAAAAACAGCAGAGAAGACATGATGAGAAGGTGGTGGAACCACCTGGAATGAGGACAGGGAGATGGGGGATGATTCCCACACCATGGATGGACTCACCTCCCGCTGCGTAGCTGAGGCAGCTGACCTGGGCCTCTCCTGCTCTGACTTCTCCATCTCATCCAGGAAACTGATGATGCTTTGGAGCTTGGCCTCTGAGAGCAGAGCCCCATCCTCAGGGACCCCTGGAGGGTGGTTCAGCTTCCCAAATTTCTCCAGGTTATCAGCAGTCAGGGAGTTGGAGCTGGGCTCCTGCTGGGAATTCACCGTGGTGAATGAGCACCCAGGGCAAGGTTTGGGAGAAGAGGTGCTGGCTTGTCTCCATCACTGGAGCCCAGTAACCAGCCTGATCCTCTGGGCTAAACCCTCTCCCACCACCAGCCTTTGCATGGCTTGCTGGTCCTTGCAAACATCCAAGCCCTCAGTGCACCAAACAATTCCTCTACCACCTCCATCTCCTCCTCCAAATTCCTCCATCACCCACTCCAAGCTCCTCCTGGCAGTGCCCAGCTGTTTCTCCCCAAGCAGCCAGCACTGCCCAAGGATGGGCACAGCAGCCTCATCCCCCAGCTCACCCTGTCCATCCAGGCATATCTGTCCTTCTTGAGGAGCTTGGGCGGGGGCAGCAGCTCTGGCTCCTCCTCCAGCAGCCGGAGTGTGTCCAGCAGCTCGTTGAGTGTGACCTTGGATGGAGCCCTGCTGCCAGCAGCCACTGCTGTCTCCAGGTCCTCATTACCTGTCTCCCTGGAGCTCACATCCTAAGGGAGAAGATTAGAGAGTTTTCTGGCTCTCCCCAGAAGAGAGATGTTGCCCTGGCACAGCAGCTGCTGCCAGGGCCCCCAGGAGGCACAGCCAGACCCACCTGCAGCTTGTCCTCTGCCCCGGGGTCCTGCAAGGGCACAGAGCCAAGAGCTCCCAGGCTGCTTCCTTCCAGCTCTGAGGCTGCCGAGGGGGAATTGGCCTCTGCAGGAACCAGGCTGTGCTCAGGTGCTGGCCCCAGGCAGCTCCTGGGGAACAGCTCCTCAGAGCAAACCCCTCCCTCCCAAAGCTTTGGGGACACTCCCCAGGGACTCACCGGCATTGTTGGCTTTGGTGAGGCTGCTGGCTGGGCTGGCATTCCTGGCTGAGGCAGGTTTAGCTCCAGGCTTCTTCTTGGGCACCCTCCTGCTCTCCTTCACCAGCACCTGCTCCTCTGCTGAGCGCTTTGTCTCCAAGGCCTTCTGGGCCCTTTTCTGCTGCAGCTCCTGTGGGGACAGAGGAGCCATGGATGTCCTGAAGCCTTGGGAAGGCACAAGCCTGTGTTTGCAAGGCTGTGGCAGTGTTTTTGTATCCTCCAGCTGCTCACTGATGTGTCTCCCCCAACCCCCTCCCCTGATGGAACATGTTTCCAATTAGGGCAAAGAAAATTTGGGGTTTAAAACATCCCCAGCTTTACTGCCAACTCCTGCAGCCTGTGCCAGCCCCATCTGCACCACCAGCTGCAAGAGCAGGGTGACAATGACGTGTTGCTTCCTGCCAAGGGACATGGAGTGGTACTCAGCCCTCCCAGAGAGCCCTGAGGAGGGTCCCACTCCCAGGGCACACACATCCTTGGCCATTCCATGGAGCCTGGAGTGTCCCTGTCTCAGCGTGGTCACCATTTTCCTGAGAACCACACAGAAAGCAGCACTGTCTTCCCAGGCTCAGAGTGAGCTGCCAAGGCTTGGCAGGAGCACAGCAGGAAACTGCTCCGTGGCACCTCCATCTCCATTCCCAAGGCTGGCTCTGCTCCTGCCCCATGCCAAGGCTCTGGAGATGCAGAGAGGCCTCTCTGCCTCGCTGGATGATGCCAGCAAACGGTGCCACACAGGGCTGGCCCTGGCCCTACCTGGATGGCAGCGTGCCGGGCCAGGCGTGCCTTCTCCTCTCGGATCTTCCGGCGCTCCTCCTCCTTCCTCTCCTGCAAATCCAGGATATTCCCCTCCTCCATCCGCTGCTGCCTTTCCTTCCAGAGAAGAGGGTTAAAAATGTTACTGAGAGTTCTCCAGCACCCATCACTGAGAACTGTGTGGGGCACCCACACCTGGGTCACCCCACATCCAGGCTTTCCATCCTCTCCTCAGCAGTGTGCCTGGAGGTCTGGGATCTGTGGTTTTTCCATCCTCTCCTCCCTCAGCACAGCTCCACTTTGGAGCAGCTCATTTTCTTCAGATCCTCAATGCAATTATTAATATTATTATTACTATTATTATTATTATATTATCATCTGGGTCTGCCACCACCGAGAAGACAAGGCTTAAAAATAGACTCACAAGCAAGAGCAACAGAGC
This sequence comes from Setophaga petechia, assembly GCA_024362935.1. Lineage (NCBI taxonomy): Eukaryota > Metazoa > Chordata > Aves > Passeriformes > Parulidae > Setophaga > Setophaga petechia. The sequence continues at coordinate 335,883 of JANCRA010000122.1, read as the reverse complement.
TTTTCATTACTGGGATAAATAATTGAACACAAGGAAACACAAATAGCTGTGGAACCTCGTCACTCTAAAAGGCAGCTCCTTAGGGATCCATTAAGATGAGCTGAGATGGGGCATCCCTTCTCTGGCCACCAGTGTGGCCCAGACAGTGCCAATTCAGAGAGACTTGTGCTGCTATTGCCAGGATCTGACTGCTCCCCGTCACAGGGCTGGGGAAGCTGGAGCTGTGTGGTGCTGAGCCTCAGCTCCTGCTGGAATCCAGCCCAGGCCAATCCCAGCCAGCTCCGAGGGAGCAGGACCCTCCCCAGCTCTCTGGACCATGGCGGGGCTGGTTGGATGGAAAGCCAGAGCCCCCTCGACTCTCACAGCCCAGGTCTGGGGATTAAAGGGACCCCAAGTCAGTGGCCAGTGGGCCATGGGTGTTGGGTGGTCTGGGCTACAGAGCACGGGACAGAACCAACCTCCCTCTTGGCAGCCATCAGGCGTCCCAGAGCCGCAGCCGCCGTCCTGTGCCGCTGTGAGTGGCGCCGGGTACCAGCGCTGGATGGTGACAGCAGCCATGTTCACCTGCTGGATGAACCTGTGGGGACAGCCAGGGAGGCTCAGCACAGCCCCAGGTGCAGCAGAGCACAGCACTGGCACCTGCAGGTGCACTAAGAGTGGCCTTTCCCCAGCGTGAAATGCCACAGGAGAAGAACAAGCTCCCCTGGAGCTCCTCACAGCTCCTGGCACCATCCTCCTGCTCCTTCCCTCACCTCTCAGCCTCCTCCTCGGTCACCTCCCTCCTCCGGGGAACGCTGCTGCTGCTGCTGCTCTTGTTGTTGTTGTGGGTCATGATGTTATTGCTGGAGAAATTCTTCTGAGACTTCACGAGGCTGCTGCTGCCTTCCCCGTCCTCGTTCGAGGCCGCTTTGACGACATTGCTGGGACAGAAGATGAAGCCACTCAGCCCCGTCCTGTGCCACACACAGCCCCAGGGCCAGCCCAGCTGCAGAGCCAGGACACCCCCCACACTCACTTGAGGGAGCTGGGAGCCTGGTTGGAGCTCTTGGGAGCAGGGCCCTTCTCAGCAGTGGAGTAGTTGTTGTGCACCATGGTGGTGACGCAGTTGCCCATTGCGCCCTTGTTGCTCCTTGTGTGGGGAGACCAGGAGTGTCAGCAACAGCTCCTTCCCCCCTCCAGGTGTTTTCTCCATGCAGTTGCACCCACCCTCCCCATCAGGACCCTCTGCCCTACCTGTTGTTGGCAGTGAAGTTGGCAGCCAGGAGCACTGTGGCTTCCTTCCTCCTCATGCTCGTGGGTGGCTCGAGGCTGTGGGAGCCCGAGGGGCCTGGGAACACTCGGGGCTGGTCATCCTGCCATGGAGCCAGCAGGGATAAGGACACCAAACCCACCTCCTCAAACACCACCAGGAGCACAGAGCCAGCCTGGCCCACCCACTCCCAGAGCCTGCCGTCCTCACCAAGATATTCCATGTGGTTTTCTTTTCTGGGGAGGTTTTGCTCAGAGCTGCCAATTTCTTCCTTCCTATTGGGTCACCCTCAAAGAAGGCCAGGAAGTCTCCTGTCTGTTCCGAGCTTCATCCACACCCAGGGAAGGCAGGGAGGAGAGAACAGAGATAGCTGTGGGATAACTCACAGCCACAGGACACACTCTGGTTATGTAGAGCACTTGGAAACTCCAGTATGACATGGGAGACAGGGGCTGGAGAATCATTATATGGCCACAAAATCCACCAATGATTTGTTTTTACACAGAGTTTTGGGTTCCAGGGCGGTGTGTGGTGATAGGGATGGGCACAAACCAACAGGAGAATGGAAAATCCCAACTCAGAGGGCACTGGGAACAGAGAACTTTTGTCTCCTCACACAGCCCAGTTATGGCCTGGAGGGTCCATGAGGGCTGCTGGAATCAAATGGAAAGGTTTTTGTCACAGCCACAGAAATACACTCCATTTCCCCAAATAGAAAATCTTCCCTGTGATGGTGGGAGAGGCCTTGGCACAGGCTGTCCACAGGATCTGGGCAATCCTCTGACAGAGAAGTGTCCCAGGCCAGACTGGATGGGGCTTGGAGCAACCTGGTCTTGTGGAAGGTGATCCTGCATGGGACTTTAAGGTCAGGCCATTCTGTGATCCTATGGAACCCTAAACAAGGAACCTCCTCTTCAAAAAAATAACCAAAGCACCAGAATTTGGTTTTCCAGGGCCAGGCTTTAACTCCTGAAGTGCATGACAGAGCTCAGGGTATTTTGGAAAGGCTCCTGTTCCCTCCCCACGACCAGGGAGGTTGGACACAGGGGTGGGGTGTCCCCCAGTGCTACCCAGAGGACAGAGGGACACACGGGGCTGTACCTGTGTGAGCTGTTCACCCGCTGGTTCACCTGGGTGGTGCTGTTGGACCTGCGCAGGTTGTTCATGGCCCGGGATCCTGCATCCTCCTGTGGAGAGCAGGGACAGATCCAGCAGGGACAAACCCAGCAGGGACAAACTCAGCAGGGACAAACCCAGCAGGGACAAACCCAGCAGGGACAAACCCAGCAGGGACAAACCCAGCAGCCACGTTCAGGAGCAGCACAGGCAGGCTCCACACCCTCCCAGCCAGGGGGACACGGAGTTCCCAGTCCTCCAGGGCTGCCAGGCTCCCCTTGAGGCAGTGGGCAATGCCACCTTGCTCGGGCACTGCTGAGCCAGCAGGAACACGTTCCTCAGCACAAGCTCCTGAGAACAAGGGTGTGGGAATGCTGCCAAGGGATTACTCAGCACGGAGCTCAGGCTGGATCCTGACAGAGCCCAGCAAGCACCTGGGGCTCTCTCCCTCTGTGGAACCCCCACTCAGGAGCCCCTGGTGTGGCAGGAACAGGGGGTGCTCCATGAGGGGCAGGCTGGGCCTGGCACCCCAGCAGGAGAACCCAGGAAATCAGGAGTTCCTGTCGCAGACACCTTTTGTGAAAAATCCTTTCTTAGGATTTTTCCTGCTGGAGCTGAGAAGTTTCAGTAACAAATGTAAACAATTATTATCTGCTGCTGTGGAATGCAATAGGTCCACCTGTGATTGATTTTCTGTAGATGTCTGGAGTTACTGACCAGTCACTGCAGAGCTGACTCTCGCTCTCTGTTGGAGCCAGCTCCATTGTTTTTCATTCTTTCTATTCTATTCTTAACTTAGACAGCTTCTGAAGAAGCCTTTTCCTTTCTATTTCTTTTTAGTATAGTCATAATGTTATAGATAATAAATCAAGCCTTCTGATCATGGAGTCAGCATCCTCGTCTCTCTATCATCCTGAAAAGCCCTGTGACCACCGTCACAAGTTCCCAGATGGAAATTGGCACAGGGAGGTGAAGGGGGAGGAAGGGAAAAGAGGGAATCCTGAAACTTGCTCTTCTGCACCCAGCAGGGAGCCACAAACAGCGATTGCCAAGGGCAGGACCAGAACAAAGGCAGGATGGTGCTGGGAGAACCACGGTGAGAGGGACATGGCCATGCCTGGAGCCATCAGGAGGGGAAGGACAGGGGGTTTTGGGGCAAGAGGGACGTGGCCGTGCCTGGAGCCATCAGGAGGGGAAGGACAGGGGCTCTTGGGGCAAGAGGGACGTGGCTGTGCCTGGAGCCATCAGGAGGGGAAGGACAGGGGCTCATGGCCATGCCTGGAGCCATCAGGAGGGGCAGGACAGGAGCTCACCATGGCGTTCCTCTTGGCTTTGCCATCAGCAGCCACAGACACAGAGCGTGCCATGAGCTTGGCAGGGGAGGCGCTGCCAGGGCGCCGCGACACCGGCGCCGGGAGCCCCGTCAGGATCAGCTCTGCCACGTCAGAGCTCTGGACAGAGCAGCAGCTCCGGGTGCTCTTCATGCTGAAGCAGCAGGAAGGAGCCCTGGAAGCACAGCAGAGCACAGAGAGAGGGGATGGCATGGAGCAGCCAGCCTGGAAGCAGGAGATCCAGCAAACACCAGCACTCAGAGATGGAACTGCTCCCCAACAGGACAAAACCTCCAAATTGCCACATGGCAAATAACCCATAGCACAGCCCTGGAGAGGCTCCAGGAGAGCTCCTCACTGCTTTACCCTATGGCTGCTGTCACATTGATGGGCCAGGATTCCAGCCAAGGACTAAAGGGAGGGAAAAGCCTGCTCCCCATCCCAGGCTGCTTCACTGCACACAGCCACGGCTGCCAGAGGACCACAGGGGCCCACAACGGCCCCATCTGTGCAGGCTGCAGGTCCAGCACACCCCATAAGGGATGCTGAAGAACCCCCTGAGCAGCTCCCAGGGGATGCTCCCCCTGCCCAGAGTTCCTTCATAGGTGTCCATGCCCTCTCAGGGGGCACAAGAAGAGCTGGGTTCCCCTCCCAGCTCGGGGCAGCACATTCCCACCTTTTCCCCTCTGCATCCTCCCAGGCCCAGCGCTGATCCAGGAAAAGACCAGACTACTTTATCTCTTTACATTTATTACCCACACTGTCCCTAAACCCTCTCCCTTGGCAACCCTGGCCTCTTCTCTCACGGCTCCACCACAGCCCTTGGCAGTGCCTCGGGCTCCACAGCCTGGGGAAACAAACGGCTCTCATGGAAACCGCTGGGCTCAGGCAGGAAAACAGGCTCAGGAGCCCAGGCCAGCACAGCCCTCTGAACCCCCAGCCCCTCAAACCCCCAAAGCTCAAACTCCCCAGCCGCCAAGCCCCCCAACCCCCTTATGACCCAGAGGCAAGCCCTGAAGCTCCTAAATCCCTGAGCCCCTCAGGATTACCCAGGTTCCACACCTCCCTCTAAATTCCCAAAACCCAGACCCCCCAAACTCCCCACTCCCAGGGTGCAGGACCCCAGCCACAGCTCCAAGTCCAATCTCCCAGCTCCTGGATGCTCCAGGACCCCGCCAGGACACCCATCCCCGGGTCCCAGCCCCCCAAGCCCCAGACCCTTACCAAGAGCCGCAGGGCACCCAACCTCAAACCCTCCTGGGTGGCCCCCATTCCCCAGACCCCTCCCCAGAACCCCCAGCAAACCCAGCCCCACGCACGCCACGACCCCAGCCCATATCCCCAGGCCCTCATAACCCAGATCCCTCCAGGACCCCCGAATCCCCAATCCCCGCAGACCCTCGGCCCACACCCCGAGCCCTCCAAGCCCCCCCAAACCCCCAGCCCCCGACCCCTCACCACCACGGTAACGGGCCCCACGCACCCACAGCGGGGCGAGAACCCTGCGGCCCGGGGACGATGCCGAGAGCGGGGCCCGGGCCCGGGCCCTGCCCCGCTGCCCCTGGAGCTCCCTTGGCACCCCTGGACCCCCCTCAGCCGCCATTAAACGCCCCCATCCCCTCACCTACGGCCGCGCTCCGGACACAGCCATTGGGCAGGGCTTCCGGCCGGCAGCCAATGAGAAGGGAGGAGAGGGCGGGTGAAGAGACGCGATTGGCTGAGGCGGAGGAAGGGGGCGGGAATAAGGAGGTATGGATGAGGAAGGCGTGGCTAGTATCAGGGGCGGGGCTTAGGGGAAGTTAACCAATGAGACGAGATGCTTGAGATGGGCGGGGGCTCTAGGCGGGGAAAGGGGCGTGGCTTATCACACGTGGGCGGGGCCCCCATGGTGTTTTTTTGGGGAAAAATGGGGATTTTGGGGACCTGAGAGGGGGACGGGGGCTACAGGGGACAGCTGTAAGGAATATGGGGGAGTCATAGCACTATGGGGGGCGGGTTATTGTTATTGATACTAGGTTGGTTATTGGTTTTGATACTAGGAAATACAGAGGAAGGTTAATTGAACGTGTATTGATGATAAGTGATTTGGATAATGTAGGGATATAAGGTTTCATTATTTAATAAAAAAATAAATTAAATGTCAAGGTAAAAAGAAAATGAATACGTAAAATATGGCTCCAATGCCAGGTTGGGGAGGGGGTACTATGGGGCAGGGGGGCTGATGGGATCATTGGTAAAAAGTGGGGCTATGAGGGGAGGAAAGAGGGGAACCATGGGGCTGCCAGGGGGGCTGTAGCATGGAGGAGAGCAGTGTGGCAGGGGGAATGCTGTGGGGCTGTTGGGGGGCCATGGGGGTGTAGGAAAATGTGGGGATGGGAAGCCAGGAGAAGTCACTGGCCAGGCTCCATCAGCGGACAGGAAGAAGTCACACATTCCCAGGCCCAAGTTGGGGTTTATTGGTGGGTCCCGGCCCCATGGGGACGGCGCCTGTCCCCACCCCACCCCACAGAGCCCAGTCTGCAGCTGGGGGCCACCCCAGAGCACCCGTGGCCAGGCTGGGGTCCCCACTGCACCCCCAGCTCAGTCCCAGCATGTCCCACACCCCTGTCCAGCTCAGACGAGTGAGGGGCCGTGCCCCTCTGCCTGCCCTGGAACACCACGAGGGACATTGTCACCTTGTCACCTGCTGGAAGCCCTGTGGCCGTCTCAACCCGTGTCCCTGAGGCACCAGGACAGCACAGGCCCCGCAGGGAGGAGGGCAGAGCCCCCGCAGCCCCCGGGGCCCCACAGCAGCTACATGTTGAGGAAGGCAAAGGCAGATGGCTGCAGGGCGCTGTCTGTGTCCGTCCCCCCGTCCGTGTCCCCGTCCTGGGGCTGGGATGGTGTCCCTGCCTCCACTGGTGGCGAGTGTGGCCGGAGCACCGTGCTGGGACGGGCCACCAGCTCCATGCCAGCAAACAGGGACAGGCTGGGGGCCGCCGTGTCCCCTGCCAGCCTGCTGCCCCCGTCCTGCTGGCAGGGACAGGCTGGCACCGCAGCCCCGGGCGGCTCCGATGCCAGCCCTGGCTCCTCAGCGGGGGCTGCAGGGGGCACAGGGCTCGGGGCCGGGCTCAGGGGGGTCAGGAAGCTCTCAGAAGCCACGGCTGGGATGTCCATGAGCAGGTCCCCGGCTGAGGGGGCTGAGGGTGGGCGTGGGGTCCTCGGGGAGGGCTGGGCCCGGCACAGGGCCTCGAACTGTCGCAGCATCTGGGACGGGGGTGGGCACAGTGAGAGTGGCATTAGCAAAGGGGATCAGCCTGGCACCTTCTCCCAGGCACAGGGACTGTCCCCATGTCCCCTCCCAGGGAGCAGAGGGAGCATCACCCAGCCCTGGGAAAGGCAGCCCAACCACCCCTCTGGCGCATACACAGAGCCATTCCCAAGGGCTGTGTGTCCCCAAGGGCTGTCAGACCTGTGCCAGGAGCTCCCACCCAAGGGACTGAGCACAGGGATGTCCCCAGAGTCACCTTTGTTGCTCGGTTGGCCACAGGCCCAGGGCTGCCTTGGCTGAGGTGCTGCAGGCGCTGCTGGGTCACAGCAAAGATCTGCTCTGGGGAGAGCAGGTCGGAGCAGCCGAGGGCAGAGATGGCACACATGGACCTCTGTGGGGAAGGGGAGCTGAGCCTGGCAGGCCCCCAGACACCCCCCGGCCCTGCCAGGGGCGCTCCCTGTGCTCACCATGCGGACGCTGTCACTGGGATCCTCCAGCGCCCGGCCCAGCAGCTCCAGCACCACCTCACAGTTCAGGAGCCCACACCTGCACAGGGATGGGGGCCACAGTCACCTGCAGCCCTTTCCCATCCCAGAGTCCAGGCCTGGGCAGCCAGGGAAGGGAGCTGAAGTCCCCCCAGCCTCAGGGAACACTCGCCTCTGCCACTTACTCCTTGAGGAAGTGCTGAGCTTCCTCCCTGGTGAGGAAGACCCTGGCCCCGTGCGTCAGTCCCGACACCAGGCTCAGCTCCCTGCGGCAGTCACCCGGGCTGTCAGCATCCACCCTGCTGGGGACACACCTCCTGAGGACAGGGGCCACCTGCCTGCCTCTCCTGGGGTCCCTGCACAGTCCTTGGCACACAGGGACCCCCACCCCAAGCAGCTCTGCCCACCCACAGCTGGCAGGATGAACACCCCAGGGGGAACACAGCCAGCAGTGCCGGGGCACGCTGGATCAGGGGTGTGGAAAAGGAGGGGAGGGTCCCTGGGGACGCAGCTGGGACAGCCCCAGGGCAGGGGAGCCCCCGGGTCCCTCTCACCTGTCAGCCCCATGGCTCAGCTCCCGGCTGGCCCCGGAGCGGCTGTCGCTGCCGGATTTGCTGCCCGAGTCGGAGGCGCGGCTGCGCTCGTGGCCCTGCGAGGATTCCCGGGAGCTGTGCCCGCTCTCTGCCTCCTCCCAGCCACCCCCGGCCAGCCCCGGCTGGTGGCTCACTGCAGGGACAGCGCTGCTCAGCTGGGGTCCCCAAACCCCCCAGAGCAGATGGGGAACCCCCAGACTCCCCCACAGGACCCACCTCGGGACGCACGCGGTGCAGGAGGGGTCGGGGGCGGCGGGGCCGGGCTGCTGGTGGGGGATGGAGCTCGGACGGGCTCGTAGGTGTCCTCGGGGAGGTCCCCACGGAGCTGCCGGGGTCCCCCCGGAGCTGGGAGCACAGCCTGGGCCACGGCCTCGGCCGCCCGCTGGAGGCTGCTCAGCAGGACCTCTCCTGTGGAAGCTGCAGAGGCTGTGGTGTCGGGGGAGCCCAGCCCCATGGGAACACCCCAGCACCCCAGAAAGGGGGCTGAGGGAACTCTGGGAGCTCAGAGAACACAGAGTGACCTCCATGGCCCTGCCCCAGCTCCCAGCAGGAAAGGACCCAGCGAGGGCCCGGCCAGGACTCACCAGAGCCGCTCTTGTCACTGCTGAAGCCGAATCCCTGCAGGGAGCCACAGGGGCTGGGGCTGGAGCCCATCCCTGGGGAGGCACAGGGAATGTCATGGGGGGCACAGGCACCCAGGGCTCCCCTCTCCTGCTGTGTCCCTGTCCCCCTGAGCGAGGGCCTGGCCTGGGGGGGCTGTCCTCACCAGCAGGGGCTGGGGGCCGGGCGGGCAGTGCCAGGGGCTGCGGCAGTGGGGCATCCGAGAACAGAATGCTGGCCAGGTCCTGCGGGATTGAGAGACACAGAGACAGAGAGGAGTGTTGGCAGTGCTGGGAACCCCAGAGTCCCTGAGCAGGGGGCTGGGGGTGCCCTGTCCCTGCAGCACCCACCTGTGCGGCCGCCCGCACCTTCTGGTTCAAGCTGTTGCCGTGGAGGGGGTCTAGGGGCCCGGAGAACACTGAAGACACACAGAGGGGAGGGTGGGGGACGCTCCCAGATGGGGCAGCAGAAGCCCTTCTGGGGTCTCAGCCCCCCATTGCTGCCCTGCCCTGTCCCCCCAGGCCATTACCAGCAGCCTCCCGGATGAAGCTGGCGTTCCTCTTCAGCTGCAGCACAAACTGGGGCGAGCCCTGCGAGCAGGTGTGCAGCAGGATCTTCAGCACCTGCCTCAGAGGACAAGGACAAGTCACAGCTGCCCTCCCAGGAGTGGGGGGGGTCCATCCCATCACCCCTCAGTGCTCTCAGCACGGACCCACCTTCAACTTGACGTGGCAGGAGCTGCTCTGCAGCCGTGTCAGGAGATGCTCCAGCAGGCACTGGCTGCTCCCGGGGGACTCGTGGGAGATCTCTAGGCACGGGTTAGGGATCCAGCCAGGATCAGAGGCAGCAGCAGCCCCTGAGTGCCAGGAATTCAGCCCCTCACAGGGCCCCAGCCAGGCCCCATAGCCCCACGGCTGTCCCCAGCCAGCCCTGCAGGCCTCCAAAGCCCACCACGGCCTGGAGCAGCCCCGGGGAGCTCTCCCTGCCCCAGGGTCCCCTCCCTGCCCCGGGATTCCCTCCCTGCCCGGTGCCCCTCGTGTCCCCCGAAGGATACTGGCGATCTCCTCGAACAGGTACCCGGGGCACGGGGTGTCGTCGTCAGCCGTGCCTCGCAGCAACACCGGCAGCTGGAGGAGGAGGGGGCGGCGTGAGAGGGGGCGGACCCGGCCCGTTCCCCGGTGCTGGGGACCGGAGCGAGGCCCCGGGGCGGGCCCGGCCCGGTCAGGGCGGAGTGAGGCCGCTGCAGAAGCGAGTGGGGGGCGCAGCGATGACGTGGCAGGTGAGCAGTGACGTCACGCCACGGCAGGCCCCCCCGCACCCCCCAAAAGCCCCGGTCCGTACCCGGCTCAGGAAACTCAGCCGGTCCCGCAGCGGCGCCGCCATGACACTGCCGGCACCGGCCCTGCCCGGTCCCTCGGCGGCGTCAGGGAACCGCCCCCCGGAAGTTGTTTTTCACCAATGAGAGGGCGTAGTTCTGCCGCTCAACCAATCACCGATGAGGGAGGGCGGGGCTCCAGGCGGAAGAGCCTTATTATGTTGACGCCTGAAGGAGGCGGGAAGTAAACAACCGGCATTTCCACCAATCAGAGCCGCCCGCGCCGAATGCCCAATTAAAGGGGCGCGGTTTTGGGTGGCTCTGCCCAATAGGCGAGCGCGGTGTGTGACGAGCGGGGCGGGCAGCCAATCGCGGCCGCCCGGGCATGGCGGCGCCCGTGCGGTGAGGCGATGTCGGGGCGCGGAGTGTGGCTGCGGGCGCGGGCCCGGCTGCGGCGCTTCCCGGCTGCGCTGGCGGCCTGCGGGGACCAGGTGGGGCCGGGGGAGCACACGGGGAGGCTCCGGGGCCGGCGGGGCACGGGGAGGTGGTTCCGGGATCGGCAGTCCCGGTGGCCCCCGCTCCCGTCCCGTGTGACTCCCGCAGGCGGCGGCCTACGGGCGGTGCGTGGCGGCGGCGGCGGCAGGACCGGCGGAGCTGCGGCGGGACGCGTGCCTGGAGGAGTTCCAGGCGCTGCGGGAGTGCTTCGCCCGCGCGGTACGGCTCTGTCCCGGTCCCCGTCCCTGATCCCGGTGCTGGCGGAGGGCGGCGGCCTCGGCCCGTCCTGACCGCGGCTTCTTGCAGGCAAAGGCGACGCCCAAATGACCCTGGAGACGCTCGTGGGGAATGAGACCCTCAAAGCACCGGGTTGTCCCCAAATGACGGAGCCCCCCCCGGTCCCGGAGCTGCCCTCCCGCTCCCCGGCCCGGAGGAGGCTCAGCCCCGGGCTGGGTGAAGGTCACAGATCTATTTTTATTTATTAAAAAAGAAAATAATTCAGATCAGAATGCTTCAGCTTATTTTATTGATGGGCTCAGCCCGCACTCCGGGCTCTCCGTGCCAGCGTCCCACCCGCCCCGGGAGAGCCGATCCCGGCGGGACAAAGTAGCTCCCGCCGGCTCCAGCCCAGCTCGGGGTGCCCACACCATTCCCAGGAGCAGGAATGTCAGGAGCATCTTTGGTCCCTTCTGTTCACACAGAGAACAACAAACAGGCGGCTGTGCCCCCGCGGGGCCGGAGCCGGCAGCACAGGGCACAAGGAGCCGATCGGGCTCCCTGGCACCGCAGGAAGGCTGGATGTGCCACAGCCCGGATCCCTGTCCCGGGGCAGCCCTGGAGCTCCAGAGCCCGTCCCCGCCTCCCGGCCGTGTTGCTTGTGCTTGACGACAGCGTTAATGGAGAAGCTCGTTGGGTTAGGGGGGTTTAAGGCCACAGTGTTCCGGGGGGTTCTTCCCAAAGGACTCCCCAGGTGGCTTCCCTGTCACTCTGGGCTGTGACACCACGGGAGCACCAGGCGGGGACCGTCCCACCCCGTCCCAGCTCTGCAGGGCCCCACTGGACACAGACTCGAGGTCACCAAGGACATTTGGAGGTCGGGATATAAAAGCCACCACAGTGATGAGGTCTGAGGACTCCAGGCTGGGAATTCTCAGCCGGTCTAGGGAGAGCTTTGGGACTGAATTCCATACATTCGCAGGTCAGGATGTAAAAACACAAAACCCAAAAAAACTCAAGGGGTGAATCACTGGGAGCCTGAAACAACACAGAGCTTCTTGGGGAAGATCCTCCCTTCTTCACTCACCAAACAAATTCCCAGAGGTGGAGCAGGGACCTGTCTGGATGCAGAACAGGGCGGGGGGAGGCTGGGAAGAGCACAAGGAACACAGGCAGAGGCAGGTGGAGCCCCTGGATCCACCTGGCCCTGCCACGCTTTCTCCCAAACCACTCACCTCTGGCAGGAGAATCAAGCTGGGTTGGGAAGGGTCAGGGGGAAGTTGAGCTTCTTAATGCACTTTTGAGAGGGGAAGTGGAGCTGGAGAGCACAGAGAGGAGGAGCACCAGGGAGGGCAGCGGGGGCAGAGCTCTGTGTGATCCCAGTGTGTGCCAAGGAACCCCATCCCTGGGAGAGAGGCAGCACAACAGGAGTTGTGCCCGGTTAAGGCAGCGTTTCTACTAAATGAGGTTCCTAAACCACCACTGTGGCCCAAACAAATGAGGCTCTGCTCCCAGTCCAGCACTGGAGCACTGGCTCTGCTGGTCCTCAGCTCACGGCTTCTCTGGGGTAAAGCCCTTCCCGAGGTGTGGATGGATCCCAGGTCCCCTCGGCACAGCTGGGGCCATGGAGCCCCTTCCTGGTTCTGAGAGGAGCTGGGAGGTGGTTGGAGAAGGCAATTTGATGTGAATGAGATGCTGGAAAAGCTCCTTGGAGCAGCGGCCTGGCAGGGAGCCGAGGTGCATGGCAGCTCTGGAAGGCAGGGGACAGCAGGAATGTCACTTCCAGTGCCTCCATCTCCTTGGCCACCCGCAGGCACACACTGGGGGTGCTGCTGGAAGCCCCCAGGGTGGTGCTCAGGGATCCAAGGAGATCCCGTGGATCCGAGCACTGTGTCCAGCAAGGTGCAGCTGGCTCAGATCTCTCCACACTCAGTGAGGCTGAGCCTTCCCTGCAGAGCACAGGCACAGCCCTGTCACGGGCTCCTGTCCTGTGTCACCTGCTGGATGTGGCGGCTGCGCACCAGGTGCTGCGCGCCCTCGGCCACCTGGCTCAGCCGCGCCTCCAGCGCGCTCCGCAGGTCGTTCACCTTCACGTCGGGGAGAGGGTTCAGGCCGATCAGGACCCCCCGTGCTCCTGCTGCAGTCTCCTCCCCGTCCTCCTCCTCATCCTCCTCCTGGTCGGGAGGCAGCAGGTCCAGGTCCCGTCTCCTGCGCCGCAGGTCCAGGCCCCCCTGCAGCTTCAGCTCCCGGTTGGGTTTGACGTCGTGCTCCGGCTGCTGTGGATCCCTGGGGGCGGCTCCTCCGTCCTCAGATTTCCCTGCTGGAGCATCCTGAGGGGCACCGTTGGAGGGACCCCCACCGCCCCGGCCCTGCCGGCCCCCCGGCTCCTCCCCGGGATCCGCCTCCTTCCCGTGCCCGTGGCCGGGCGGGTCCCGCTGCCGCCCGCCCGCTCCCTCGGCCTGCGCTCCTCTCTGCCACTCCCTGTCCCGGGGGTGCTGCTCCCTCACTGCCACATTCCTGTTACTGGAAGAGTCCGGCACCACTGCCAGGTCCTTGGGCTCCACCTGACTCAGAGTTTTGGCTTTAAGGTCTGTTCCTGAGTCTCTTTCCAAACCCCTTCCTGCTACTCCCTGAACTTTGGCAGCCCCCGGCTGTTCTCTTTGGATGGGAGCTGTAACTGCTTCCAAAGCTTTCAGGAAATTCTTCCTCTGGTGGACATCTCTTCCAGCTTTGGCTTCATGTTCTCCTCCCAAATCCTCCGCCAAGGCCTTCTTCTCCAGGTGGTTTCTGGCTGCTGGAACACGCTGGGCATCCCCGTGGAGGGGATCCCGGTTCTCCACGGGATTCTTAACAGCTCTGTCATTCTCTTGCAGCGGCACCTTCCTCTCCTTGGGAGCAGCCACAGGAATGTCACGCTTCTGCCCAGCCTCCTCCAGCTTCCCCACTGTGTCCCTGTGCTGCCTGGTGGAATCGGGGGGCTGCTGGCCCAGCTGCTCCTTCCCGGCCGTGTCTCCCTTGGCTCCGAGGCCCTCGTCCTCCCTGCTCCTGGAGATGGGCAGGGCAGGTTCTGCCTGTGCTTCTGCTGCAGGACAAAACCCACATGGAAAAGGATTTCTCAGGACATTCCCTTCTCCTGCCACCACATCCTGTGAGACACGAGATGAGGCCAAGCAGGAGGAAGAAATGGCCGTGCAAGGGGACTTTGCCATGTGCCAAAGGAACTCAGATCTCTCCCAGTTTGATTTTAAAGCTGCTCTGAGCTGTGAGCACCCTCTGGAGGGCTCCTGCTCCCTGGGCACGTCCTTACCTGGCTTTGGCTTCTCCTCTGCCCCCTCCTCCTGCCGCTGCTGGTGGATCTCCTTGTGCTGCTCCTGGATCACTGCCAGCAGCTTTGCCTGCTGGTCCAGGAGCTGCTTGTGCTGCACCTGCTGCTCCTTGATCACCTGCAGCAGCACGTTGTGGTCCAGCAGTTTTGCTGGCCCTGCTTCTGGAAAAGGGGAAAAAGACAGAGGAAGTAAAACCCCTGTGACCCTCAGAAATCATGTCAGCTCTGGATGGGCTGCAAGAGCTCTCCTTGGCAGGAAGATCTGACTCCACAAACCCAGCCAGAAGAGTGAGAAGGAAGCTGGAAGAGGATGGGATGAGAGCAAGGGACCTGCACACACAAGTCCAAGCTCAGGGTCCAAGCCCCCTTGCCAGGCAGAGTTTGGAGGGAGGAGCTCAGCCTGAGGAAGGGCTTTGCAGCTCCAGCTCTGATGCCCCAGGGACAGAGCAGCCAGGGCCTTGGGGGGAAGGAGCTTTTCCCTGTGATGTGTTCAGGTGTCCCCATGTGCCCCTGCCCACACCCCTCCTGCCGTGCTGCCAGAGCAGTTTCATCCTGTGTCCCTCTTCCCAGGGCTCCAATACCAGGGAGCAGCCAGGCCCAGGTGCCAGCATGACTCAGGTCCCTGAGTGGCCCTGCCAGGTGTGCCAGGGATGGGACAGGCACCACCTGATGCAGGGGCTGTGGGCTCAAGACACCATCCTCCCACAGAGAGGGATCTGAGGAGATCCAGACCCACCCCACACACCCTGAGGACACACACTCACCCCCTGCCTTCTCCTGTTTCTCCTCAGTGTTCTGGTTCTCCAGTAGTTCTGTTCTCTCCGGGAGGGGCAGCTCCTGCTTCTCACCTGCAAAGGAAAGGACCACAGAGCTTTGCTGTCAGTGCAGATGTTCCCTAAAACGCCTCCACGCCGTCCCGGCACCGTTCGCATCCAACGCGCCGGCTGCGAGGGAAGTAATAAACCCAATATTTAACAATCCCGTGCCTGGTGGCAGCGAGCCAGCACTAACTACCTCGGCCAATTAACATGCAAGAACAGCTCTAACTGGCTTTTAGACGGGCACTTGGCAATGTGTTCCCTGTCAAGATCTCCCGGCTCCATGTCCCCGGTGATTTGGGAGCCGTGCAGGAACAGCACGGCACCTGACATTTTGGCGGGTAGCGAACAACTGTTTGACAGCTCTTGCAGTAGCTGTCAAAGCCACCAGATTCCTCCCTTCCCGCAGCAGCTGCCAGAGGGGCTGTGCTCACTCACGTGCTCCACTCGTGGAGTTCAAAGGAAGCACCAGGATGGAGATGGGAATGACCAAATTGTCCCGACTCTGGGGGCACTACAGGCCCAGAAGAGCTTGCTCAGTTGAGCTGCTGTGAAAGGAGCTTACCAGGGTCTGCTTCCTTCTCCACGGGCTTTGCAGCCTCCTCTGCTTTCCTGGGGAGCTGGAGCTGTGACTTGTCCCTCTCAGCAGCCTCGGCAGTGTCACCATCCAGCACGGCCGCCTGTGCCTTGGCTTCCAGCTTGGCTTCCCCTGGCTCCAGCTCCTTGTAGGGCGGCCTTCCCCCCTGCTGCAGCGCTGCCTCCGGGACCTTCTCCAGATTTGGGACGGGCCCGCCAGTCCCTCCTCGCTGCTGGTTCTCGGGAACCACTTCCCTCCCTTGCTTTGGGCCCAGTGCCTCCTTCTGGGGCTTCAGCCTGGCTGGCTCCTCCAGCAGATGGTCGCTGGCTCCTCCAGGAGCTGCTTTGTTCTCGCTGGATTCCTCCCGCTCCCGCCCCATGTCCACGACCACCTCATCGTGTGGGACCGGGGGCTCGTGGCGATGGGCCTCCCCCACGGGCACAGCAATCCCTGGGGGACAGGCAGGGTCAGAGGCAGCAGGTTCCCAGTACACCCAGCACACCCAGCACACCCAGCTCCATGCTGCCCTTGTCCAGCCCTGCTTTCTCTCCCTCATCTGGAGGCCACATTCCCAACAAGCCTCCAGAGCATCAAACACTAAATCACCTTCAATCACCAATAGCACCATGGAGGTGCACTGAGGGGAGGGTAAGGAGGAGAGGTCAGGATCTCTGTCTCAGAGTCCCAAAACATACACACACCCCCAGCTCCCAGTCCAGCTCCCTTTCCCAGGATCACCTTTACCTTGATCAGGACGGTCCAGCTGCACTTTCTCTTCCACCTTTCCTCTCTCCTCCTCCCTCTTGGGCACCTGCACGGGCACCTTGATCTGTGGCTGCTCCATCTCCTCCTTCTCCTCAGGCACTTTGGGTTTATCACGGTCATCCTCGGGCTCCTCCACCACCGGGTTCTGCTCTGCAAACACAGGATGGGGACAGGGATGAGGTGTGGGAGCTGGGAATTGCTGTGTCTGTCCCAGTCCCTTCACCCATCCAGCCCAGGCGCTGATTTCCCTCCAGCCTCAGCACGGTGGGGCTGGGGAAGATTTTGTTCTGGGGTGCCCTGGTTGTTTTCCCTGTTGTGGGTTTTTATGGAGCTGCTGGAAGGGAAGAGTGGCAGGGATGGAGCAGGGATGGCAAGGGGATAGAGCGGGGACGGAGTGGGGATGGAGCAGGGATGGAGAGGGGATGGAGTGGGAATAGAGCAGGGATGGAGAGGGGATGGAGAGGGAATAGAGCAGGGATGGAGAGGGGATGGAACAGGGACGGAACGGGGATAGAGCAGGGATGGAGAGGGGATGGAGCAGGGATGGAGCAGAGATGGAAAAGGAACGGACAGGGAATGGAGCATGGATGGAGCCGGATGGAAAAGGAACGGACCGGGAATGGAGCATGGATGGAGCCGGATGGATAAGGAACGGACCGGGAATGGAGCATGGATAGAGGCAGCTGCTGCTGCGAGGCAGTGCCACCAGATGGTAGCATCCCCCCGGCTCCCTGCCCCAGACCCTCGGCTCCGGGAGAGCCCGAGCTGGAATCCAGACCCGGATCCCACGGCACTGGAAGAGGCAGAGCTGCGATCCAGCCCCGAACCCCCCAACACCAGAACCCGAGCTGGGCTCCAGCCCAGCTCCCACCCCCTCACTGCTGTTTGCTGTGAAACGTCTCAAAACCTCCTTTATTTTGATTTTTCCCCCATTTTAGTGCTCGAGTGTTCCCACAGCCCTTCAGATGCCTTTCAGAGGAGTGGTGGGGAGGTTTCCTTTTCCCGCAAAAGTTTTGGCATTAATTAGGGGAAACTCCTGAGGGAGAAGGGGGAAGTTTCCCCCCACCTTGCCCTCAGAGACAGAATGTTTTTGGAAGACACATCCCAGTCAAACCACTGTGTTCAGCACTGGTATGACCAGCACATGGAATCTTTTGCACATTCCATGGGATGGGAAGGGTCCCTTCCACCCCTAGGATGGCAGAAAACCCACACAGGGAGTGAACTCTTCCTTTGGAGAGCAGCAGAGAAGGAAATCGAATTGTTTCCCAGCAGTGAAGTTGTTCTGCAGACTTTTTTCCATCCAACAAACTCTTAAAAAAAAAATCTATCTTCTCTAAGAAAAAAAAAAATTCCCAACCCTTTCCCCCTTTGCCCTCCCCCGTGTGATTTCCTTTGGGGAATTAATTCTATAAACATCTTTCCATTTTCTCCTCCCCCTCTGCAGGGCTGGTGCGATTTATTACGAGATGAACTCATGGGAAAGAAGGGATTGCCACAACTTCAGCTGCGTGGGCCTTGCCTGAGCTGGGGAGGGGGGGGGAAACAACAAAAATTCACAAAAAATTAAGTACAAACTCCTGGCCCAGAGGGATCTGTGCCAGCAGGACCTTGAGCCTCTCCAGAAATGCAGAGTCCAGCCCGAGCTCCACACCCAGAGGAGGGACGTGTGCGGGGCTGGCCAGATTTCCATGTTCCTTCGCTTGGGGAGTGATGGTGGGAGGGGAAAAGGACTTGGATTTTCTGAGAAATTCGAGTCTAGTACCCAAGGGTCCCCCTCTCCATTGAGGGACTTCCCAGGGTTCAGCAAGTCAGGGCAGGACACTCCTCCTTTTCAGGAAAAACTGGGCTGCAGGAACCGGTGCCCAGCCCTGGCCAGGGGCCCTGGGAAGCGGGAGGCCGAGGCCGGGGAGGGGAGCTCGGCACGGCTGCGGATGTTCCCAGCTCAATCCTGGCCCCAATGCAAGAAATTATTTACTCTATTGGAGGAAAGTTTCTTGTTAATTGGTTCATGGAGGCGGGAGATGGCTCCAGTTGGAGAAGAGCGGAGGATCCAGAGAACCCCAACACAGGCAGGGCTGTTCCTACAGAGGATGGGAGCGACGAGCTGAGCAGTGAGATGATGTTCAAGGAGAAATAAAAAGGAACAGAGGAGGAAATAAAAAGGGAGAGAAGGAAATAAAAAGGAATGAGGAGGAAATAAAAAGGGAGAGAGGAGGAAATAAGAATGGAGTAAGGAGGAAATAAGAAGGGAGAGAAGGAAATAAAAAGGAATGAGGAGGAAATAAGAACGGAGAGAGGAGGAAATAAAAAGGAAGGAGGGGGAAATAAGAGAGGAGGAAATAAGAAGGAAGGAGAGGGAAATAAGAGAGGAGGAAATAAGAAGGAAGGAGGGGGAAATAAGAAGGAAGGAGGTGGAAATAAGAAGGAAGGAGGTGGAAATAAGAGAGGAAGAAACAAGAAGGAAGGAGGGGAAATAAGAGAGAAGGAAATAAGAAGGAAGGAGGGGAAATAAGAGAGGAGGAAATAAGAAGGAAGAAGAGGGAAATAAGAAGGAAGGAGGGGGAAATAAGAGAGGAGGAAACAAGAAGGAAGGAGGGGAATTAAAAGAGGAGGAAATAAGAAGGAAGGGGGGGAAATAAGAGAGGAAGAAATAAGAAGGAAGGGGGGAAAATAAGAAGGAAGGAGGGGAAAATAAGAGAGAAGGAAATAAGAAGGAAGGCAGGGGAAGCTCTCCTTGCCAGCAGGAAGCAGAGGAGTTAAACGCAGCAGTTCCTCTGCCCAGAGCAGCAGGTGAACCCCCGCAGGCCCAGGGCAGCCGGAGGGGCCGGGGGAGGCCCTGCTCTGCTCCGGGAGTGTCCCTGGCAGCTTCCATCATAAATCAGGCAGAGGCACGTTCCCCGCTCTGCAAACAATGCAGGAAAAGCCCAAAACACAAACAAAACACAAACCCAAAAGTCTCCACGCCGCAATAAGGCCAAGCTGCCTCGAAGCCATCATTTGCTCAGCGGGAGACAAAATTAAGTTCATCATCAGGGCGTGAATTAACAACCTCTCAGGCTGCCTGGAAATCCATCCGGGGCTCCGGCTGCTTTGCAGGGAAGAGTTTTGCTGGGGCTCTGCCTCTCTTCTTGCCCTCCAGGTCCCTTTGGAGCGTCTTCCAGTAACGCTGTGCCTCGTCGTGTTTTATGGGCAGCCTTGGACATTACAGGCAAGGCCTGAGAGGCTGTAAAAGCTTTTTGGCTCCCAAGGAGAGGCCGGGGTGTGAGGCAGCACCGAGAGGCTTCGCTCTGACCCCCCGGCTCTTCGGCAGCTCTGCTCACACGAGGGGAAGCCGGGGCGTCCTGCAGCTGATTTGTGTGTGTGCGTGCCTGGGTGTGTTGTGGTTTGGCAACAGCCTCTCCAGGCTGCCATAAAATTTCATGATTAGCAACCTAAAAGCTTCCCTTCTCCCCCTGCTCCTGGTTCGGATCGTTGCAATGGTCCCAGGCAGGCACTAAATCCCTCCTCACACGTTTTTCCAGCCTCTTGGAGCTGAAATGTGCTTCCACAGCCCCTGCCCTGGGCAGAGGCAGCGGGATGGGCCCTGCTGTGCTCACCCCCAGTCCAGAGGGAGCCTTAGGGACAGCACAAGAAGCTCCAGGACACACCCCCCACTCCAGGGTGTCACCCCAGGCTGACCAGGGACACGGGGTTCAGGACCTGCTTGTGCCAGTGCAGCTCCAGATCTGCTGAAATTCCTTCATTGCACGATATGGAGCAAGATCCAGGAGCCTGTGCCAAGGAAAACGGAGCCCAACAAGCAGGGCAGAGGGCTGGGGGCACACGCTGCCCTGGGACGTGCTGAGCACCAGGAGCAGGGCAGGGCCAGGCCCTCCCAGGGGAGCCCCCGGCCCAGCTGTGCCTCCAGGAGCCCTCCCTCCCCCCGAAACGGGTCCAGATTTCACAAGGTTATGGAATGGCATCCCTGAAATTAGTTCACAGTTGTCTCCTGACGCACCAGCAGTAAAAACCAACCCAAATTACCAGAGGCTGCTGGTTCCTTTTCTGTGTCACAGGCACTATTAAAAGCTCGCTCGCACAAAGCACCAGGGAGAGCCGCGGCGGAGCCAAGCTGTTCCTGCAGGATGCAGGAGCCACGTTCCACACATCTCCGGGGCTGCTCCGGCGGGGAATGCCGGCAGGGACCCGGCCTGCCGCGGGCAGCTCACTGCTGGGGGGCAAAGCACAGGGATGGAGGGTGCAGGGATGCACAACACAACCCCAAATTTTGCCCCAGTTCAAATAACAGAGCCCACTCCATGCCCCAGGACAGCGGGATGGCCGGAGCAGGGTGCCTGGCACACCAGGAAAAGGGCTCTTGCACAAGGAGCCTGAATCTGGGCTTTGTTACCCAACATTGCACAACAGCAGGGAGAAGATGAAGCAGCAACGATCAAGTAAGGAGCTGAAAAATATTACAAAATCTTAATCCCCCCCGAGACCCTCGAGGGTGCTTTAAATACGGAGAGAAATTGCCTAATTAGCTTTTTTTTTTTTTTTTTTTTAATGGATAATTGCCTTCCTGAGCTTTCAGAGGCAGCTTAGCAACCTTTTAACAGAGGCGCAGCCGCGGCAGGACGGGGCTGGAAGGGGTTTTATCCCTTTCCCGAAGAGCTGCTGACAGTAAAACCTCCAGCACCACAGGCTGGGGCTGTAATGGGCACTTGGGTGTCGTTAGGAAAAACACGATTCCGAGGCCGCTGGTCAATACGTGTTCACATAAAAGGCCAATGTTCTAATATTCATAATCCCCGGGCCCACGGGGCAGGGCTTTAATGAAAGTCTCTCCAGTTCTGGGCTCCACAACATCAAAGAGGCCAATAAAACTCCTCTCACACGCTGACAGGCGGGAGGCAGACGGGGAAGGCAGCGCTGGGGAAAGGCCCTGTGGTTTGCCTTGGATGGGGCAGCACGGGAAAGGGCACGGAGCAAGCCTGTGCCCAGGGAAGGAAAGGGCTGAGCACCCTCTGACCCAGAGGCACAGATGCACCTTGTGCCTGGAAGGAGGGGTCTGGAAGAACCCTTCACCCAGGAAAAGGGCTGGGAGCAGCACCCTGCAGCCAGGAAAGGGGCATGAGGCACCCTGTGCCCTGGGGAAGGGGCTGAGCAGCCAGCAGGGGTGCCCAGGGGTGAAGCCGTGGGATCCTGCTCAGCCCCGGGTGCGGAATTCGGCCCATCCGGAGGGCACCCAGGTGCCGGGGGCGGCCCAGCCCCGCATCCTGCGGCCCTGCAAGGACAGGATGCAGCTGCTGCGGCGCGTTCCAGGCGGCAGCTCCTGCTCTGCAAAACAAGGCGGGTGAGGACGAGGGGGAGCCGCGGCGGGGGATGAAGGGCACCATTTAACGCCTCTCATTGCTAGTCAAGCCGACATCCTGCAGAGGCACAGGGAGGCACAGATCCAAGGGATCGCAGCGCTGGCTCTCCCGGGACAGCCCCATGGCCACCCTGCAGGTCCTTGTCCTCCTTCTCCCTCCTCTTCCTCCTCCCCGGGGAGGGAGCCCCCATTGGCAAAGGGACCTCAGGGGACAGCTGAGCTTTCCCGTGGAACTGCAGGGCTCCTCCCTGGGAAGTTTATGAGCCGGGAGCACTAAACCCGCCTTCCTCCCGGGTGGGATTATTTAATCCAGCAGCACTCAGAGCTGCTGCCGGTGGGCCCCAGGATCGCTCGGGTGATCAGAGCCTGGCATCCCGCTCCACCGCCCCGGCTCACGCCGAGAAGGGGAGAAGATTCAGCAAACTCCTGCAGACACCGTGTTTTATGGGATTTTTTATTTTCCCAGTCAGAACACGTGTCATTAGCGATTCCTCCTGAAAGGAGCAGCTGTTCTTTGGCCATTACTGCTCCAAAATTAACCAAGACGGAAGAATTCAATCGCATCTCTCCTCCAGGCCCTGCTGAGGGCTCCATTAAGGGATTGGGAGCGTCTTTTGCTCGGAGTTCACCGGCATCCGCGTGCCCGGGAAGGCACACACGGCCTTGAGTAAACCACGAGTAAACCACAAGTAAACTCCACCACAGAGCAAGCCCAGAGTGAATGTTATCGGCAGCAGCACCGGTGTGGGAGACGCTCCAAGCTGCCGGGCAGGAACCCAGCCAAGAACCAGGAGGGAGGATAATCTCCACAAGAGCCAGCCCCTTTCTCCCTTCCGCTCTCAATCTCTGCGAGGATATTTCAAGGCCTCCAAAGAACAAAAAAAAAAAACAACCCCACAGGAGCAGAAGGAAACAAAAGTGCAGCGAAGGAACAGGACGCGGCGGGGCCGAGGGGCAGCGCGGGGTCAGGCGGCACCTGCGCGCCACGGCCTCGCTCCGGAGCAGCTGGGAAAGGGAGGAGCGGCCGTAATTCCATCAGCAGCCCCAGCAAACAAATAATAAATAACAAGAACCGGTAAACAAAGCTGAGGCATAATCACAGGCTTTGTCAGAGAGAAAGCCGAGGCCAAATTTATACCCTCGGCACCAAAAAAAGAGGCAGTTCCCATAAATTTCCCGTCCTTCGAGGGTGATGGATGGATGGTCCTTGGGCTGGCACAGAGGGAGAACAGTCCCGTGGGCCAGGTGGGCACTGTGCTCATCCCAAACTGGGATCCCTGCTCTGTCCCTCCAGGGGATCCCAGGCCTGCACCACACCTTTCCCCTCCCAAAAGAACAACTCCCACAATGGACCACTGGAGGTCACAGTGGTTTTTCCAGCAGACAAAAGTGCAGCTTTTTTTGGGAAAAGGCCCCAGAAAGCTGGGAAGATGCACAGAGCTGCCTGGAAATTACTTTGCTTCCACCACACTCTAAAAAAATCCAGATTTCTTTTTTTTTTTTAACAGGTGACCTGGGAACAGGGCTGGGAAACCCAACTCCAGCAAGCACATACCTGGAAGTTTGACCGAATCCTGGTCAATTCTGCTCTCCTCTCTGTCCAGGTGCTCCAAGCCCACTGCTTCTGTCCTCACAGGGGTGTCCTCCGTGGCAGACAGGGTGGTGTAGGTGCTGATCACCAGCATGCCCAGCCCAATCCACAGGATAATCTGCACAGAGGGACAGAGGGACAGTGAGCACAGGAAATCCAAGGGGACTGCTCCCCACGGCATTCCCACGGTGCCTGCACAGAATTCCAAGCTCAGCACAGTGACACGTGTTAGGGAGAGAAATGTTAGAGAGAAACAGGAAAACCAGTTGCTCCTGGCTGAGGTTCATTTTTGGGTGTAGAGCCATGGGAATGGAAGCTGTTGGAAAGGCTTTGGAAGGGCTCAAAAGTGAGTGAAGTGAGTGGGCAGGACCCAGCGATAGGAAAATGCATGTGGCAGACAAGTCCTACTGCAAAGACTCATTTCCTGGTATTCCCAGCATGAGAACTCCATGAAATCAGGTCTGGCTGAGCACAGAGGAGCCTGGCCTGGTTACAGCCCCAAACCATTCCAGGCAGCTGCTTAAAAATCCTTGGTTTTGAAAGCAAGGGTAACATGTCCACACACAGATCCTGGTCCCAGGGCTCAAGAAGCTGTTGAGAAATGACTCCCTGATTCCCAGAAAGCCAGGATCAAACAGGGTAAAAATAGAAGGGTGGAATCTGGATCCCATGGAGGGAAGGGCTCTTGGAATTTCTCTACCTCAAAAAGGAGAAAGTGATGAGCAGCAAAGGAATTTTTACAGCTTGTTATGTGATGACAAATTGATCTAAAAGGATCTAATTCCACATGAGTCATAGGAAGTGTTGGATGGCACTTGGACAACCTGGTCTAGTGGAAGATGTCCCTGCCCATGGCAGGAGGTGGAACTGGATGAGTTTTAAAGCTCCTCCCAGTCCAAACCATTGCATGATTCCACGACTCCCAATCCTCACTGTGCAGATTTACATCCCAATTCACAAAAAAGCACAACAAAAAGATGCTTCTCAGCGTGGGGAAAACCAGGAACGGCCACAGGGAGCACTTCACCACTGGAAGCTGCCAGAAAACTGCAAATCAAGGGGAGAGGTGAAATTGGAAGGAAGAATTAAAACATTGGCACTTCCAGAGGGGGAGGAGGGGCCGGTGCTTTCCTCACCCACTGGGGGTGGTCAGAGCTGGGCTCAGGGGACCCCGGAGGGCCCCGTTCCCAGCACACCCTGCAGACAGCCCGACGCCTTCGGAAGGAAAAGGCTGGCGGGACATGGAGCAGCTCTGCACCAGGGGCAGCGTGGCCAGGGAGCAGAGGCCAGACCTTAGAGCTGCTGCAGAGGAAACAGGAGCAGAATGTGCTGCCTGCCTTGCCCGGGGTGCACAAAGAGCAGATATCCTGCCATCCACCCCCCCAGCCCCGGGCAAACGCCGAGTCAGCAGGTCCTGCACTGCTGCCCTGGGCTGAGCTGCTCCACTTCCTCCCCTCCCACAATCCACAGCCCCGGCACAAATGCATTTTGTGCCTGGGAGGTTGTTCTGGCACCTTCCAGAAACAACAGCGCAGAGGAAGAGCGTTTCCACAAAGAGGATCTATTCTGGTGCCACAGGAACCAGGAGCAACGTGGGAGAGGAGGGAGCTGTAGGAAACGGCTGAAAACATTAAATGCTTTAAAAGGATTTTTGTTGTTTCTTATCTTAGTGGGGAACCAGGGGCTCAAACGCCTCGGATTGAAACCCCTTTGATTGTTGCACATTTGGAGTTCAGCTGCGAGCTCCTGGAGCAGCGGGTATGGGCACACGTGGCAGTCAGAGACAGGCTGGGCTGTCCCTGAGCTGCCCTCACCCAGCTCCCCCCTCCTCACCTATCCCCTCCCCAGCTGAAGACCAGAATAAAGAGGGCCACCATTTGGCTTAATTCCATGGAGATGCTTATGCCATGGAAAAGCAGGCGGTTTGTACTCAGGGGACCACCAAGGCAACTGAAGGAACGAGACTGAGGGCTGCAAGGACTCGAGAGCTCAAGGAACCAATCCAGGCAGAGGAGCCACCAACCCCCAGAGCATTCAGAGAGATCCTGCAGCGAGGGGAGGCTCAGCACTGCAAGGCACGTCTGAGCCAAGCTCTGGTCCCAGGGGAATGATCCCCTCTGAGCCAGCGATCCCACTGAGAGCAGAGCCCCTGCAGAACCCCTCTCAGCACAGACACTGGGAGAGGCTGTGGGAAGCCCTGGGGCAGCTCAGCAGGGCCAGGGTCCATCTCCCAGGAGAGAGGCTTTGGGAAGGGGCAGCTCAGCAGGGCCAGGGCCCATCTCCAGAGGGTGAGGCTGTGGGAAGCCCTGGTTCAGCTCAGCAGGGCCAGGGCCAACTCCCGGGAGCCACGCTCGGAGCACGGACGGGAATCCAGCAGAGGAAGTTCACGCGGCCGTTTCCTCGGCTGGTTGTGCTCCCCTGGCCCTCCTTCCTCCCAGAAACGATCCAGCCCTGCACAGCAGAGCCATTAGCTCAGCCCTGTCCTGCAGCCACGGGAAGCAAACACGCTGCATTCGTGTGGCGTGACGCCATCCCCGTCCTCCTCCTGGACACCAAGCGAGCGCTCCGAGGGACGGAGTCATGGCGAAGGAATGCAGAGCCCTGGTCACTGCCAGCCCCCTCCTCAGAGATGCTGTGTTTGGGGGAGCTGTACTCCTGGATGTGCTGCTGGGGAAGGTGTGCTGGCCCCTGCGCTGCCAGGGAAGGGCAGAGGGAATCTCTTTTCCACCCGCACAGGAGCAAGCCCAGGGGTCACTTCCTGACCTCCGGCAGCTCCTCTTCCCCAGCTGGGACAAGAGCAATTCTGGCCTCCCTAGGAGGGGCCTCTCGGACAAGCTTGTGTCAACACTGGGAAGGCAACACCTTCCTGCTGGCAGTTCCTCACTCTGCTCACAGACCCCCACACGGCCCACGGCAGCTCTGCCAAACCAGGGCTCCCGGGGAGCAGCAGGACGCAGACCTTTACAGCAACAGATGCTAAACCACAAGAAAGGGAACACTCTCCCTGCTTCACTCACAGCGCTGTGTGCCTGACTCTGGGCTTTTTAACTGCTCTGGGATCTGCCTTTCCAACCTAACCCTTCCAACCAGGGCACTCCCAGCCCAGCCCAGCTGAGCAGCAGCTCCAATCCTTCCCAGTTCCTCAGCAGAAGCCTTTTGCTGGCCAGCAAACATCTGCCCATTTCCCTCCCCCATCTGAAATCCTCTTCATTGCTTTTAGTGTTTCGTAGGCTCAGTTTGCACCTCTCCTGTAAAAACCTGGCCTTTCACGTCACCACCTGCCCCACACTGGACGCTGCTGGGTGGCAAAGTGGCCTGATAAAAGCAGCCAGTCCTCAGCAGCACAAGAGCCAAGATAACCCAGAGAAGTGTAAAAGCTGGCGCTGAGGTTTGCTGCTCTGAAGGAGCTAAAGCTGATGCAGGGAAGGAGGGAGAACATCCCTGTACCCTGTTTGGACAGGGACAGGAAGGGAAGGACAGCTGAGCCCAGGGCTGGCATTCTCCCCCCCGCCCGCCACCTTCCTCAGGAGCTGACTTTGATGGAGTGGAGCACCTGATCAAAGGAGTGCAGGAATGAAGGAGGAGACCAAAGACAGAGCTCCAGGGAAAGAATAAATGAGCCTTTGCAAAGACCTGGAGGGAGGAGAGGGTGGGCTCGGAGCTGGGCTGTGGAGGCAGGGAGGTGCTGAGCAGGGCGGGCAGGTGTGTTCTCGCTCCGAGCAGGAATGCAAACCTGACAGGCAATGGATCACTCAGGGAAGGCTGGACAGCTTGCTGCCAGCCCCTCGAGAAGTAACCCGGGGCCTGATGCTTTAGATAAGCCCTTCCTCCTTTGTGGGGATTTCTGCAGGACAAACATCTCCCTGAGCCTCGTGACCGGGTTTGGGGTCAGGCATTGTGAGGGCCCCAGTGTCCCACCCTGAGCAGCCGGGCTGAGAGCTCAGCCTGTCCTGAGTGCAGCCCCGAGGCACTGCAGGGAAACACTCTGGCTCAGCCGGAATAGAAAGCAATTCTTGAAAGTGCTCTTTGTTTCCCTGAAAAACCCAGGCAGGCATTCAGACTCCTGCTCGGGGTTTCACTCAAAGAAGTTCGGAGCTAAGTGTCAGAATTCAGAGTGAAAGCTGGAAAGTTGGACTACCTCCTTGTGTCAGGGAAAGCACAGGGAAGAAAAAAAACACACCCTGCTTAAAAAATTCACCTAGGTTTGCAAAGCCACAAGTCATTAAGCAGAGAACAAGCCACCAGTTCTGTGGGCCCCACAAAAACGTGCTGCTCTCCCCTGCTGACTCCACACTGTGCCCAAAACCTTATTCCCAGCCCAGCACTGTCCTGACTGGGAATGTTGGGACAGAGGCCTGTGAAAAAGGCAGTGGATTAAATTATTGTTAGGGAAAAAACCCAAAACCTGTTAATTTCAGCCCACAGTATTTGCAGGAGCAGAGAGATCAAGCCCAGCAAAGAGCCACTTTGTTTCGGTCCCTGAGGAGGCCAATTCAAACTGGAGCAAAAGGAAAAGTTAAACTTCTAACAGCCTCTGAACGACCCCAATCCCTCAGAAAATCAATTCCTGAAGCAACACCTCTATGTGTGTGTTCCTTTTTACTATTATTTTGGTTGAAAGCAGAAAGCTGAGGGTCGGCAGCACAAACCACATCGTGGAGCCCTGTTTGTTTTACCCAGCCCAGGCAGGTCGGGATGTGAGGCTTTAAGGTTTTACAGGCTGCCTGGATTTCCTGTTCTGAGGATCCAAAACCCGAATCCCACCCACAGGAGGACTGGAAGCAGCATTTTATGCACAAAATTACTGTTCCACTTGCTGCTGGATGGACAAAAAGAGCTGGTGTTCCAGCTTGGGCCAGCACCTCTGCCACTGTCTGTGCATCCCAAAGTGGTGGATACCCACCCACAACAGCTCCCACCTGTACTGGGCAGACTGGAGGGGGAGGCTGGAGGAGTTGCTGAGCAGTTTCTGTGCTGCAGCCAAATGAAGCACGTTCCCAGGCTCTGCAGAGGGCTTAGGGGGATGTCAGGCAGCATCAGCACTGACCTGTGAACAAAGCGCATTCTTGTGGATCTTCTTGTAAATAAGAGCCGGGCAGATGAAACAAATGAGGCTTCCCATGGTTGCACCTGTCAGGCCCAGGACTGTTTCCACTGGAGAAAAAGAGGAAAAGTCAGCAAAGGTCTTTTCCAGGAGTGCCAGAGCAGCAGCACGGGACAGCTGCCAGAGCCCCCGGGCAGGATGGGGTGTGAGTCTGGTCACCCCAGCCAGGAAAACAAACAACAGAGCCCAGAGAAAGCAGCCAGCCCTTGTTCCCAGCTCCTCACTCACCATTGGGGATCATGATGCCTCCGACCATGGTTCCAAACACAACAGCCAGCGTCAGGGCTTTGAAGCGCAGCGGGGGCATGTAGCCCCCGGCAGCAAAGGTGCCATCCTTCTGCTGGGAGGACAAAGGTGCAGGGGAGAGTTAGCTCTGGTATTGTAGTCCCCAGACCCTCAGCAATTCCCTCAGTCCCCCAGCAATTCCCTCAGCAATGCTCCCTGCAGCTCCAGCCCATCCCAGCTGTGATCCCCCCTCAGCAGGGACTCAAAGAACAGCCCAAGGCCAGGGGCAGGAGGAAGGGGCTCAGGGGTGCAGCAGGAGGGAGAAGCTGCAGAGGAAGAGCTCTGGCTGTGCTAGGGAGAGGTGTTCCCCAACAGCTCTGGGAGCAGGGCCATCCCCACTGCTTTCCACCACAGGAGCAGCCCCCCCGACTGGGAGACACCCCAGGGAGAGCACAGGGGAGGATGGGTGCTGCTGGAGGAATTCCAGAGGCTCTCTGCTTCCCATCCCATCCCACCTCCCGAGTGGGAGGTGTGGAAGGCAGAGGCCCCAGTGTGCCCTGCAGACCCAGCAGGTCCCAGCTCTGCTGCTGCACAGATGGGGGAGGAAGGCAAAGCGACACCTTCAGAGCCCAGCCAGCCACGAGCTGAGCCCAGGCGAGATCCAAAGTGCTCCCAAGTGTTTCCAGCGCTTCCTCCTCTGCACCCGCTGGCTCTCACCGAGCCTGCCCCCATCCTCAGGCCCTCCCAACGTGAGAAAAGAGCCGGGGGCTTCTCACAGGCAGAAGTGGCAGGATTTAGGGCTATAAATTGCTCAAGTTTTATTTCCTGCCTAAGAGGTTTCCATTTATGCGGATACACAAAGGCCTCAGAACATTCCCACAATCTCTCAGTGTTATTTGCTGAATCCCATCGGCGTGCTCCGTGCGCACAATGCACAGAGGAGAACACGCCACTGCCACAAGGGACTCACAGTCTCCAGCACACAGACCAGCCTCAGTCACAAAGGCTGGCTGAGGAGCTGGCCCTGGGAAAGGTGGAACGTGTGGGAGAGGGCTGGATCCCACATCCCACTGCCCGCCCCCGGCACCGCAGCCCGGGAGGCACTGGAGGAAGGGGACATCCGAACCCAGAGAGGAAAGGGCTGCTCCAGGGCTGCTGGGTAAGAATAATGGAGCAGGAATCAGCAGGCACACAAGGAAGCAAGAAGAAATGGGGCTGGGCTGGGCTCCGAGGCCGGGAATGGGAGCTGGAGCTCAATGAGTTGGCCAGCAAAAGGACAGCAGCTGGAGCAGCAGGAAATGAGGAGGCTCTGCTGCTTCCAAAAGCACATTTCTCCCTTTTTCTGAGGAGAAGAAACCACCTCGGCTCTGAGCTGTGTAATGTGTCTGTGCCAGAGCTGGAATCCCCCAGCAGAGCAGGGAGCAGCAGCCACAGGACAGGACATGAGCTTTACACTGGGAACTCCACTCCTTTGGCCCATGGAATTCCTCTGCAGAGAAGACACAAACCTCCAAGTGCCAGGGATTAACCACTGAGCAGAGCAGGATTTAGAGATGGCCACAGGCCCCTGCTGCACTGTCACCACACCCTGGGCACTGAGGATTTTATGGGAGTTGAGGTTTTGTCCTTCAGGATAGTGATTACCTGCCACATGCCATTATCACCAGGGTCTCAAGGGAGCCAAGGCAAGTTTGGGGCCCAGTCAGAGACCAAAGAGTCACAAAAACACTTCATAAACCAAACTTGACACTGAGGCAGCCCTGGGATCTTACCTGCTGCTCAAAGAGCAGGGTGTTCAAAGCCTGTCTGCAGGGCAGGATCATCATGGGGAACCCCACTGCCACGGACATCATGAATCCCACTCGGATCATCTCCGTCACCACGTTGGAAGGGAAGTTCATCAGCATGTTCCCAGCAATGGCCTCGGTGTAACTCACGTAGCCAAAGAAGCCCACCTGGAGAGGGGAGCAGGGTTGGACTCCCAACATTTCACACCTGCTCCTCACAGAGGGGACAGGACAGTGACCTCCCATTGGAGCAGCCAAGTGGGAGTGTGAGGTCCCTTCCAGGGGCACCCCAAAACCTGGGACAGGGCGTTAATCAAGAGTGGGAACTGCCTAAAAGCAAGTTTCTCATCAAACCCAGGGGTTTTCCTAGAGGAAAGGGTTTTCCTCTGCTTGCTGCCAGGCCAATGGACTGTCCCTCTTCAACAGAGACAGGGGGCTGTCACAATTCCCTGCAGCCACTTGGCTCATGGGCCAAGGCTCTCCTCAGGAATTATTAACCCAGTTTTATTAACTGCTGCCTTATGAGGCATAACTTCCTTCCAAACAGGCTGGAAAAAGCTCTCCCAAACTCTGGGCAGCAGCCCCTGCTCCAGGCTGGGCCTGGGAAGAGCTGGGCCTCCACTCTGCCTCCATCCAAGGAAACATGCTACTCTGAAAACCTGGATTCTCCCAGTGCCCCCTGTGCCCTTGGGTTCATCACCTCCCACCTAACTCTGCTTTCAGCACGAGCACTTATCTGCCAGAATAAATACAGATAAGCAGAAACCAGCCCCAGCTATAGATAAATCCTCATCCCTGTGGCCCCTCCAGATTTCTGGCAAGGAAAGAGAAGGGTAAGCTCCTACCATGATGTAAAAGGTGGTGACCACATTTAGGGAAGAAGCAAATATGGAGCTCATGATTTTGACAGACGGTTCATCCAAGCTGTCGTAAGTAGGCAAGACCTGACTGTAAAAAGGGTAAAACATTTAAGGAAACCTGCAGGAAACAGGAGAAAACCCCCAATCCCAGCCCAATCTCTGCCTCAGCCCAGCAGCAACGAATCCCTGACACCTTCCCCCTCTGGAGCATAAACACCTGCTGCTATTCCACAATTTATACTGCTAATGCCAAGAGATTTCAGAACACTCATAACTTTTAAGTGTTGCAAAAATATTCCTGCTCTCCCCACCCCACCACGTGGAGCGAAACGTGTGATGTAAACATTTGGGTTCAGGAAGGGTTGCAAAATGAATGACCGTTTGTTCCCGGGGCCACGGGTGGCTCTGGGCCAGCCCCAGCGCCAGAGATTATTGTTCTTGGAGCTCTCCGTGCTGATAATTAAAGCAACACAGTGTTTACAGAGGAAAAGAGGGAAGAAGGTTGGAGCATCCCACTGTCTGAAGGAAAATTAAACAAACAAACCCCGGCGCAGCAGCCTGTCCTACTTCAGCTCGCTTCACAGAAAGCCACAAGTGCCAATTCCCTGGGATTTGGGGTATTTACAGCCTTGGAAAGCGTGGGGAATGTTCCTTTTGACATCAGGTGCATATTTTAGCAACTCATTAACCTCTTGTTACTTTAATTCTAGCGGCTACATCCCGGAACTCTCGGGAGAAGGGAGGGCCCTGCAGGGAGATGGGAAGGGGCATCCCCAGCTCCAGTGGGCACCAAGCCATTCCCAGGAAGTGTGTCAGGCTGGGCCCAGCAGAAAGATCCTTAACCCTTAATCCCTGAACCTCAAAGGAGGCTCTGGGGCTGGGGGGTACCAGCAGGGAGCAAGGATTTCCCTGGGAGTCTCCTTCTGGGATTCTTTGCTGAAGAAAGGAGTCTGGCTTTCCAGGGAATCTCTCCTTTTGGGATTCCTCCCTGAGATTGAGGAATCTGGCTTCCCTAGGAATCTCTCCTTTTGGGATTCCTCCCTGAGATTGAGGAGTCTGGCTTCCCAGGGAATCTCTCCTTTTGGGATTCCTCCCTGGGAGTCAGGAGACTGGCTTCCCAGGGAATCTCTCCTTTTGGGATTCCTCCCTGGGAGAAAGACTGACTTCCCAAGTCCCTCCATTTAGGATTCCTCCCTAGAGGAAGGAGATTGGCTTCCCTAGGAATCTCTCCTTTTGGGATTCCTTCCTGGGAGTAAGGATACTGGCTTCCCTGGGAGACTGGCTTCCCTAGCAATCTCTCTATTTGGGATTCCTCCCTGGGAATCTCTCCTTTTGGGATTTCTCCCTGAGACTGAGGAGTCTGGCTTCCCAAGTCACTCCATTTAGGATTCCTCCCTGGATAAAGGAGATTGGCTTCCCTGGGAATCTCTCCATTTGGGATTCCTCCCTGGATAAAGGAGATTTGCTTCCCTGGGAATCTCTCCATTTGGGATTCCTCCCTGCCCTCTCCACAGCCACATTCTGGCCTTCTGCCTCTGAGGGAAGGGTCCAGCCAAACATTCAGGCTTGAGAAGGAAAAAAGAGGGAAAAAGGCAAGCTCTGCAGTGTGTGGGATGGTTAAAAAGGTGATTCAGAGGTTAGTAAAGTTAAATCTACCCAGCTGAGGCTACATAGATAAACTACACATAAAGAAAAACGAATAAAGTATATTCTATAGATGGTGGGTAGAGACAGAAAGAGAGAGAATACAGAGATGGAAAGAAAAATTTAAAAATACATAAATATTGCCTGGGCTGGGGACAGTGTATTTTCCTGATGTTTGGAAAGAACACACAGCTTTAGATTGGGTTTGCCATGGAGCCCATATTTAGGCACATACACAGGTCCAGACCAAACCATTTCCCTGCATTTCCAGCTCCCAGGAAAATTGTTCTGGGTACTGCATGGCTTCCATAAGGAAAAAAAATAAAGGGATTTGTTAAGGTAAAGCTGCAAGAGAACACAATTCCCTTTGCCAGTTGTAATGGAGACATTAAACAGCAAGCCTGGAGTGTGCTGGGGTAGGATCTGAGCTGCCAAGAGAGCCAGTAAGTGGGAAATGATGATTTGGATCTTGGAGTGGGTGTAAACACAGCAGTCTGAGCAAATTTTATCTGTCACATTCATTTACTGTTGGCACGAGACCCATTTGCTGGAACTACAAGGGGGAAGCCCAGCTCTGCCAGAGGAGGATGCTCCTTCCAGAGCAGGCCAGCCCTTCCCTGCCCAGGGCTGGATTTGCACGGGTCAGAGCTGTCACACAGCACTCACCTGCTGTCCTGGTGCAGCAGGGAATGCTGCTGGAAACCTGGGACAGCCTGGCCTGCCCTCACCTTCTCCCACTTGTCACAGAAACCCTCCCAAAGCCAGGGAACTGGACAGGTGGAAATAGCCTGGTCTGCTCTCAGCTCCTCCCATGTGCCACTACACCCAGGGAACTGGAAATGCAGAAGTTGTATCATATTCTAGAAATGCAGGAACACCTCTCCAAAGCCAACACTTGTGTGACCTTCAGAGTGCTCTCCAGGAAATGTGGGGGAGCAGAGCAGCCCCCAGCATTCAGGGGGTCACACAGGGGGTGGCACAGCCTTTCCTGGAGCTCCAGCATTCAGGGGTCACACAGGGGGTGGCACAGCCTTTCCTGGAGCTCCAGCATTCAGGGGTCACACAGGAGGTGGCACAGCCTTTCCTGGAGCTCCAGCATTCAGGGGGTCACACGGGGGAGGTGGCACAGCCTTTCCTGGAGCTCCAGCATTCCCTCCAATGCCCCCAGCATTCAGGGGGTCACACAGGGGGTGGCACAGCATCTCCTGGAGCTCCAGCATTCCCTCCAATGCCCCCAGCATTCAGGGGGTCACACTGTGGGGCGGCACAGCCTCTCCTGGAGCTCCAGCATTCCCTCCAATGCCCCCAGCATTCAGGGGGTCACACAGGGGGTGGCACAGCATCTCCTGGAGCTCCAGCATTCCCTCCAATGCCCCCAGCATTCAGGGGGGTGGCACAACCTTTCCTGGAGCTCCAGCATTCCCTTCAATGCCCACAGCATTCAGGGGGGTGGCACAGCCTTTCCTGGAGCTCCAGCATTCCCTTCAAGAACCAGGGGAATTTCATCCCTCCTGCAGCTGCACCAGAAGCTCCCGAGGAGTTGTTTGGCTCCAGTGGTCTCATGTTGCTCCATTACAAGAACTCCCAGGTGAAATGGAATAACAAAAGGGTCTGGGTAACAAAAGGGTCACGACTGAATGAGAGGCTGAACTTCAGCGAGCTGAAAAGCAGCCTGATGAAAACAAACCACCAAAGCAGATGGTATCTATCCCTTGCAGACCCTCCTGACCCTGTGCCCCTCACACAAACTCTCTGCAGGGACAAGTGCCAGGGCTGGGAAGGGCAGGTACTCACGACTGGCAGGCAAAGGACATTCCAAAGATGGGGATGCAGCGGAAAATGCCCTCCCAGCGCAGGTAACTGACCCGCCGCAGCCACTGCCCGCTGAAGAGCCCGTGGTTGAAGGAGGACAACACAACCTGCAGCAGGACAGACAGCAGGGGTGAGCAGCCAGCCCCAAACAGCTCCAGGGCAGCAGCAATGCCAGGCTGGGATAACCCAAGCTGCCAGCACAGCCCCATCCCAATTCCCCAGCTCCACATCCCATCCACACAGCCCCCAGGGCCACCAAGGATCCCAGGGAGTATTCCAAGGGATCTGTGACATTCCCCCCTTCTCTGATGCCATCAGACATCACAGCACACACAGTTTCCACTGACACGTTAACTGTGAGAATCATTGTTCAAAGCAACCTCTTCTGCACTTTTTAAATTGTGTTTTTAAATCCAAACAGGAAGCACCGTTGGCCTTAGAGAATCCTGTTCAGCAGAGAGAGACAAAAGGTCCTAAAACAGGATCCCACCTGCTGCTCCAGGGCCATTTAACACCAGCAGCTCACCAAAGAGAAGGAAAAGCTTTATGGAAAGAGGGAGGAGCCGAGGCCAGGGAGCTCCCTTGCCATGGACACAAGAACTGGCAGGAGTTGGGTTGCACAGGAAGCAGAAGGTAAATATGTCTGAATGTCTGTTTATAATATCCTTGGATGGGGTTTCTAATCCCCAGAGATGTTTCAGTGCAGCCAGCTCTTGTGAACGTTGTGGTTTCTTAAAGGCACAGCTCCAGGGAGGTTCCACCCCTCCCTGAGGAGGCAGCTCTGAGGTGTGACCCTGCACAGCCTACTAGAAAACTCACATGAAAAGAATTCCCACAGCTCCCTTCCCTTCCAGTCCTGAAATTTGGGTGAGACAGGGCTGGAGCTCCACGAGGGAATCACAGGAGCATCTGGGAGCTCACAGGAGCATCACAGGAGCGACTGATCACCAAAAATGAACAGAAAGGAGGGACAGGGGATGCCCAGTGTCTGTACCCACCACGAACATGAACACGCTGTAGAAGATGAGAGCCATGGCACTGAAGGACTGAATGGAGGCCATCATGTTCCTCTGCAGGCTCAGGGGAAGGACAATGCACAGGGACACAGCGAAGAGCAGGACAATGCGGAACGGGCCCGACACCTGCACAACAGACCTGCATCAACACCTGCAGCAGGGAGGACACCCCTCACACCCCCCAGGCAGCAAACCCTGGCGTGGCTCATCTTTCCAGACTGAAAAGTAACTTTAAACAGTGCAATTTTCTGTGTCTGGAGGTGTTTGAAGATGCTGCAAGCTCGGAGCTCTGTCTGTGCTGAGCTGAGACAGTCACTGGGTGCCACTGTTGCTCTGCAGTGTGTGACAGGTCCAAGCTGGAAAAATTTGGGGGGTGGCTGGGGGGGTTAAATGCTAATCCAGCACAAGCTATTTAGGTATTTTCATGCAATTAAATAAAACCTAAATTTACTTGGGGAGACAAGAAATTGAAAGTGTTGAAAACTCCAATCCAGAAAATTAATCAAAGCCTCACACTGCTATTTATTATAGCAGAACACTCTGGAATGCTTGGAAATATTTAAT
Organism: Setophaga petechia; assembly: GCA_024362935.1. Lineage (NCBI taxonomy): Eukaryota > Metazoa > Chordata > Aves > Passeriformes > Parulidae > Setophaga > Setophaga petechia. Next base: position 299,789 of record JANCRA010000122.1, on the reverse strand, counting down.
ACCTAATTTGGCTGCAGCCTCAACGCATCTTTTTTAACTTCACAGTCCCTTAATCTGAGCTTAGGAGCATCAGGCAGCACAGATAACACTCTACCAAAAATCCCTTTGCTTCCCTGCACGGCCCTCATGCCGGCTCTGAGGAGCACCTCTTGCCTCTGAGCACCCTGAGCCAGCAGCAGGCTCATCACACGGCTGAGGAGGCAGGAACACAGAGACTTTGGCCACAAAACCAGCCAGGGACAGGACAAAAATCTCTCCTGAACTACAGGGAGGAGAGCTCAGGCAGAGGAACTGCCTGTCACTACCCACTGGGGCAGGAATTAAGGCAGGAAGCATTATCTCCCCCAGGAATCTGCTCCAGAATTAATAAGGGACCAAGTTAAAAAGAATTCCTTTGATGGAAATGCCTTATTGGAGTTTTACACAGCTGATTGTTTGCCATATGTCTGAGCTCCCCAGACTTCCCAGAGCAGAGGCTCCGTGCACAAGGATCCCTCTGTGAGGGGACCCCACAAAGCCCCCCTGGGACCCCAGGGGTGCTGAGCAGGAGCTCTGCTGTCCCCAGGGGACACAGGGCTCAGTGCAAGGGCTGGGAGCACTGCAGGAGGGATTTATTCACCTGCAATCCGAGCATCTGGGCAAAGAAGTTGGAGCCCAAATCGCCGATGACAACGTAGAAGGCGATGCAAGTGCCCAGCATCAGCCCAATCATGCTGCAAACACAAAGAGGGACAGGTTAGGAGGGCCACATTCCATCCTCAGTGCTGGGAGGAGCAGGACAGCCCTCCTGCACTCCATCCCAACAAAACAGCCACCAGAGAACCTCCATCCACACCCAACACTCGGGGATGCAGCTCTGCCCACAACCCACGCAGGGGTTTAACTCCTGTTAGGAGCCACGGGGAGAAAAACCAAGGAAAACTAATCTTGGAGATGACAAGAACTCCTTGAAAAATTCAAAAGAATCAGCACGAGGCTCTCAGAGCTCCACACCCACTGCAGGACCCTGCCATGAGAGTCTCAATATCCAGTGGGCTCTCCAACGTCTCTCCACACAATGGACCACACTTTAATAAAAAGATTATCCATGAACTGCTTCTCCTCCCACTTCTGGACCACTTTCCTTCCCAATTCCAATTATAGAACATCCCTGTGGCAATTACAGCCTCTGCTTGCATGGACAAGTAACATCTGAGGAATATTCTGTGTATTTTTAGTGCTGAGCAGAAGTTGGCAGCTGGGAAGAGCCGAGGAGCCGGCACCGCTGCCGGCCCTGGGCTCAACGTGCCTGGAAAAGAATCCCTCCTGGAAAAAGCAGGGCTGTGAGGATTGTGCCATCACCTGACATCTGCACTGGGGTCATGGGAGGAAGCAGAGATGGAGGCAGGATTCCCCCTGAAGGCATCTTGCAGGGCAGGGAGCACAGAGGGCAGGAGAGCAGAGCAGATCCTGGGATCCAAGGAAGCAAACACTCCCTCCCACTAACCCAACAGCAGGGATGGCACCCCTGGAGAGCTGCCACGAGTGACACGGTTGTGATTTCACAGCAGAGCAGCTCATCCTCTCCTTCTGTGCTCCCAGAGCCTGGGAAGTGCTGGAAGGGATGGAGGTGACACCTGGGAGCTGTGCTCAGGGCATCTCACCCAGCTCCTGTGGAATTCCAGGAGGAAGGAGAGCACGGCAAGGCTCAGAAAGGCTTCCACCACAGACACCCAAACTGTTCACACTTTGAATCAGCAGCAGATTTACCTTGTTTCCACCAACATTTTTCCTGCTTTTCCATAGGCATGAAATGCTGGCATAAAAGAGAAAAAAGAGTGGAAGTTAGTCAAAGAAAGGTCCAGAACAGGGCAAGATGTCAGTTCACAATTAGACACCAGCAGTGACACAGGGCAGTGCAGCAGGAACCCACCACTGGTATTTTGGGGCCATTTCCCTCACCCTCCCACTTTCTTTTTCAGCCTCTCCCTTTGGAAACTGAAAACCACATAAGACAGGAGCAGGGATGAGGGAAAGCCAGCAAGCAGGTTCTTTTTTTTCTATTTAAAACCAGAAGTGGTGTGAAGCAGCAGCCACACATGGCAGCCATTAAAGGCAATGGGAGAGAAAATATTCCTGTACAAGATTGTGTGTGGCGAAAGTTAAAGTGGTGCAGAATTCCAGTCCAAGTCCCCTTTTTATTTTTATCTTCCCCCTCGAACTGGGCTGCCCGACATGGCTGGCTGGGAGAGCTGAGCTGGTGCCCAGAACGTTCAATCCCATTCCCAGAATACCCAGTGCTCCCAACCCACACCAAAGGGCTGCTGCCAAGGCTGTGCTTTCCCTCCCTCCCATCCTGGGGTTGGAGCACAAAACGCTCAGTAGTCCTCAAATCACTGGGTTTTCTCTTAAAAAGACAATGCCAAGAAAACTTTACTTCTATTTTTAGCTCCTACTGGGCAGAACGGGAATGGGGAGCTCCGGTGCCAAACCCAGACCACAGTGCCCAAATCTGCCAGTGAGGTCCAGCATGAACCCACCACCCTGGAGTCCCCTCTGCCTGCCCTCAAGGCACCAGCCCAACATTCCCAGAGCCCGCCAGAAAACAAACTCAGATCCTTTCTGGAAGCTTCTTCTGCTATTTTAAATATTAGCTTCAACTCTTGATTTCCTTGGACTCTACTCCAGCTAAAAGTTCAGGAAACGAGATGTTCTCCCACAGAATGAGCAAAAGGCACGGCAGGGACCCACAGCCCGGAGCAGGGATGTGGGGGAGCACCCAAAATAGCAGCTGGATCAGTGACAGGGCAGTGGGACAGACGCCACCAGGCACCGTGCCCGGGCACGGGGAGCGGCCTCCTCTGGGAATTCACAGCCAGGAGGGAAAAGGCAACAGCTCTGGGGGGGTCAGGCCCACAGACAAAGGGTCTGGGAGGAGAAAGAGGAGCCAGCAAGAGGAAAACGTCCCTCCTGGAGATGGGGCAGCAACAGGCTGAGCTCGGGGTGGGGGGATGGAGGAATGGTGCTGCTGATACTCCCAGAGCACATTCCAGCCTCTGGATACTGACACAGCCCCGGGTGATGCTGGAACCAGCCCATCTCCCCGGCTGTTTGGAACTGATGCTCAATGAGAACAAGCCTCCAAACATTGTGGGCAGGTGTCCCCACCTGGGGACAAAGGAAAAATGACATTCTTTATCTTCTCCAGGAGATAAGGACTGTAAAATAAATGGTACAGTCAAATCCTTGGAATGGGATCTTGGAATGCCCCCAAACTGGGCAGAGCTTGCTCAGTACCCAGAGAAGCCTTTCAAACCCAGTGTGGTTCCTGGGACAGAGCTTCAGCCCCTTGCCCTGCAGGGCTGAGCTGCCCAGCACAGCTCCAGCACATCCCGAGTGCAGCTGGAAGGGGAGGGATTCACTCATCTCCTGCTTAAAACCCATCTGGGAGCTGCCTTCCCTTCCCTCCTCACCCACACATCTCCCTGCAGCCCTTCCCCTTCCCGCAGTGGTGAGGGGGCAGTGCCAGCCGCAGCCTGGGACAGCCTTTGTGCCCAAGCCATGGCTGCTGGGGTTCCTCCGGAAGGCTGTGCCCGCCTGCAGGGAATGTGCACAACTTCCCTCCGTGCCAAAGCCTCCCAGGAGTGCCCGCAGATGTCCCCGGGCCCAGGCTGTGGGGACAAAGGGCTCTGTGTGGAGCTGCCCGACCCCGGAGCATTGGGATGCGCGTGGCACCTCTGCCAGGGCTCCGGGAGCGGGCACGGCGCTGCTGCCAGCCCCCCCTGCCAGGAGGAAGCTGGGAAGCTTTGCTGGCCCTCTCTGTATGGCAGCCCCTTGGCTCCTGGGCGGGCAGAGGATCCCTTCTCCCCGGGACACGCTCCAAGGTGCAGGGACTCTGTGTCCTCCGGGAAGCGGCGCACAAAGGCGTCTTGTGAGGGGCAGGGAGCAGCGGCAGCTGGGTGGGGGCTCCCCCTTCCCCCTGGCACCAAAACAACCTCCCAGCCTCGGGGCTTCTCCCTCTTGTCTGTTCCTAGCAGATACAAGCAGGCAGAGGCCAGGATGTGCTTCCTGGGAGCAGCACCTCGGGCGCCCTGAGGGAGGAGCAGACCCATCTGTCAGCAGCTGCTGGGAGCCCCTGTGCCAGGGCAGCGCCAAACAGCTCCCTCCTCCCACAGAACAGCAAGGCAGGACGAGGAAAAGCAGACTATTCCTGCTGCTCCATATGCCAACAGCAAGGAGTGGAACCCAAACACCTCCCTCCTGCTCCCCAGGGCAGCCAGAATCCCAAGAGAGGCCACGAGCAGAGGCCAATCCCGGCGCCAGCGCTCAGCTCCGAGGTTTTGGCACAGCCAAAACCCACCCAGGGATCTTCCAGATGTTTTTGTTTTCTCAGCCCTTTGGAAGCTCACTCTGTTTCCTCTCTGCTGAGCCATAAAGGAGCTCCCAGCTTGGATGCAGGCAGCCCAGCTCCGTGCCAGGCTGGCAGGACCCGCTGTCCCGGCAGCACTGGCTGGCTGGGTGGGGAGCTCGTGCCCAGACCCATAATTAATTCATCCCAGCCCCACAATTCATCCCAGATGGCTCCCGGGAGCTGGGGTTTGGATCATCTCCTCCCTGCCCTGCAGAGTCAAAACAACTCAGCACCCATTAACAGGGCTGTGGGGGCAGGATCCAACCCCAGCACCGCCCCGGGGAGAGGCTGAGGCACAACAAGGAAACTGGGAACTGCAGCAAGAAAAAAAACATTTGTTGTTCCAACAGCACCACTGAGGAAATGCAGTCTGGGAGGCCAAGGAAGGTCGTGGTGCTGTCAGAGGAGCAGCAGGGCTGGGGAGCAGCCCCAGAGCTGGGGTCTCACCGAGGCCGGGGTAGGTCCTGCGCTTGCTGAGGTTGGCTGATTTCACCAGGAACATGCAGGACTGGTGGGTCATCCACGAGCAGAAGATCAGCAGCACGGCTCCCAGGACGATCCCACACTGCAAAGGAGCAGGGCAGGAGATGGGGGTCAGCCCCACACCACAGCCCAGCCACCCTCCCTCAGCACCCTCAGCCTCCCCCCTGTGTTCCAGCCACAGGAACACAGAGTTTTCCCTCTTTCAGGAAGTTCTGTCCCCTTTCCAGCACCTCCACATCAGTCTCTCCACGGTACAAGGACACGTGGAACACACACCTGCTTCCCACAGCTCCCAGCTGCACCAGTCCGAGCCCCGTGCAGCAAACTGGGAGCAGAATTCCCACCCTGGCTCACCCCTCCAGGGAGCACAGACAGACCCCGAGGGGCCACTCCTGCTGCAACCTGATTTATCCACAACCAGCTGGCATCACACACTGCTCAGCCAGCCCCTGTCCACGGGCAGGGCTGGCACCCACGGGCACCCAGTAGGGCTTGGCACAGCCCCAGATGCCAGGGAGGGGCAGGGGGCACAGCAACTTGGAAAAGCCTCCAAGTTATGTTCATCATGTGGGTAAACCTTTGGATTTCATTCTCCGTTCTCCTTAGAAGAACAGGCAGAAACGATCAGAGAGACTACAGGGCAAGGAAAACCCAGAGTGTGGAGTAGAAGTTTTGACTTGGAGACCTCACCACTGAGAAAAACGAAATGTTTGGAACACGAGATGCCCGCTCTGGGTCTGAAGCGTTCCCTTCACTGACTTTCCTCTCCAGCCAGGGAACCACCCCCCAATTCGGGGCAGAGGCGGCCGCTGCCCGCCCGCCCGGCCCGGCCCTGGAGGAGCCCACCGGGGCTTTCGGCTGCCAGGGGCACGGCCCGACCCCCCGCCGCAGCCCGGGGACACCGGCCGGGCCCAGCGCCCGGCGCTCACCTGTCGGAAGCAGAAGGGCACGGTGAGCACGCTCACCCCCACGATGCTGTTCACCACGTTCATGATCAGGCCCCAGTTGGAACCCGCCGCCGCCGCCATGGCCCGCGGCGGAGGATCCCCGCGCCGGGACACCCGGTGTGTGGCCGCTCCCCGAGCCCCGCGGCCGGCTCGGAGCGCCCGGTGCCACCGGTCCCCCTCAGCCGGCCGTGCCCGCCATGGCCCCACCGGGCACGCCCCGACCCGGCACCGGCCACAGCGGCACTTCCGGCTTCCGCCGCCGCCGGAGGAAGTGACGTATCCGCGCGGGGCCGCTCTTGCCGCCCCGGAGGTCTGGACTCGCTGGTGGTGGAGGACCAAGGGGGGTCCCCGTGGTTGGGGGCACCCCCGGAGAGCCGAGCGCGGTCGGGGAGATGCGGGAATGCACCAGGATACATATCTGTGCGGATCCGTGCGTGGAAAGGCACGGAGAGGGTCGTGCGCCCGCCTTTACACGCGTGTGTGCACATACACACATGAGCACACAGCTGGCAGCAGCGCTGGCACCCGAGCGGGGGTCCCCAGGCTGATGGCGCCCTCTGAAAGGCCCCTAGAGGGTTGAACATCACCCTCGGCATCCCCTCCCCCTGCACATCTGGGCATGCATCCAGCTGTGCGCACACATCTGCTCCCCATCCCACCCGCAGCCATCCCCAGCTCCACACCCCCACATCCCACGGGAGAGGGGAAAAAGAAGGAAAGATGTGGGGGTGGGATTCTTCATCTTCTCGGGGCGCTCTGAAAGGGTCCCCCGAGGCCAGGCTGGCGGCAGCCTCGAGTGCCACTCGCCAAGGGCACGTTCCCATCAGAACGGAACGAAGCACAGCGCTCGTATAATTTGCAGCAATTGCGATGGGAAACCGCAGGAATTCGCTCTCCAGAAGGTTTGCAGGGAGGTGAACGGGCGGCCTAATTCCCTCCAGGTGTGCTGCAGCATCGGTAGCTCTGGCTGTGATTTCCTGGCTCCTGTGCCAGAGCAGTGGCTGTGTCCGTGTGTGTCCTCAGGGTGGGACGAGAGATCCCCTCAGGAATGTCACCCATGGCCAGGAAAGGGCTCTGGTCGCTTCTCCATGTCCGAGTAGGAGCCAGGGGCTCGGGAAATGTGCAGAGCCAGGCAGGAGTGGCAGTGACACAGCATGGGGACACCAGGGGAGCTGCCCCCTGCTCTGCCACCCTCCTGTGCCACAGCCCGGGGGCTCGTCCGTGCTCATCCCCAGGGAATGGGGCTTACTGCAGCTCCTCAGGCACCATCAGCTGCTCTGCAGCCCCAAACAGCCCAAATTCTGCCTCCAGCAGGAGCTGGGTCCATCCCAGCAGTGCCAGGTTCCCATCACACACCTGCTGAGAGCAAGGAGAATCCTCTGGAAAGCTCCAACCACCAGGGACCCCGACCCTGCCCTGCCGGCAGGGGACACTGGGAGCCGGCAAAGGGCCCTAAGGGGTTTGGGAGCCAGCGGCGGCATTCCCACCGGGAATCCCAGGTGGCTCAGAGCCCTTCCCAGCCCTGCCCCGTGGCCCAGATTCCTCCCACGGAGAACAAGCAGCCCCGGAGGATGGCACAGCCAAGTGACTGTAATTAGAAATGGGGGCTCAGGGCTGGCTGAGCCCGCAGGGACCCTGCCCTGCTTTGTGGAGGCACAAATCCCTCGGGATGCCCAGGGGCTGCTCCGCAGGGATGTGCCCACGTGTGCTGGCACACTCGGAGCTGAGCTGAGCCAATTCCCAGCTCCCACGGGTGATGCTGTCCCAGGAAAACAGCTGGGGCATCTCTGCTCCCACTCTTGCTCAGGGATCTGCCTCAGTGGCAGCTCCGTCCAGTGGGCTCCCATGAACCTCCCATGGCACAGGGATGCTCTTCCCTGGAACTATCCCTTCTTGGGGGTCACAGCAGGGCCCACAGGGAATGGGGAGGAATGGGAACCCCCTCTCCAGGCCTGGGGCAAGCCCACCCACACGCCATGTCCCCCTTCACCCCACCCAGCAGCCAGGGCCACCCTGCTCCAGGTTCCAGTGACAGATGCCTGGCAGATCCCCGGAACCAGCCGGCAGCGATTGAAAAACATAAATTAAAACAAATTGCAGTTTTATATTGGAAATAAGGGCAGTTTGATGGGTTTTATTGCAGAACAACCATTAATGAAGTGCAGTTTCAGGCACCTTAATTGCTCAGGGACCAAAGTTCAGTCCGTATCTGCAGCACGAGCTGGGAGCCGCTGCATGTCCCGTGAGGGCTGGGCAGGTTGGGAACGGGATGGGGAATGAATTTATGGGCACGGTGAAGAGAGGATGGAGGCAAGGGGCCGAACCCACCTGGGGGGGTTAAAGCAGGGTGGGACAAACAGCACAGCCCGGGCTGGAGGGAGGCGAAGGCCCGTGGTGCCCCTGCCATGGTGTCACCCCAGTGTCACCCAGGTGCCAGCCACGGGGCCCCGCAGTGGGTACTCACCATGGGATGCATTTTGGGATGGGGGTCCCCAAGCATTTGGGATGCTGGTGCTGCCCCAGGGGCTGGGCAGGAGCGATGCAGAGCCAAGGCCGTGGGGGGCCCCCTTCGCCCCCCAGAACAAAGCACGCGTGGGTGTGCAAGGCACAGAGCGGCGTGCAGGTGGACACAGCACCGGGGGTACAACCACGGGGGAACCACGCGCAGCCCGCACACCCAGAACACGATCGCGGCCGCCCCACGCGAGCCCCGGCACCGTCACACCCGCGCGTGGACCCGCTCCCCACCTGCACGCACCCACGCCTAGCACAGGCACCGAGCTGTACCGAGCCGTTCCGAGCCGCACGGTGCCTTACCGGACCTCACCGGGCCGCACGGAGCCTTACCGGACCTTACCGAGCCGCACGGGTCCGGTTCCGCGCCCCCGCGCGCGCCCGTTCATTCACCCGCCCGCGCCGTGGGAACGAGCCGCGCGCGCCACGGGCGGGAAGCGCAGCCCCGCGGTGGCTCCGCCCCTCCCAGCGCGCATGAATGAGCGAACCCCGCCCAGCTCCATATTAGGGCATCCGGCGCTGCTCTGCGGGCGGGGCGTAGCCGAGCCGCCCCGCCCTTTAGTTCCGCCAATCAGATCGGCGCGCCGGGCCCCCCGCCGGGCTCCGGCCTTTGTTTGTGGAGGGCTCTGGGGCCAATGGGAGCGCGGTACGGGGGGCGTTGGGCCAATGGGAGCGCGGGACGGGGGGAGCCGGGGCCAATGGGAGCGCTGGATAGGGGGCGCTGGGCCAATGGGCGCGCGGGGGGGGGCGCGGGGCGGAGCGCGGGGCACGGCCCGGCCCGGCCACGTGCGCGCGGAGCCGCCTCCGCGGAGACCGGGGACAGCGAGGGGACCGGAGGGACCCCGGCTCCACCGGGCTGTGTCCCCAGCGGCTGCCCCGTCCCCAGCAGGGCCAAGGATGCGTGCCTGGCCATGCGCTGTCCGTGCCGGATCCCGGTACCACCAGCTGCTCGGCACCTTCCTGCTCCGGTAGACCCCGGGGATCACGGGGGAGCGGCCCCAGCCCCGGCTGCACACCTCGGGCTCTGTCCGGGGTGTGCTGTGGGTCGGGACAGGCCCTGACAGCCAGAGGTGGCAGCAGGGTTAGTTTGGGTTTGGCTGCCTGTGACCCCTCTCGCCCGTTATTGCCGGGGCTGGGGCGGGGGCACAGTCCTGGGGGCTCTGGGCAGCAAATCCCAACCGCTGCAGTGCCCATGCAGACTGAGCTGCACCACACAGGGCTGGGACAGAGCCACGTGTGAATCTGTGTACCGGGACAGAGCTGTGCCCAACACGGAGGGGACTGCACCGGGCAGGAGCCTCCCACGGGGTCCCGAAAAGGAAAATTCCCATCGGGAAATCCCATCCTGTGCCTGGGATCAGCTGAGAAATATCCTGGTTCTCAACCGGCCCCAGTGCCAGGCCAACCCTATGCCATGGGCACACTGATGGCAAAGCAGGGGCACTGCCAGCCCAGCGGCAGGAGGAGCAGCTCTGTGCTGGAAGGGTGAAGGTCACGGTCTTTTTCTTCGTCACAGACAGCTCCCAGCTCCATGTTTGTCTGTCCCCGTCCCTCCAGTGCTCCAGAACACCGCCACAGCCCAACTCAGTGCCACACCGCCCGTGGCACCGACATTCCCGCGGTGGTGGCTGCTGCTGCCCAGCCCGGGGGTGCTGACTCCGCTCCGTTCGCTCCTCATCCCCGTCCCCGCGTCTCCCACCCCGAGCGCACAGCTCCGGCTCCATCCCCCATCCAGCCAGGCCTGCCTGCGGGGCTGCCAAACCACGGCGGCTGCAGCGCACCGAGCACCGGCCCGGGCACGGCCCCGGTGCCTCCCGATGGCCGGGACAGCGGGCAGCCCGGGCCGGCCCCGCCGCGCTCTCCGGCAGCGGGGAAGCACCGGTGCATCTCCCGGGGCCCGGGAGAGAACAAAGGAGGGCAGTGCAGCGGAGGGAGCGGCGCTGCCGGATGCGCTGCAGCGCGGATAATCCGCCCCGGCACAGCCCCCGGAACACCGGCAGCCCCGGTGATCGGCCCGAGGCGTGCGGGGTGCGGAGCGGGCTGATCCCAGTTCCCCCGGCCGTCCCATCCCGGCTCCTCCGGGGCGCCGTGCCCCCCGTTCCATCCCCGCGGCCGCGCTCACCCCGGCTAATGCCGCGCCATAAAGGAACCGACTTACATTAACGACTTTTGTCACCAAAGTCATTAACATAATAGGGCTTCCACATCAAAATTGAATATTAATGCTCCGCCGGCTGCGGAGGGAGGCGGATAATTGCTCTAATACATTTTCCAGTCGGATTTTCGCATCGCGGCAGCAATTGCATTAGCAAACCCGATTATTCCCACGGCCGGTACAATGGGACGGTTAATGGGAGTTAAGTTCCTGCCTTTTTCCTGGGACCCCCGAGCGGCTGCGGCTCCGTGCCCCCCACTGTCCGCAGCCGCGGGGGGCGCGGGGCAGGGCACGAGGTCCCCGAGCTGCGGAGCCACCTCATCACCCCGCGCCGGCAAACGCGACCCTTGGACGGCAGACGGCCTTGAGACACGCCGGGAACGCCGTGGCCAGCTGGAAAAGCGCCTGTCCCTGGAGCCGTGCTGTTCCGAGCCGTTCCGAGCCGCGGGGAGCCCTGGGATGAGCCATGAAGGACAGCAGAGGGGACACAGCAGTGTTGGGGGTCCAGGGGTTGTTCTCAACACCCACCCCAGGAGGGTCCGGGGACCCTCCAACCTCCTTTCCCTGCCGAGGGGGTTCGGCAGCTCCAGAGAGGATAAAGCTCAGGAAAACAGCTGAGGCGGGGGGAAATGCTGGGGTTGCACTGCACCCCTAAACATGTCCCCTGTGCAGGAACAGGCCGTGCCTTCTGCCACCACACCCCGTCCTCGGGGTCCCCTCTCGCCCCCCAAACAGGGACACCGTGCTCAGGGGGCTCAGTGGTGGTCCAGCCCCAGCTGAGGGGGGGACAGGCACCGTGAGAGCAGCAGCAGCAGTGGACAAAGGCAGCTGCAGGGCTGGGGGCTGGATGTGGGGGGATCCTCATTAAATTGACTTTAATTGTGCTCATTTGGCCTCACTTCATTGATCAGCCTCACACAGCAGAGTTATCCCCACGGGCTGGGGGGGCTGCCCACAGGGTTTAGACACCCACAGTGGGGGTCGGGGGCTGCTCAAAGGGAATGTACCCACAGGAGGGGTCTGCCCACAGGGATGCCAACTCATGAGGGGCAGCCTGCCCAGGGAGGCGGGGTTGCCCACAGCAAGGCTTGCCCAGGTTTGATGTGTACCCACTGGGGATCTGCCCACGGTGCCCAGGGACACAACCCTGGTGCTCCACAGCCCCTCCTCAGCGGCACCAGGGCTTCCCCCGGCCCCTTCCCACTCCCGCCGGCGTCACTGCGGGGAGGATGAGCCCGAGAGCCGCTCCTTGTAAGGTTTTTCTGGTTCTTTTGCAGTCAGCAAACTCTTTCCCAGCACTCCCAGACCGCCGGTGGCTGCACACCGGGATCTGCACCGCGCTCCCGGTCTGGCACCAATTCCACACGCCGGGATAATCCATAATGGCCCTTTCCCATGCGGACAGCGATCCAAGGGCAGCCGCGCAGGAGGATGCGGGGGCTGGGTGTGCGCTGCCATCCCGTGTCCTTCCGTGTCCCTCGGCGTGTCCCCAAGCATGGCTCCGTGCCGCAGCCGCACGTCCCGCTGCACCAGCGCCTGTGCCGGGCTGTGCCCCGCCGTGCGGCCGCCTGTTCCGGCTGTCCTTGTCCGTCTGTCCCCGCGCCGTGTCCGTGCGGTGCCGGAGGGTCCCCGCGGCCCCTGGCCACTCCCCGCAAACTCGATTGCCGTCCCGCGTAATGAATCGCCCGCCGTAATCTAATCGTGGTTACGAGCCATCGGGATTTATTTCAGCGTTTTCAATCAATTACACCCTTTTATTGTAAAAAAGGAAAAAAAAAAAAATCCCGAACACCGCCGTGCCCCGACAGGAATCCCGGTGGCAGCCGCTGCCAGGCCTCCGCTCCCGGTGCCCCCCCGGTGCTGCTCCCGTTCCTGCTGTGTGGTCCCTGGTACCGTTCAGGCTCGCCTGGCCCTGAGCAGCCCCCCCACATCACACAGCCCCTCCGCTGGCTCTGTCCCCTCCCTGCATGGAGCACAGCCCCCCAACAATGCACAGCCCCACACACTGCTCTGCACGGCCCCCCAACAATGCACAGCCCCACACACTGCTCTGCATGGCCCCCCAACAATGCACAGCCCCCCAACACTGCACAGCCCCATACACTGCTCTGCATGGACCCCCAGTACAGCATGGCCCCCCCACATTACACAGCCTCCCAACACTGCACAGCCCCCCGACCATACACAACCCCAAACATTGCAGAACCCCACACATTGCTCTGCACAGCTCCCCAACACTGCAGAACCCCACAGATTGCTCTGCACAGCCCCCCAACACTACAGAACCCCACACATTGCTCTGCACAGCCCCACAATACTGGACAGCCCCCCGACCATGCACAACCCCCCAACATTACACCGCACATCCTCCAACACTTACACCACACCTCGCAGGGCCCCCAACCACTGCAACCACCCTCCTGCAGCCCCCCAATACTGCACAGCCCCCCAGTACTGCTCTGCATGGCCATCCCACATCGCACACCCCCCATCATCGCACAGCCCCCCAACACTGCTCTGCATGGCCACCCCACATCGCACAGCCCCGCATCATCGCACAGCCCCCCAACATCGCACAGTCCCCCTTCTGCCCTGCACGGTCCCCATATTATCCCCTCTCACACCACAAACTCCCCCAATTACCCCCCCCTTATCGCACGCTCCGTCCCACCGCACGCCCCCCAGCATTGCACTGCCCGCGTCGCAGGTCCGGCAGCCGCTGCAGGCCGTTCCCGGCAGGTCCCGGCAGTCCCGGCCCCGCGGCCGCCGCTGCCCGCGGCCCGCTCCCCTCACGCCGCTCTTTGATCCCGCTCGCTCCGGCCCGGGGCGCTCGGGGCTGTGCGCGGGGGGGCCTCGAAACCGCCCCCGCCGCGCGTGTCCCCCCCCCCGGGGGGGCGCCTTGAAACGGCCCGCGGCACCGGCCAATCGGCGCCTTGTTTACACTGCGTGATTGACAGCGCGCTGGCGCGCCGCCAGCCAATCGCGGCGTGGGGGGGGGGCCGCGCGGTGCGGTGGGGGGTGCGCGGCAATGCGACTCCCCCCTGCCCTCCGCCCCGAGCGCGCACCGCGCCTGCGCGCCGCTCCCTCCTCCCCATTCATCCGCCGGGCTTGAATTAGGCGCCGCCGTTCCGCGCCGCTCGCCGCGCGCCGATTGGCGGGAGCGCTGGTGGCCCGCCAGCCAATCGGGAGCGGCGCTCTCTTGACGCGCGGCGCGCGCGCCGGAGGAAGAATGGAGCCGAGGGGGGGCTGGGGGGGGATCAATGGCCGGCGGGGCGCGAGCGCCGCGCGGCGGCCAATCAGCGAGGGGGCGCGCGCGCGGGGCACGCGCTCATTAGCATGCGGGGCGCGCCCGCCCCGGCGGAGAACGCGCGGCGTGAGCGGGAGGCGCGGCGGGGTCCCCCCACCCCCCCCCCCGCCTTTTCCCACCCCCCCTTCCCTCCCCCCCCCCCCCACCCCCCCAACCACACACCCCCGGTTCCCTTTGCTGCAGGAGCAGCCGGTGCATGGGCAGTGCACGGGCACCGGCAGGAGCACGCTGCGCACCCCCGCCACGGGACCGCACTCGCCCCGCGCGCGGAACGCCCCTCCGGTAAGTAACTGCGATCCGCGGGTGGGTTTTTTTTGTTGTTGTTGTTGTTGTTGTTTGGGGGTTATTTTAATTTCGGGCGCTCCGGGGTTATTGTTTTTGTTGTTTTTGGTTTTTGTTTTTTGTTTTTTTACGCCTTAACAATTTTTTTTTGGCGTTATTTATTTTGGTTTTTTGGGCGTTAATTTTTTTTTTTAATTGCGTTTTGGGCATTATTTTTATTTGTGTTTTGGGCATTATGGTTTTTTTTTTCTTTACCTACTTGGATTTATTGGGTTTTAAATTTTTGGAGCGCTAATTATTTTGCATTTTTTTCAATTTATTTTTTGCAAATTTCCTTTTTTTTTTCTTACGTTTTACCTTATTATTTATTTTTTCGCTTTATTTGTTTGCACCTAAATATTTATTTGCATCTTTCCGGCATCAAAATATTTTCTACGTTCGTCTTTTTCCTGCAAAAATATTTTTTCTCTTAATCTTTTTTCCCCCAAAATATTTTTCCCTGTATCTCTTTCCACGAAAATATTTTCCCCTTCATCTTTTCCCATTAAAACATATTTTTTCTTTCATCTCTTTATATTAAAACATTTTCCCATTAAAACCCGTCTCTTCCAAACGCTTCGCCTTAAAATTTTGTTCATTAAAATTTTGTGCGTGAAAACATTTGTTCATTAAATCATTTGCTCATCAAACGCTGCTTCACTAAACCGTTTGCGCCTTCAAACATTTTCGCATCGAGCCCTTTTTGCCTTCAATTTTTTGCTTTAAATATTTTCCCCCTTTCAATTATTTCCCATTAATTTTTTCGCTTTGCATTTGTTTTTTTATATTTCAATTAAAAAAAGAAAGCAAAACATCCTTTTTTCACATATTTTCCTCAGCTTTATTTAAGGAAATGCACATGTTTTGTTCCCGGCCCGGGTTTCTTCCCCCGGGGCTCGCCCCGGCGCTCCCCCCCGGTCCCCGCGGTCCCGGCCGGGCCCCCCGCGCCCCCCGGCCGCGCTCGCCGCCCCGCGCCCCTTTGTTCGCCGCCGCCCGGCCCGTGCCCGGCTCCCCCCGCCGGATCGGGCCCCCCGGCCCCGGCGCTGCCAGAACAATGACCCGGCGGGCGGGAGCCGCGGCCGGGCACCGGCAGGGACCGGGAACCGCGGCTGGGAGACCGGGGAAATACCGAGGAACCGGGGCAGGGCGCCGAGGACGGACCGGGGAACCGGGGAGAGGAGGGTCGGGACAGCGGGTAATATTGAGGAAGCGGGGCCGGGGGAACCGGGCTGGAGGGAAGACGGGGAAACACCGAGGAACCGGGGCTGGGGAAGGAAGGAAACCGGGGAACTGCGGCGAGGGAGGCGCCGAGCACCGGGGAGACAACGGGAAGCGGGGAAGCCGGGGGCGAGCGGGGCCGAGCCCCAGGGAGATACGGTCGGTGAACCGGGAGAGATAAAAGAACCGAGCGCCGGGAAACCGGAACCCGAGCAGCGGCCAGAAAGGGTCGGAGCAGCGGGAACCGGGCCCGCGCTCCGGGCAACCGGGGTTGGGAACCGGGAGCTCTGGATAGAGGGGGAGCTGCGCTCCGGGAGCACCGGGAACGTGGAGTGGGGGGGCTGTACGCTGAGGAAACTGGGGATCATGAACCGGGAGCACTGGGAAAAGGGGGGCCGTGCTCCGGGGACGGCAGAGAGCGGGGACCGTGCGCCGGAGGTACCGGAGACCGCGGGGCCCTGCGAACCGCGGAGAAAGCGGGCAGCGTACCGGGGAAACGGGGAGCGGAGCGTTGCTGGGCCGCGGGGGCTCTGGGGTGCAGTGATGGCCGTACCCCCACCCCAGCCGTGCTCTCACTCTCTCCTTTCTCTCCCCGTGCCAGGAGCGGAGGATGAGCCGACAGCCCCGGCGCGGAGCGCGGCACGACGCCCGCCGAGCCGGCCCGGCGCGGCGCTGAGCATCGCCCACGAGCCGTGTCGGGGTCCCGCCGAGCCCCCCGCGGGTGGGTGCCCCCGGCATGGACGGCCGTGACTTCGCGCCCCCGCCGCGGCTGCTGTCGGAGCGGGGCAGCCTGGGCCACCGGCACGGCACGGGGCGCGTGGCGGGGTCGGCGCACGGGGCCGTGCAGCCCCCCGGACACTTCCAGCCCACCAAGTACTTCCCGGCGCCCATCTCCATGGCCACGCACACAGGTCAGAGGGGTCGGGGCGCCCGCGGTGCGGGGGGCCGGGAAGGGCCGAGAGGCTCGGCACGGCCCCGGGAGCTCGGCGCGGCCCCGGGAGCTCGGCCTCCCTTTGTGCCGACCTCGCTGTCACCACGCCCGGGGGTTTTGGCGTTTTGGCTCACGCACACGGGGGACATCCCCCCACCCAACCGCTCCGCCGGCGCGGGTGGAGCGTGACCCCGGGGCCTCGCCGGCGAGATCCCGGTGCCGGGACGAGGAGGCGCGTTCGGGCTGAACAAGGAGGCCGTTATGCGCGGGGCCGTGGGGCGGCGGTGGAAGGTCACCGAGCCCGGGCTCGATATTCGGCGCCGAAGTGTCAGGGTGCGAAGGGGTTCGCGGCGCGTGTTCGCCGCGGCAGCTGCCGGAGCTGGACAAAGCGCGGCACACGGCCGAGCTCGGCACGGCCAAGCAGCCCCGGCGCGGGGTCACCGGATCCGGCATCCGCGGCGAGCTGCCCGCGCGGCTTTGTCTGCGGCATGTGCTCGCCTGCGGCCCGGCAGGGCTCAACCGGGCTGCGCGGCTCCGGTACCGAGGTTCGCTGCACGGGGGGGGCTTTGAGGACGCAGCCGGCGGGGAGCCCCCTGCGCCGCCGAGCTCCGGGATGGAGCCGGAGCGGGAGCAGGGCCGGGGCGGGAGCCGTGTGCCGGCTCGTTGCGGCGCAGCGCCGGGCCCCCCGCTTCCCGCCGGCGCAGGCGGTTGTCTGGCCGCGGCACGGCGGCAGCGCCGGTTATTGTCGCCGCCTTGATGAGCTGTGAATACTAATAAAATTATATCTGCTTTAATGGGATTACAATTAGTGCGTGGATTAGGGCGGGGGGCACGGCCGGGCCGGCGCGGGGGGGTGGCAGCCGTGGGGGTTCTTGGAAGGAGGTGGAAAGCGGGGGGCACCGGGGGGTGCCGGGGAGGCGGCGCCGGATCGGGCCCGCGGCCGGGGCGGTTTCGCTTTGTGCCGGCGGCCCCGCTGCCGGGACCACCGCCGGGCTCGGGGGGCCACCCTGTCTTCCCCCAGCTTTGTTGGGCGAGGAGTGCAGATGGGGGCTTGGAGCCCGGCCCCGGGATGGGGGATAGGGGTGGAAGTTCGGCTGCTCTCCGGCTCGCGGTGACCGTGGGGGGATCCCGGAGGGCCGCCAGCGCCGGGGTGCTGCCGGCTTCCCTCCGGCTTCCCTCCGGCTTCCCGCCGCGGCCGCGTCCCCGTGCAGGACCCTCACACCCGCCGGGGCCTGGGCGACACATGGGAGCCCGAATGCACCGGAGGTTGTTAAAATAACATGGATCCGGCTAAAAATACCCCGGCAGAAACGCGCCGAAAAAAAACATAAAAAAAAAAACCCAGAGAAAAAAAAAAAAAAAAAAGAGAGAAGCCAAACCCAACAACAGAACGAGCTAAAAATATTCCGGCTTTGGCAAGGCCGGCGCAGCCGGAGCGCTTCCCAGCGAGCTGCGCTCGGAGGCTCCGCGCGGCCGGAACGCTGCTGGGGCGGATAAACCGGATAATTGAGCGGCCGGCACGGTGCCGGCGGGAGGGGGGTCCCCATCCCCTGCACCCCGTGTCCTCCCGGCGCGGCCCGGCCGCGGTGCCGGCAGCCGTGCTAGCATGGCGCGGTAATTAAGGCCGATGATTGATAATTACCCCACCCAGCGCACGGAGCCAGCCCGCGGTTGGCCGTGGCGGGGCGATGCCGGTGCGGCACGCGGCGCCCGTGGGCCACGGCGGGGCCGGGGGGGCTCCGGCCGCGCTCCCCCAAATGGCTCCCGGCGTGGGGCCGGACTACACCTCCCAGGAGCCTTTGCCGGGCCCGGCGGCCGCCCTGGGAACGGGAGATAAAACTGTTTTCCTTGGTTTTATTAAAGCCGTAACTCAGGGCCGCGCGTTCGTGCAGCCGAACGCTCCGGCTGGCGTCGGGTTTGGCACCGGCACCGCCCGGGGATGGGGGGATGGAGACCCCCGGAGCCCGCCCGGGCGGGGTGCAGCCCCTGCACCCCAATTGTAGGGGGTCCCGCTGGCACGGCACGGCACGGCCCGTGCTGAGCAGGGCCGGGGGTCCCAGTGCCTCCACCGCAAACGGAGGGTGGGAAACTCTGGCAGAGCCTGTCCGAGCCACGCTGGGGCCTGGCTGCAATTTTTGCCTTTCGGATGTTTTTGTGCACTAGTGGAGAGTTGTGACTGCGCCGGACTGTATCACTGTGGCTGAGCCCTCGGCCGGGAGCAGTGTGGCCGTGGTGGTGTGTGGCTTGACCCTGGGGGTGTGTATGTGAATCCCAGTGTGCATCCCGGTGTGTGTCCTGGTGTGAATCCTGGTGTGTCCTGGTGTGAATCCCGGTGTGTATCCCGATGTGAATCCTGGTGTGTGTCCCGGTTCCCGGTGTGAATCCTAACGTACATCTCAGTGTATGCCCCGTGTTCATCCTGGTGTGCGTCCCGGTGTGAATCCTAGTGTGCATCCCGGTCTGCGTCCCAGTGCTGCCCTGCAGGCTGGCAGTGGCAATGTTGATGTTTGTCCTGGTGCTGGCACACAGCCTGGCCATGACAGTGCAGGTCCCGGTGCATCCCATCCCAGGGTGCTGGATGTGCTGCCACACCTGTCCCCTCCCTGGATCGCAGCGCAGGCTGGGTGCTCTGCGGTTCCTGGAACGGCTCTGAGGGGGGATTTGGGTGCTGATGGTGGGGGGCAGTGGGGACGGTGCCCCTGGCTGGGTGGTGACACGGGGCCGGATGCCAGCGCTGCAGCCGCTCTGCATCGCTGCTTCCCTGGAGAAGGGATCTGCGAGGGGCTGGAGGCCACGGTGCAGCTCTGGTGCAGCTCCAGCGCAGGGGCTCCCCCCAGCCCCCAAAGTAAGTGTCAAAGTTAAACCAGATCTGGAGATTAACTGGGCTGCTCCTGGGTAGCCTGAGCGTGGCCGGTGGGAGCAGTGGGAAGTGCAGAACCCCGGATCCCGCGGAATTACCCCGGCTCTCGCAGAGTCATCCCCGAGTGCTTCCACTGCTCCTGAGTCACGAGCTGGATCCAGGCACAGATTGCCATGTGCCAAGCCCTGGGGGATGGGCAGCTGCCACCGGCCCCTGGCACTGCCCGGGGAACAATGGGGGGTGGGTGGGCTCCATGGAGAATTTTGGGGGCACCCAGAGTGGTTCCTCGAGACCCCCAGCCCTGCCTGTGCCCTGACTGCCCCACAGCATCACCCCAGGGCAGGCTCTGACCCTGCCTTATGCTGGGGTCCCCCAGCCCTGGGGGAAGCACGGGTAGATGAGTCCTCCCCCCTCCAGGACTCACATGTGTGACATTCACAGGAACTGCACAGGGTGCCCATGGACCCACATTTTGGAGGGTTTCTGGCAAGGGTCCATGTGCGTGGCATCCATGTGACATCAGTGGTGGGATGGGACATCAGGACCCCCGGGACTGGACACTCCCTGGCTTCCCTGTGCTCCAGCAATGGTCTTGCAAGGCACGTGTGTGTCGGGTTGTGCTCTGGGTGTGCAAATTGTGCTCTGGGTGTGAAAGTCATGCGTGCAGAGAGCGTGCACTGAGCACACGCGTGTGCCAGCTGTGCCAGTGGTGTGTGCCAGCCGTGCCAGCAGCATTTCCCAGCTGTGCCCGGAGTGTCCCCCACCCTCGTGAGCCCTTTGCACACGTGGCCCCAGTGAATGTGCAAGTGCTGAGTGTGCAGTGGCTGTGGCCAGCACAGCTGCCAGTGGCATTCCAGAGGGGATAACCCCTCACACAACACTGGGATCACCCTCCTGGCCCCTCGGGCACGTTCCGGCAGCATTTCACCATTGCAGCGTTCATTGAGTGCCGTAACAATATGGATTCAGTTGGAATTACAGCACCGAGGGAGCCAGAGCCCGTTTATTCCCTGTTTGCCAAATTTTTAAAGGGGCCGTGTGGGTTGTGAAGCACGTGGGGGGCTGCCCACCACCCTCTGCCCGGTCTGGGGGGGCCCGGGTTGCCCCTGCCAGGGTCCCTGCCAGCTCCCGGCCCTCCGCCCGCGGCCCCAGCTCTATTAGGAATGTTCCAGCCCCAAAATAGCCGAGGGAGAAACCCAACCCTGCGCACGTCCCCCCCCGCCACCGCCGCCATCCTGGGTCTGTCACCGCCTTGGGGATCCCAGAGCAGCCGTGGGCTGAACCCCCCCAGGACCAGGCCCCCCCCGCATACGCTGGCCCTGAAACTTTCTGCCTTCCAAGACATTCCCATCTGTTCTGCACTTGGAGTGGGGGCGAGGAGCAGCTGGAGGGAAGGGAGCACCTCTCGTTGTCCCCTCCTGAGTCTCCCCAGCGCCCCCCGCCCCTCTCAGCGCTGTCGGTGTGGCCGTGCTGAGACCTGGCACACTTGTCACACGTGTGACCCTCTGCGGATTCGGGGCCAAGGGAAATTTCGTGCCGGAGCCGGGAGCGATGCCGGCGGGGCTGAGTCACAGCACCGGCCTCGGGGAGCCTGGCCAGGGAGTTCCCAGGGTGACGCTGCCGGGGGGGGCCGGGCTGGGACCCCGCAGCCATCTGTCCTGTGCTGGCAGCCCGCCCCATGGGGCTGTGCCCGTCCTGGCACTGCCGGCTCATCGGTGACACGAGTTGTGCCCGGTCTCAGGGGGCAGCATGGGCTGCTCCAGCACGGGTGGATTATCAGTGACACGAGTTGTGTACGTCCTCAGTGACCCGTCCCTGTCCTGTGCTGGTCCCTGTCCTGTGCTCATCCCTGTCCTGTGCTGGCCCCTGTCCTGTGCTAGTCCCTGTCCTGTGCTAGTCCCTGTCCTGTGCTCGCCATCACTGTGGCTGGAGGGGCAGAACCGGGGGGTCACTCCCTGCCCCTGGTCAGTGCATGAGTGTGCATGAGTGGGAACGTGGGATGGGCAGTGCTGACCACGGGACCAGTGGGAATGTGGGATGGGCAGTGCTGGCCATGGGACCAGTGGGAATGTAGGATCAGGACTGCTGGCCATGGTGAGTGGGAATATGGGATCAGGAGTGCTGGCCATGGGGCCAGTGGGAATGTGGGATGGGCAGTGCTGGCCACGGGGCCAGTGGGAATGTGGGGTCAGCAGTGCTGGCCCCGTGGCCAGCGCGCACCGGGGGAGCCGTGAGTCAGCGGGTGGGCGGTGGGGAGCGGCAGCCCCGCAGCCCCCTCGGGACACCCCGGCCCCGCCGCCATCGGGGTGGGGTGAGGGGTTATTTTCTTCCAGCCCGTTTCACAGCTTCCAGAAAAATCTCATTCTGGAATCCTCGGCTTCCCGCCCGGCACAGCCCGGCACGCTGCCGGCTCCACGCCCGCACGGGGTCCCCAGCACGGCCGGGGCTGTGGCGCACAGGGTTTGTGCGGCAGCACCGGGCAGGGATCCCCGGGGATGCGATGGCACAGCGGGGTGTGCCCGCCCGTCCCGGTGTGTGTGTCCGGTTCCCAGGGCTGTGGGTGGGATGCGGCCGTGCCCCCGGCCCACGCAGCCCTGCCCCGCTCGGTCCTCGCCACGGAGGAAGGAGCGAAGCTGCCTGAAACCACATCCCGACACTCATCCCAGAGGCATCCCGGTGGGATTAGCCGGGGAGCGTGGGCCGGCTTAGAGAGCAAAGCATCGCTTCCTGCCCCGGCCGGGCGGGCAGCCAGCCCGCGCTCTGCGCCACGCCACGCGTGCCGAGCCGTGCTGAGCCGTGCCGAGCCGTGCCACGGCTGCTTTGGCACACACAGACATGGGGAGCGGGCCCACAAAGTGAGGGAGCTCCCCCATTCTGGCTCCCCCCATCCCGGCTCCCCCCATTCCTGCTCCCCCCGCCCGGCCGCTGGCCACCAGCTCCGAAGTTTCCACCATGATCTCACGGCTTGGCCGGGATGGGAGCGGGATGGGGGGCGGGATGGGGAGCGCCGGCCATGGGCCTCCCCAAGGGTGCTGGGGGCCCCCCCGGGCTGCGGGGGAGGCAGCAGGGTCAGGGCCAGGGCTGTCCCCCCCTCCTTGCACTCACACACAGAGAGCACACATGTGCGCCCACATGGCCCGGCACAGCCCATGTCCCTGGAGCTTGGGATTGTCCCAGCACTGGGAGCAGCCGGTGTCCCCTGCTGGGGGAGCAGCAGTGTGGGGAGCCACACACATGTGCAGAGCCTCCCATGTGCTGTGAGTGCTTGGGGTACGCACAGGGCAGGGCTCTGGTGCCCCTTGCACGGCTCTGCTGTGCCTGGCACACCCTGGGGCTCATCTGAGCCCCATCCAGCTGGGGTTGTCAGGGACGTGGGTGCATCAGGAGTGTGACCACACAGGGGACATGGGGGCTCACAGGGGATGTGTGCAAGCAGCGTGTGCACGAGGGACAGGGTGACACGAGGGACATGGTAACACGAGGGCTGTGAGCACGAGGGACGTGTGTGCAAAGTGTCTGGGTGTGCACAAGGGACACAGTCCCACGGGGGACACGTGTGGCACGAGGGCTGGGTGTGCCCAGGGGATGCACCAGTGCAGCATGGGCTGCACAGCCCTGTGGCAGCCGTGCACACACGCGTGTGCACAGGGGAGTGTGGTGTGCTGGGTCATGCAAGCAGGACCTGCACAGCCCCCCTGACTGCCCTCAGACCCCCTGATTGCCCTCAGCCCCCCTGACTGTGCCCTCTCCCCGCAGCCGGCAGCAGCCTGATGGGGAGTGCCCCCCCCTCGTCCTTCATGGGGGGCTTCCTGAGTGGCAGCCTGGGCTCGGGGGGGCCCAGCCACCCCGCCGGCCCTGCTGCCTCCCCCCCAGAACCGGCCTTCTGCGGGCCCCACTCCGGCACCTCCCAGATCTGGTTCTCCCACTCCCACGAAGGTGAGTGGGCACCGGGGTGGGCATGGGCTGTGGGTCAGTCGCGGGTGGCCGGAGGCAGTCGTGGCTCTGTCCAGTGCCAGTGGTGATGTCCTACGAGTCCCCACATATTTGGGATCCAGGATCAGTGATGAGGGTGGGTTTGGCCGCCACTGTGCCCCAAAACACCCTGGGCATCCACAGGGACTGTGCTTAGACCCCACAGTTGGGGTTTGGGGTGGCTGGAGAGGCTCGTGCTGAGCTGCAGAGCCCCAGCTGGGGCCGGGCCACCTCCTGTCACTGGTGATGACGAACCCGGACAGGGACGCCCGTGCTGGGGCAGGTGACAGTGTGGGGACCCCGGGGGCAGCCCTGGTTAAGCCGAGTCCCCGTGCCCCCCCACGCTGTGGCGTGTCCGTCCCGCCGGAGGAGCGGCAGCGGGAGCGGGGCGGCGGTGCTGGCGCGGGGCCCTGGCAGCCTGCCCGGCTGGTAGTTTGACCGGCTGCCAGCTGGCTCCCGGCGTTCCGGGGGGGCACGGGGGGGACGGGGACGGGCAGCGCACGCGGCTGACGGACAGCCCGCCCGAGCCGTGCCGAGCCGAGCCAAGCGCGGCCACTGCTGACACGGAGCTGGGGGGGTCTCAACCCCACCCCCGGTTCCCAGAGGGTGGGAGGGGTCCCAGCCTGGAGGGGATCATGGGCTCTGCAGAGTTCCCAGCTGGAACCATGCAGGTTGGGATGCGGGGGCAGGTGCCACCCCAGCCCTGCTGACTCCATGTCCCCAGCCCCGGGGTACCCCCGCTTCTCCGGGAGCTTGGCCTCCACCTTCCTGCCCATGGGCCATCTGGACCACCACGGCAACGGCAACGTGCTCTATGGCCAGCACCGTTTCTACGAGAGCCAGAAAGGCAGGTACCGGGGCCACCAGGGACCCCCATGGGGGCACCTGTCCCCCAGCCGGGCAGGGGTGGGGGCTCACTGCCGGACCAGGTGGTACTGGGGCTGAGGGTGGGATGGTGGGTACCAGTCCCAGTCCTGCTCCTGCTTTTCACAGGGTTGCGGTGGGTACTAACGGGGCCGTTGTTTGGGTGGGACAGGGACCAAACGAGCCCAACCCTTCATCCCTGTCTGGCTGCAGATTGGGTGGGGGGAGCACGGGGGTCTCACCCATCACCCTCCCCTGCAGATAACTTCTACCTGCGGAACCTTCCGGCGCAGCCCCCCCTGCTCCCCGCCAGCCACGGCTTCCCCGGCATCGCCCGCGCCGCCCCCGGGCCCCCCGCCGGCTCCTGCAGCCGGGAGCGGGACACCGGCCCCCTCCCCAAGACCCCCAAGGATTACGAGCGCTTCCTGGCGGGCAAGGACAAGGGGGGCAAGGGGGACCCCAAGGAGCGGCTGCCCGAGGAGGACCCCAAGGAGCGGCACAAGGCAGTGCTGCCGGTGCCGCCCGAGGGGCACTGCAAGGAGGGGGTGCCGCCCCGGGGGTCGGGCGACGGGCGCCCCAAACCTCTGGCCTCGTGCCTGCTGGGGGCCAAGGGGCTGGACGGGGACGGCGCCCGCGCCGCGCTGCCCAGCTGTGCCGGGAGCGCCCTGCCCCGCGCCGCCCGCTGCGCCCCCAAGGAGCGGGAGCCGGGGGTCCCCGAGGCGCCCCAGCCCTACGGCGAGGCGGTGGAGCGGCGGCAGATGCTGCACCATGCTGTGTCCTACGCCGTGCCCGCCGCCGGCTCCTTCCCCTGCCTCCCGCTGCACGCCGGCCCCGAGGTGCTGTGCCCGCTGCCCGAGCCCCCCGCCCGCGAGCTGAAGCTCAGCGGCGCTACCTTGGTGCCCTCGGTGGGGCCCCCGACGGACAAGAGCCGCTCCTTCCAGGCGGAATCCGGCGGGATGGAGCGCGGGGACGGCAAGGAGCGGCACGCCGAGGCGGGCACCGAGCCCTACGGTGCCCCCTTCCACCACCCGCTGAAGGCCGAGGGGCCGGCGGAGCGGCGGCTGGAGTGGGGGGCTCCGGGCACGCGGCTGAAGGGGCTGGAGTACCTGGGCGGAGGCGCGGCCGAAGGACCCCCGTTCTCCGGCCGGTGCCCCGCGCCCAAGGCGGGTCTGGAGAAGGGCTACTTCGAGGTGCCACCCGCCCCCGACTGCTCCCGCGCCCCTCGGCCCGACCCTCTGGGCGTCCGGGTCGGCCCCTCCTGCTGCACTTTAGAGAAAGGTCCCCCCAAGGAGCCCCCGGCCCAGAAGGTGGCTCGGATCCGGCACCAGCAGCACCCCGAGGCAGAGGCGGCCGAGGGCAAGCGCAAGCCCCTGGAGCTGGGGGGCCTGGGCTACAGCGGGCACCCCCTGCCCCCCTGGGGGGTGCAGGGCCAGGGGCCCCCCCTGGCCGTGGCGGAGGAGCGGAAGGGGGGGGCCCTACCTGGACCCCTTTGGTGCGGGGCTGGTGCGGGCACAGGAGGTGCCCAACGCCCCCGACGAGGTGTCGGCCATGAAGAACCTGCTCAAGTACAGCAACGGGGCGCTGCTGGGGGGGCAGAAGGGACCCCCGTTCGTGGGGCTGGGCAGCACCAAGGGCAGCTGCGCCCACCAGGACGCCAAATTCCCGTCGGGGAAGGCTCAGCCGGAGCTGGAGCGGCCAGACTGCGCCCGCGGCCGGGAGCACGAGGCGCTGGGCCCCGGCGGCACCGAGGGCGAGGTGCGGCAGCCGCCCGTGGGCATCGCGGTGGCCGTGGCGCGGCAGAAGGACACGCTGGGCCGCCACGAGCCCTACGGCACCGCCGGCACCGGGCGGCAGCGGGCGGCAGCCGGAGTCAAAGGTGAGGGCTGGGGAAGGGGGACAGGGCAGAGGGGGCTGGCGGTGCCACGCTGATGCCACCGCGGTGTCCCCGTGGCAGCAGGCACCGCGCGCCCCGTGCACCTGATGGAGCTGGAGGCGGAGGAGGAGCGGGGCCGGCTGTGTGAGGAGCGCCTGGGGCTGCCCGGGAGGGACATCCTGCTCCAGTGAGTGCTGGGGGACAGGGGTGCTGCTGGGGGACAGGGGGAGCCTGGGTGTGAGGGCTGGAAAATGGGCTGTGAGTGCGTTTTGGGGTGCAGGGGTGGAAGATGGGGGTCGCTGGAGGGGCTGCAGGAGAGGGTGATGCCCGTGCTGCCCCCACACTCTGTGTGTCCCCTTTTCCTGCAGGGACAACAAGGACCTGGTGGAGTTTGCCCGGATGCACCCATCGGGGGGGTGTCCCGGGGAGCTGACCCCCCACCTGATGATGACAGGGGGCTCGTCGCTGCCGGCGGGGCAGCTCGGGGGGGACCCCGCTGCCCATGCCCACCCTGCCCACACGCACTGGCTGCCCCGCACCCGCAGCCCCTCCATCTGGATGGGGGGACACTCCTACGGTCGGTGCCGGGTTTGGGGGAGTTGGGTGGGTGCTGACCCCCAGCACTGGGGTGCTGACAGACCCCCCCCATCCCCACAGGCATCGGGCATCCCGCCCTGCACCAGAACCTGCCCCCTGCCTTCCCTGCCTCCATGCCCAGCGCCATGCAGCCCGTGTTCCCCCTCGCCCAGGACCCCCCTGCCCAGCTCGTCATCCTCCCCACGGAGCCCCCCACCCACGGCACCCCCCACACGCTGGGTGAGCCTGAGAGCCCCAACTTTTGCTGGGGGGGATTGAGAGAGGACAGGGGGGTGGGAGATGGGGGGGGGGGTCACAGGGGGTACTTCTGGGAGTTCATGGCTGATGGGGTCCCTGGGGGTACTTTTGGAGATGCAGGGGAGGGGTATGGGATCCTTGCAGGTGTTTGTGGGGTTCAGGGGTGGGAGATGCAGGTCTCTGGGGTTGCTGCCGGGGTCACAGTAGGGGTTTGACACTGCTGGGGTTTGTGGGGTGACCCTGAAGAGGGTCTCCAATTGCCCCCCCTCTGCTGGCAGCTGACGTGATGGACCAGGCATCGCTGTGGCCCCCCATGTACCCGGGTCGGGGTCCCGGTGCCCACCTGCAGCACACGGGGCAGCTCCCCGTGTACCCACGGTCGCAGTTCCTGCGGCAGCAGGAGCTCTATGCCCTGCAGCAGCAGCAGCAGCAGCAGCAACAGCAACAGCAACGGGCGGCCCAGGCCCTCGAGATCCAGCGCCAGGTGCACGGCCAGGTGCCAGGGGAATGGGCTGGGATGGGATGGGATGGGGTGGGATGGGATGGGATGGGATGGGATGGGATGGGATGGGATGGGATGGGATGGGATGGGTGGGATGGGGTGTGAGGCTGGCTGGAGGATGTAGGCTGAAGGGTGTGTTATGGGACTGGGATGGGATATGTGGGGAAGGACAGAGGGGGACAGGCAGTGGGGCAGGGACTGGCCCCTGGGGCTGGATGGGGATGTGGGATGCAGAGCTGAGATGTGAGGCAGGATGTGACACGTACCACCTCGTTGTACCCTGCAGCGGAAGCCGGAGGAGCAGCCCCTGGAGCTGGAGGAGAGGGGTCCCGAGAAGCCCCTCAAACCCTCCCACAAAGCAGTTGCCTTAAACGCCCCGGCCAAGGGCCTGACCTCGGCGGCCCCCGCGCCCCCCAAGCTGTCCCCGTGCTGCCACTCGCCGGCCCTGCGGCACCCGGCCAAGTGCCCCGTGACGCTGCCCACGGCCCCCTGCACTTTACCCGCCTGCCCCGCCGCCAGCCCCGCCGTGGCCCCCCGCTCGCCGGCCGCCAGCCCCCTGCCCGCCCCCAGCAAGGGCGGCGACGGCGAGGACGCGCGGGGCGAGGGGCAGCCCCCGCGCCGCTACCCCAAACCCCTGGAGCCAGGTAGGACCGCGGGCACAGGCAGCGGGAGGAGGGCGGCCGGGGGGCACCGGGGCGTCCCCGCTGATGGTGACCCACTCCCCGCAGACCTGCCCCCCGGGTACGGCTACCCCGCCACGGCCATGGGCTACCCCGCGGCACACTCGGCCGAGCCGGCAGACCCCGACCCCGTGCACGCCGGCTCCCCGCCCGCCGAGCCCGAGCAGTCCCGGACCTTCAGCCCCACGGGCGAGGCGCTGCGGGAGCAGGGCCCCCCGCGGGACCCCCCGGCCGAGGGTCCCGGGGCGCTGCTGCACCGGCACCACCTGCTGCTCCCGCCGGCACCGGGGGCGCTCTGCGGGGAGCGGGGGGCGGCGCCGGCCGTGAGCGGCACCGAGGAGCCCTTCGGGGGGCACCGGGAGGTGGCTCAGGGAGCGCCGGAGCAGCCGGAGCAGCAGCACCCCGTGCCCCAGGAGGGGGGATCCCCGCTGCCCCCCACTGCGGAGGAGGAGGAAGAGGAGGAGGAGGAGGAAGAGGAGGAGGAGGAGGAAGGCGACAGCGATGGCTCGGAGCCAGAGGGCAGCTGCGATGAGGAGGAGGAGGAGGAGGAAGAAGAGGAGGAGGATGGTGACGTCCCCAGTGGGCACCAGGGCTGCACGGGAGGGCTGGAGGCGCTGATCGCCGCTGGCATCGACCTGGGGGAGCTGCCGGCGCTGGAGGAACCAGAGGAGCCCCCTCCAGCCCCCCCGTCGCCTGCCCCCCACCCCTCAGGGATCCCGGGCATCGCCCTGCTCAGCGAACTCGCCGACCTGGAGCTGCGCCAGCGCCGCTGCGACCTGGCCAGGGAAGGTGGGTGACACTCGGTGCCCCCAGGTGACTCCAGTACCCTCCAGTGCCCTTTGTCCTGTGGGACTGGGGGGCTGCATGGTGTACCATGCCGTGCCATGCCGTGCCCCACTCACAGCCAGGGCTCGGCTCCAGCGCTGGCTCCAGGCAGGCGGGATTTGGGATCCCCTCCCAGCTCGGCTTCCCCAGGGAATCCCAGAGGCCCCAGCGGGAATGGCCGCACAGCCTGGCACATCCCCAGCTCTGCGGGAGCGAGGGAGGGAGCAAAGGAGGGGACCCAGTGCTGGGTTCAAGTGGGGACAGTGTGGGGTAAAGGGGTGGCTGTGGGGTCCCACTCCCCATGGATGGGGTGGCGGGGTGGGCACGGGGCCAGATGGGGCAAATCACCATGGCCCTCCCAGCTCGGGGGCTGCTCCTGTGCCCCCCAGGAGCCAGTGCAGGGCTCTGGGATGTCGGTCCTTGCTGACCCCCTGCCATCCCACAGGTGAGGATGAGGAGCTGCTGGCCTTCAACCTGCAGAACCTGGCCACGGTGGCGGCCGCCTGGTCGCTGGTGGAGGCGGCAGGACGGGAGGGCAGCCCCCCCGCCCTCAGCCCCCTGCCCGTGTCCCCCCCGCCCCGTGCCCGCGTCCCCCGCCGCAAGTACACCTGGACCCCCAAAACCAAGGCCGTGAGTGTCCCCTGGAGGGGGTGGCAGGGCGGGTGAGCCGTGCCCAGCCTCAGCCCTGGCTTTGAGGCCATTTGCAGTGCCAGCCGTGCCCAAACCCCCCCTGACCCCCCAGGTGTGCCCGCTGAAGGCGGCCATGGAGCAGCTGAACACGCAGGAGGTGGAGGTGCGAATGCGCCTGGCCGAGCTCCAGCGCCGCTACAAGGAGAAGCAGCGGGAGCTGGTGAGGCTGCAGCGGCGCCACGACCACGAGTACGTCCTGTCCTGTCCCCATCCCTGTCCCTGTCCCCATCCTGAGCCTGGGGGCAGCACGGATCCGTGCAGTTCCTCATCCCGTGGCAGTGGGAGCTCTGCTGACGGTGTCCCCGTTGTGTCCCCGCTGTCCAGGCGTGACGAGAGCTCCCGCAGCCCAGCACGGCGCGGGCCGGGGCGGCCGAGGAAGAGGAAACACTCCAGTGCCCTGGGCAGGGCTGAGAGCCGCAAGGTCAAGTGAGTGACTGGTGCCACATGTCCCCCCTCGGCCCTGGGGACAGAATTAATGGCAGGGTTTATGTTGGAGGGAAGGGGAGGAGGGAGACGGCAGCTGGGGCATGCAGGAGCCAGCCAGGGTCGGGTCTGGATCCTTCTAGGGGATGCACGGTGAAGGTGGGGGGGTGCAGATTCCATCCAGGGGTGCAGGATCCCCCCAAGGGGTGCAGGATCCCCCCAAAGGGGTGCAGGGTGCCCTGGGGGTCCTGCAGGCACCGTGCCCACACCGTGCCCCCCCCAGGGCAGTGAAGACCAGCCTGTCCCTGCTGTGTGCTGAGCTGAGGGGGGACCCTGAGCCCCAGAAGAAGAGGAGCAAACTGGCTGGGGGGACCTTCAGCAGCCTCCAGGGCTCCCCGGTGAGTCCCACGGGGTCTGGGGGCTGTGTTCTACCCCCAACCCCCCCTGAGTCCCCCCAGCGTGGGCTCCTCTGCCCTGTGTGGTGACTCGTGGGCTGTCACAGCTGAAGCAGAAGGTGAAGGGCAAGGGGCTGCCCCCTGGGCTCAGCCCCTTCCGCCGGAGGGACCCCAACCCCGCTGCCCGCATCCAGAAGAAGCTGAACCGGCCCAAGAGCTCCAAGGGCTCCAAGTACCAGGGGCAGGACCCCGGGCCCCGGCAGCCCCCCCACTTCAGAGGCAAGGAGGGCACAGGGATGGGGTGTGGGATTGGGGTGGGGGTGCTGGGGTGCAGGGGTGGGATGGGGATCTGCTTGTGAGGTGGTGTGGGATGGGGGATGGAGATGTGGGATCTGGCATGGGGATGGGGATGTGGGGTCGGGGTTGGGGTTCTGGGGTCTGGCACAGGACTGGGGTTCAGGGTCGAAGATGGGGGTGCAGGGTCCAGCCATGGGTCTGGGGGGTGTGGCTCATGCCAGGGAGTCACACATGGCCTCAACTGACCCCATTGCTCACTGGGGGTGCAGGGGCCACCCCTGTGTGCAGGAGTGCCTCACCCTGTCCTCTCCCTATGCAGACGAGCCTGAGGGTGACACAGACAGCGAGGACGGGGATGAGGAGCCGGGGCTGTCACTGCCCACAGGGCCGGTGGCTGTGCTGGGGCCCTCCCCATCCTCCGTGGTGAAGATGGAAGCCAACGAGAAGGCCAAGAAGAAGAAGGAAAGGCAGGGGCTGCTAGGTAATGAAATCCACCCTGGGAATGCTGGCAAGGTCCCGAGGAGCACCTGCTGGGACTGGGTGGGCGATTGTGAGGTGCTGCAAGCCTGGACCTCCACGGGGTCCCCAAGCCCTGTCACCCATGGGGAGCCCTGACCCCTGTCCCCGCAGGTCCCTGCCGGCTGGGCAGCCCCGAGGGGGAGGTGAAGATCAAGCGGCGGCCGGTGAAGCCGGGGGCAGCCGGGAAGCTGGAGAAGCTGCCGGGCCGGCGGAAGGCAGGGGGCTGCCCCGAGGGCAGCAAGAAGAAGCTGAAAGCCAAGGCCAAGGAGAGCCTGAGGCCCCCAGCCCCCGGCGGCCCCAGCCCCCCGGGACCCCCCAGCAGCCTCTTTGGGGGCAGCGACCCCCGGCTGCTGGGGCCGAGGGACGAGGGGGCTCGGCTGGGAGAGAGGGGCAAGAAGGGCACCCGCAAGAGCAAAGGGCTGCAGGCAGCCCTCAGGGTGAGTGGGGCTGGGCTGGGGCACACCTGGGCTCGGGGGCAGGCAGATGTGGTGTCTGCATGGGCTGGGAACACCAATGGGACCAAGGGCATGCAGGGCTGGGGTTATTGGGGGCTGCCAGTGAGATGTGGGTGCAGGGTTTTGGGAGTGGTTGTGGGGCATGGATGGAATCACAGGGGGATGGGGGCAGGTTTTGCACAGGTTGTGGGTGCTGGTGGAGCTGAGGGGGCACCCCTCAGGGTGCTGGGAGGCCCTGGTGAGCCCTGGTCACACAGAGGGGTCACTGGTGGTCCCTGACCTCCCTGTGCAGCGCAAGACCGGGGCACTGTCACTGGCCCTCTCCCCCCGGAGTGCCAAGACCATCCTGAGCAAGGGCAAGAAACTGGCCAAGGTCAAGAGCAAAGTGGCCACCAAACAGGTGAGACCCGTGGGGGTTGCCCCCAACCCTGGCACGGCCCCCTTTGCCCCCCACCCACCCCAAGCCTCCTCCTGCAGTGCAAGGGCCGGGCCGTCAGCAAACTCCTGGAGAGCTTCACCGTGGAGGACGACTTCGACTTCGACGACAACAGCAGCTTCTCAGAGGAGGAGGAGGAGCTGGGGGGCTGCCTGGCAGGGGGGGCCCGCGGGGGGGTGCCCCACGCCTGCGCCATCCAGAAGGAGGATCTGCGGGATGGGCTGCACATCCTGATCCCCAAGGAGGACAGCCTGCTCTACGCCGGCAGCGTGCGCACCATCCAGCCCCCCGACATGTGAGTGCTGGTTCTCGGGGCTCCCAGACATTGGGGGTGGGTCCCAGACATTTGGGAGGGTCCCAGATATTTGAGGGGGGCACCAAGGTGGATGCTGAATCCCTTCTGTGCCCCCTCCCCAGCTACAGCATCATCATCGAGGGTGAGCGGGGGAACCGGCAGCACATCTACTCACAGGAGCAGCTGCTGCAGGAGGCGGTGAGTGGGGGTCAGGGTGAGGGGTCAGGGAGGGGGTCCCGGACCCCACAAACTCTCACACGCTGCCTCCCTCAGGTCCTCGACATTCGACCGCAGTCACGGCGGAGCCTCCCACCGGGCACCCGCGTCTGTGCCTACTGGAGCCAGAAATCCCGGTGCCTCTATCCCGGGAACGTGGTGCGAGGTGAGGGGGCAGCCAGGGTGGGGTGAGCAGTGCCAGGGATCCCCTGGGATCAGCCAGGATGGGGTGGGCTCTGCCAAGGGTCCCCTGCCCATCCCCTGGGGTCAGCCAGAGTGGGGTGGGCACTGTCAGGGATCTCCTGGGGTCAGCCAGGGTGGGGTGGGCACTGCCAGGGATCTCCTGGGGTCAGCCAGGGTGGGGTGGGTGGTGCTGGGGATCTCCTGTCCATCCCCTGGGGTCAGCCAGGGTGGGGTGGGCAGTGCTGGGGATCCCCTGCCCCCCCCCAACAGCTCCCCTGTGCCGCAGGATCCTCCAGTGATGAGGAGGAGGAGGACGCCGAGGCCGTGCTGGTGGAGTTCGATGACGGGGACACGGGACACATCGCCGTGTCCAACATCCGCCTGCTGCCCCCCGACTTCAAGATCCAATGTGAGGGCCGGGGTGGGATCAGGGGATGTGGGGGCTCTGGGGGAGCACGGGGCTGCCCTGACCCCCCACTCCCTGCAGGCACTGAGCCCTCCCCAGCCCTGCTGGTGTCCAGCTCCTGCCGCCGGGCCAAGCGGGCGTGTGGCGATGTGGGCACCCCTGGGGCGCTGCCCCCCACGCTCTGCCCTGACCACGGCCCCCAGCCCCCCAGGAATTCGGGCAGGAAGGCGGCCAGCAAGGAGAAAAGTGGTATGGAGGGGAAGGAGCAGGACCCTCTGCTGGGCTGGGGTGAGGGCAAAGGGGTTGGCATGGGGGAAAGGCAGTGGAATGCCAGAAGGAGTTTGTGGGATGGGGGAAGGATGCTGGGATGCAGGGAAGTGTGCTGGGGTGTGGGAAGGCTGTTGGGATGCAGAGAAAGGTGCTGGGGTGAAGGCAGGGGAGCAGGGAGGATGCAGGGATGTATGGAAGGGTGCTGGGATGCAAAGATGGGGTTAAGGAGACTGGAAATAATGGGGGGCAGAGAAAGGTGAGAAGCTGCCATTGGAGGAAGGGACGGCATCATGGGGGTGGAGATCAACCCCAGAGCATCCCTCCCTCGCTGCTCCTGTGGCCTCCTGACCCCTCTGTTCCACAGGCAAAGCCATGGAGGGGCTGTCGGGGGGCCGGGGGCCGGCTCTGGGGGACTCGTCGGCCGGGCGGCGTGGAGGGTCCCTGCTCAGCTGGGCCGCCGTGGCACAGACCAAGCGGAAGACAACGAACAAAGGCTCGGCCGTGCTCCAGAACCTCTTCCAGGTCAACGGCAGCGCCAAGAAGCTGCGGGCCAAGGAGACGCTCTTCCCTCTGCACCACCACCACCACCACCTCGCCGCCCCCGTCTTCGGCAACGCCTTCGGCACCGACTCCTTCGGCCGCATCGCCAGCTCCTACGGCTCCTTTGGTGCCGGCGCCGGGCTGGTGCTGCCCGCGGCCCAGAAGCTGCTGCGCTCCAAGAAAGCCGAGCGGCTGGAGGCCGAGGTGGGCAGGAGCGGGCGCAGGAAGGCGGCGGGCGGCGAGTTCCTGGTCAAGCTGGACCATGAAGGGGTGACGTCCCCCAAGAACAAGACGTGCAAGGCGCTGCTGTTGGCCGAGAAGGACTTCGGGGCCAGGCTGGAGCGGCCGCTGGGCAGCCACGGCTACGGGCACGCCGGGCTGGGCGGCCGGGAGCGCCGGGGCCGCGCCACCACACACCCGCTGCCCGTGGGGCTGGCGCTGCGCAAGTACTCGGGGCACGGGGACTTCGCCCTGAACTGCGACAGCGACTGCCACAGCTCCTACTCGGACATGGACGAGGACGAGGACGCAGCTGGGCTCGGCACCGACGTCCCCTCGCGCTTCATGACGCGCCTTTCCGTGTCCTCCTCTTCCTCGGGCTCCTCCACCTCGTCCAGCTCCGGCTCCATCTCCACGTCCAGCCTGTGCTCCTCGGACAACGAGGACTCCTCCTACAGCTCGGAGGACGAGGACTCGGCGCTGCTGCTGCAGACCTGCCTGTCGCACCCGGTGCCGGCGCTGCTGGCGCAGCCGGACGCGCTGCGGCCCAAGGGCGCCGCGCCCCAGCGCTGCTTCCTGTCCAAGGCGGCCGCCGCCGGCCCCAAGGCCAAGCTCAAGCGCAAGGATCCCCTCAGCTTCGCCAAAGCCAAAGAGTTCTCCCGGCGGCAGCGCCTGCCCTCGGTGGAAAACCGGCCAAAGATCTCCGCCTTCCTGCCCGCCCGCCAGCTCTGGAGGTGGTCGGGGAACCCCACGCAGGTGAGGAGCCCCACGGGCACTGCCCTGGCACAGCAGGTGCCCACCATGGGCACCCACCTGGGCATGGTTTGGGAGGGGAGGAGCAGGCACAGCTCGGGGCAGAGGGCACAGGTGGGTGTCGGTATGCAAGGTACAAGGTGCACATTGGGGACAGGTGCCACATGCTGCAGGCAGAGCAGTGGCTGCTCAGGGTGCTGGGGACACCGGCTGTGACATGTGTGACATGTGGGTGCCCAGTGCAGAGTGCTGGTGGCACATGGGCAGCCAGTTAGGGAGCTGGGTGCCTGAAAAGGGAGGTTGTGGCACCAGTCATGTCCCTTGAGTTGGCAGTGCTGGTGATAGCACCCCTGTCCCTTGAGCTGGCAGTGCTGGTGACACCAGGCATGTCCCTCCTTCTGTGAGCCCCTCGCCCTGGCTCTCTTCTGCACGTCCCCCACCGTGTCCCCACGGCAGCAGGGCGGGTTTGGGGGTTCCCATGCCAGCTCTGAACCCATATCCCCTCCCCAGCGGCGCGGCATGAAGGGCAAGGCGCGGAAGCTCTTCTACAAGGCCATCGTGCGGGGCAAGGAGACGCTGCGCGTGGGCGACTGCGCCGTGTTCCTGTCGGCCGGGCGGCCCAACCTGCCCTACATCGGCCGCATCGAGAGCATGTGGGAGTCCTGGGCCAGCAACATGGTGGTCAAGGTCAAATGGTTCTACCACCCCGAGGAGACCAAGCTGGGCAAGCGCCAGAGCGACGGCAAGGTGAGGGCAGGGCTGGTTTATTGGGCAGGGAGCTGCGTGCCAGCTCAGGTAGCCACGTGCCAAGTTAGGTGGCCGTGTGCCATGTTTTCTAGTCACACATCATGCCAGGTAGCCATGTGCCGTGTCATGTGTTCACACATCATGCCAGGTAGCCGTGTGCCATGTTGTGTGGTCTTGCATTGTGTCAAGTAGCCACATAACGTGTCAGGTGGCCACACATCATGCCAAGATGTGACAGGGAGCCATGTACTACATGAGGTAGCCATGTACCAGGGCAAGCAGCCATATACCATGTCTGGTACACGTGTGTGGTGTCAGGTAGCCACATGCCATCCCAGGTAGCCATGTCCCATGTCATGTAACCACGTGGCCATGCACCACATCAGGTAGCCATGTATGGTGTCAGGTAGCCACATAGCTACATCAGGCAGCCATGCACCATGCCAGGTGGCTGTGTCCCAGACCAGGTGACCCTGTCACTGGCCAGGTGCCCCTTTCCCACTCCAGGCAGCCACATCCCACAGCAGGTGGGCATATCCCACAGCAAGTAGCCATATCCCCAACCAGGCAGCCACATCCCACATCAGGCAGCCGTGTCCCTAGCCAGGTAGCCATGTCCCACAGCAGGTAGCCGTGTCACCAGCCAAGTGGCCACATCCCACACCAGGGAGCCACGTCCCCCAGCAGCCACATGCCCATGCAGTGGCAGTGACGGCGCCTTGTCCCCGCAGAACGCGCTGTACCAGTCGTGCCACGAGGACGAGAACGACGTGCAGACCATCTCGCACAAGTGCCAGGTGGTGGGGCGGGAGCACTACGAGCAGCTGACGCGCGGCCGCCGCTGCCAGGACCGCCAGGACCTCTATTACCTGGCGGGCACCTACGACCCCACCACGGGGCGCCTGGTGACCGCCGACGGGGTGCCCATCCTGTGCTGACCCTCGGGGTGCCCACCCTGTGCTGACCCCCGGGGTGCCACCCTGTGCTGACCCCGCCTGGCTCTTATGCAAAGGGTGACGTGGGGACATTGGGGGCGCATCAGGGGGACGTGTGGGGGGGGGCTCCCCTACAAGCCATAACTTTCCCTAGTACCTCTGACTGTTTGCCAGCAGGTGAAGCAGAAATCAGGTGTGTTGTTCTATTTATTTTGCCTGTAAATATTGTATTTCTTCCGGGAAGTTTTATGGAAAAGCGAGAAAGGAAAAAAACAAAAAACCCACAAAAACAAATTCAACAACAGTAAAAAAAAAAAAAAAAAAAAAAAAAAAAAAGACAAAAAATGATTGAAAAAAAAAATCACAAAAAAATAATAATAATCCTCGGGGAAGGGGGTGGGGGGGGGGGGTCGTTTCAGTGCACTGTGTCCCCCAGCCTGGGGGGACGGGGACAGCGGGGAGCGCTGTACAGAGGGGGCCAGGGCGGGGGGCTCGGCCCCGGGCGGGGGGCCCAGCGCCGCCGTCCCCAGTGCAATAGTGGGGTGACCGCGGGGGGGACACCCCGGGGGGACCACGGGGACCCCGCGGGGCCGGCGGACGCTGGCCCGTCCCGCCGCCGCGCCTGGAAAATATGTACAGGGGCTTTTCCAGTGTAAACACTAAAACACAAAAAAAAAAAATCCCGCAAAACAGGATTAAAAAAAAAAATAATAGCCCAAAAGGACAAAAAAAAAAAAAGGAGCAAAGGGTTAAACAAAGGTTTTATGAGCCGCCATTCCTGTAAAGGCCTTTTACTATGGAACTTTTTTATGGATAACTTGGCTTATGAATAAATATATGAACCGTTGCTGGCGCCGGCTCCGCTCTCGGCTCTGCCTCCGTTCCCTCGTGCTGCCACCAGCCCTGGAAACCCCAGTTAGGGATTGGGATGGATCAAAGATGGAGCGGGGATGGATCAGGGATGGCTCAGGGATACAGGGGTGGATCATGGATGGCTCAGGGATACAGGGATAGATTATGGATGGACCAGGGATTGATCAGGAATACAGGGATGGATCAGGGATGGATTTGGGATCGATCAGGGATATAGGGGTGGATCGGGGATTGATCAGGGATTGATCAGTGACTGATCAGGGGTACAAGGATGGGTCAGGGATGGATCAGTGATTGATCAGGGATTGATCACTCCGGGCCTGTTCTCCCGTCCCCACGTGTGCTCAGACGGACGGGCAGCGCTCCCTCGCCATTGGTGGAGCCTCCACCAATCAGCGGGGGCCGAGCCGGCAGCCAGGCTCCCATTGGCTGTCGGGGCGCGCTTTTGTTCTCGGTTCCGGCGCGCGGGCCCAGCCCCACCCCCGGCCGCCAGAGGGCGCTGTGGGCGGGGCCGGGCCCGCGCGCGGGGCAGTGCTGCCCCCTGGCGGCCGCATCGCGACAGAGCAGGGGAGACAACAGAGGGACATGGGGGGGACACAGAGGGACATTTTGGGGGACAGAGGGACACGGGGTTTGGGACAAGGGAATACAGGGGGACAGAGGGACACGGGGTTTGGGACAAAGGAACACAGGGGGACAGAGGGATATGGGTACAGAAGGACACGGGGGGGCGGGACACAGGGGCAGAGTATTTGGGGGACAGGAAAGGGGGTGGACAGACACAAGCTCATGGAAGGACGGAGCGGCAAGTGCAGGGACAGAGAGTTGCGTGCTGAGATGGACGGACAGATGGACAGGGACATGGCTGGAGGGAGGCCGGACAGGCTGGCAAAGGGACAGAAGCATGGCTGGACAGACGGACAGGCAGATGGGCACAGGGAAGTATGGACAGATGGATGAGGGAGGGATGGACAGCTGGACGGACAGACTGATGCAGGGAGGGATGGATGATGAGCCAGGCAAGTGCAGGCTGGTTGGACAGACAGATGGACAGATGGACGCAGGGAGGAATGGACAGCTGGACAGACAGATGGATGTAAGGAGGCCGGACAGACAGACACAGGGGACAGACAGAAGGATGGAGGAATGGCCGGACAGACAGGTGCAGGGTGGGACAGACAGAGGGACAGCTGCAGCTGAGTGTGGGTGTCACAGACTGGGGGAGGGGGGCAGGACACCCCACACGCACCCAGCACAGTCGAGGGGGACCCAGGGACTCCCGCCCACCCACTCCAGGCCTGGCCCTGTCCAGGGGGACCCACTGTAGCCCCGGGGTGTCCCTAGCACAGAGGGGACAGTGCCACCACAGTGCCACCGAGGGACCCCATGGCCCAGGGACCTCCACCCACACCCGGCCCTGTCCACATCCCCCATCCCGGCCTGGAGGGACCCTGCACTCCTGAGGTGTCCCTGGCACAGAGGGGACAGTGCCACCACAGTGCCACAAAGGGACCCCTGGGCTGCCCTGTCCCCCTCAGCCCTCACAGCCACCCCCTCCCATGGTCACCTGTCACCCCCCGGCCTGGGGACAGCTCCAGAAGGCTTTAGGGTGTCCCCAAGGGAATCCCACATGGAACTGGCCTGGGGACACCCCCAGAAGGGTTTGGGGTGTCCCTAAGGGGAATCCCACCCATCTCCACCCCCAGGGACATCTGGGCACCCGAACAATGGAGGAAGGGTGGGGACAGAAGAGCTGGAGCCCCCCAGGCAGGGCCAGGGCTGGTGGGCAGACCCCCAGGAGAACACCCAGCCCATGAATGGCTCTGCCCCAAAATCGCTATTTTTAGCCCCAAAACCCCACCCCAGCTTCATGGGGAGGCTCCCACCCAATCCCCCCCTCACCACACAAACCCAGCTGGAGTTACTGCAGCTTTTTACCATTTTATTTTCCTTACACAATGAAGTGTTGTTGGGCGTTACAATTTCTCAACTTTTCGGATGATTTTTAAACAAATTTTGGTTCTTTCCTTTGTTTTTCCTACCGTCACGTGAGAACATTAAGGCAACGTACAAAAAAAAAAAAAAAAAAAAAAAAAAAAGAAAACTAATGAAAAAAAAATTATCTGACATAAATTAAAACAATGCAGAAATTTACAGGTGTAAATGCAGAGTTTCAGCAACTCGGGGTTGAGGAACTCGAGCCCCGTGGTGGATCAGGGGGAGGAGGAGGAAGATGAGGAGGGGTGTAAGGCTCGGATGCGATATGTTTTGTATTTTTTTTTCCCAACCTTGCTAGAAACGGTGAAAAAAAATTCTCGATGGACTCCTACCAGCCTCTACAGGAAACCTGGAATATTCCACACGGGATGTACGGACACGTCTGGCTCCAAATACCCTGTACAGAGCGGGCCCGGGGCCGCTGTCAGTGTGGGGGATTGGGGAGCCCCGGGGAGCCGGTCCGTACAGGGTACGAGCTCAGGGCCCGGCTAACTTGGCTACAACAAGGTCAAATCAAGTGACAGCGTGCCCATCCACGTGTCTAACATCAGGTACAGACTTCCCAAGGGCAGGATTCTTTTGGAAGAAGGCTTATTCCAGTTGCAGGAGGCTGGCATGAGGTGTATGGATGCCTGGGCACACCTCCCGGGCGTGGGGCGGCTGCGGGGCCCGCAGTCCGTTTAGAAGCATTTACGGTGCACGATGGAGGGGCCGGACTCGTCGTACTCCTGCTTGCTGATCCACATCTGCTGGAAGGTGGAGAGCGAGGCCAGGATGGAGCCGCCGATCCACACGGAGTACTTGCGCTCGGGCGGGGCGATGATCTGCAGGAGAGACAGACAGAGAGAGAGATCAGAGCTGTTCCAGCCCCCTGTGCCCACCCTGCCCTGCCCACGGAGCCATGCCCACCTTGATCTTCATGGTGCTGGGAGCCAGTGCTGTGATCTCCTTCTGCATGCGGTCGGC
The DNA here is from genome assembly GCA_024362935.1 of Setophaga petechia. Lineage (NCBI taxonomy): Eukaryota > Metazoa > Chordata > Aves > Passeriformes > Parulidae > Setophaga > Setophaga petechia. The sequence goes on along the minus strand of JANCRA010000122.1, from coordinate 259,497 downwards.
AATGCCCGGGTACATGGTGGTGCCCCCGGACAGCACCGTGTTGGCGTACAGGTCCTTCCTGATGTCCACGTCGCACTTCATGATGGAGTTGAAGGTGGTCTCGTGGATGCCGCAGGACTCCATGCCTGGAGAAGGAAGGCAGGTTCATTAGTGTCACATTAATTGATTAATGCCACTCAGGACCCCTTCACCACCTTGCCAGTGCGACTCAGGACCCCTGAAGGACCCTCCCTCCCTGCCCAGCCCCGCCCCACACGCACCCAGGAAGGAAGGCTGGAACAGCGCCTCCGGACACCGGAACCTCTCGTTGCCGATGGTGATGACCTGCCCGTCGGGCAGCTCGTAGCTCTTCTCCAGCGAGGAGGAGGAGGCGGCCGTGGCCATCTCCTGCTCGAAGTCCAGCGCCACGTAGCACAGCTTCTCCTTGATGTCGCGCACGATCTCGCGCTCGGCCGTGGTGGTGAAGCTGTAGCCCCTCTCGGTGAGGATCTTCATGAGGTAGTCGGTGAGGTCGCGGCCGGCCAGGTCCAGACGCAGGATGGCGTGGGGCAGGGCGTAGCCCTCGTAGATGGGCACGGTGTGGGTGACACCGTCCCCGGAGTCCATTACAATCCCCGTGGTACGGCCAGAGGCGTAGAGGGACAGCACGGCCTGGATGGCCACGTACATGGCCGGGGTGTTGAAGGTCTCAAACATGATCTGCAAGGAGAAGAAGAGTCAGTGAGCAGCGAGCCCCCGAGCTGGGTGTGTGCACTCGTGTTAGAACACACATGCTGCATGCAGAGCAACCCCCGTGTGTGAAGGAAAAGCCAAAGGATGCAGGCAGAAACACAAATGAAAGAACCTGAGACGTCAGGTGAGAAATGCCAGGAGAACAGAACCCTGAAAATGTCGGGAGAAACAAAACAAAAAAAAAAAAGAGAACAAAAAATTCAGGTTTCAGATGTAACAAGGAAGATTCGTGAAGGAAATGAGTGAGGGGGGCCAGTGGGTGGAGAGAACGCGGTACCTGCGTCATCTTCTCTCTGTTGGCCTTGGGGTTCAGGGGAGCCTCTGTGAGCAGCACCGGGTGCTCCTCGGGGGCCACGCGCAGCTCGTTGTAGAAGGTGTGGTGCCAGATCTTCTCCATGTCATCCCAGTTGGTGACGATGCCGTGCTCGATGGGGTACTTGAGGGTCAGGATGCCCCTCTTGCTCTGCGCCTCGTCCCCCACGTAGCTGTCCTTCTGCCCCATGCCCACCATGACACCCTACGGAACGCAACGGGTGAGTCAGCGCCGCCTCCGCCGCGCCCGAGCCCAGCCCAGCCCCAGCCCGCGTTCCCCGCCCGCCTCACCTGGTGCCGGGGGCGGCCGACGATCGAGGGGAACACGGCGCGGGGAGCGTCGTCCCCGGCGAACCCGGCCTTGCACATGCCGGAGCCATTGTCGATGACGAGGGCGGCGATTTCCTCTTCCATGGCGGAGGCTGCGGCGGGAGGGAGGAAGGGAAGGGCCGGGTCAGCGCCCGCCGCGGCCCCGAGAGGAGCCGCTGGCGCCGGGCCATGCCCGGCCCCTCCCGCTACGGCGCCCCAATGGTTTCTTCCATTTGAACAGCCCGTTTGAATCTCCCGCGCGCTGACGTCACCCGCCGCCTCCACCAATCACGCCGCAGCCCCCCTCACACCCCCACCGGCCTGTCCCCACGGCCGACACCATCCCAACGCGCAGCGGGAGGGGGGGGGGTGAGGGGGGGAGCAAGGGGGAAGGACACGCGCTACTCGGCCGCAGCCCGCGGCGGGGCCGAGTGGAACCGATCGTGGTAAAAACGGCTCACTCCGCCCCCCGGGGAATGCGGGGAAAGGGGTGCGGGGGCGCGGTGCGGGGCCGTGAGGTACCTGCTGCGCGGGGGTCGCTTCTGTGGGCGCTGCGGTGACGGTGCCGCCTGGTCCGCTGCCGCCGGCTGAGTGAGACCGCACGGCTGCCAGCCCCGCGCTTTTATATCCGGAGGGCGAGAGCCCCGCCTCCTCGGCCGAGAACATCGCCATATATGGAGATCTTTCAGAAACAGGCACTCTCATTGGCTGGCGCGGCCCAGGCCACGTGGGGCGGCTGCCGGGCTGGCCCCGCCCCTCGGCACCCCGGAACCTGCATGGGGCGGGGGGGGTGCAGGGGGGTGACCCCCGGCTCCGGCGGGACCCCCACGATCCCGGCGGGACCCCCGGGCCGCGCCCCTCTCCGGGCAGCTCCGGAACCCTCCCGGCAGCGCCTCCGGGAGTGCCGGGCCCCCGCGGGCCTGCCCGGGCCTGGCCCCGCACCCCGAAGTTGGGACCGCGCCCCCCACCCTGGGCAGCACCGGGCAGCACGTGCACCCCCACTACAGGCACCGGGACCCCCCCACCCGCGGCACCTGCACCCCCTACGGGCACCGGGACCCCCCTCTCATGGCACCTGCACCCCCACCTGGCCCTGGCACTCCCCTTTACCCACCTGCACCCCCACCCGGGGGTCCTGCACACCCCACCCGTGACACCCACCCGGGACCCCCAGCCATGGCCCCCCATCCCCCCAGCACCGGGTTGGGGACCCCTGGTGCAGCCCTGCACCCCCAGGTGACACTGCGTGTCCCAGAGGTGACAGCTCTGCCCGGGACAGGCACCCCCAGCCCCAGCTGTGCTGTCCCCGGACCCCGCACACCTGGGGTGACATCCCGGTGACCCCAGGGACACCCCAGTGGAGCCACCCCAGCTCCAGTGCAGCCCCAGCCAGCCTGGGGGCTCCCCATGCCTGAGCCCCTTTCCCTCGGGGGTGCCCTGGGCCCTGTGCCCCCCCTGCCATGGCTGCCACCTGTGCGGTGCCAGCCAGGTGTGTGCCCGGGGTCCTGGGTGGTCATGCCAGGAGCAGGCAGCCACGCCCCATGCCAGGTAGCCATGCCGTGTGTCAGGTGCCACAAAGCACATCGGGCAGCCTGGTGCCCTCTCAGGTGGGCACACTCTGTGCCAGGTAGCCATGCACCACCTCAGGTGGGCACACTCTGTGTCAGATAGGCATGTACCATCTCAGATGGGCACACACTGTGTCAGGTAACACCTCAGATGGGCACACACTCTGCCAGGTAGCCTGGTACCATCTCGGGTGGGCACAGCCTCCGTCAGGTAGCCATGTACCATCTCAGGTGGGCACACACTGTGTCAGGTAGCCAGGTGTCATCGCAGGTGGGCACACATTGTGCCAGGTAGCCACAGCTGTGCCAGGGGCCCAGGGTGCCACCCCAGGTAGCCGTGTACCACCTCAGGTGGGCACACACTGTGTCAGGTAGCCGTGTACCATCTCAGGTGGGCACACACTGTGCCAGGTAGCCTGGTACCATCTCGGGTGGGCACACACTGTGTCAGGTAGCCACAGCTGTGCCATGGGCCCAGGTGCCACCCCAGGTAGCCGTGTACCACCAGGCAGCCATGCACCATTCAAGCAGCCACACCCAGTGCCAGGTAGCCACACCCCGTGTCAAGCAGCCATGTCACGTCAGGTAGCCAATGTCCCATGTCACATTAGCCATGGGCCATCCCGAGCAGCCGCCTATCGTGCCAGGTGCCGTGCCAGGTAGCCACACACCGTTCCACAGGCCACCCACGCCAGCTCCTGGTGCCACTCAGGCCCATGGCAGTGGTGGCCACTGGCGTCCCCGCGTCCCACGGGATTCCCACCCCTGCCCAGCCCTCCCCAGCAGCTCCCGGTGCCACCGGGATGGGTGACACGGACACTGTCGGGGTGCAGAGACGGCAGCGACTCGGGATGGCCTGGGGGGGTGACAAAGGTCCTGGAGGGTCCCAGCACAGCTCCAGGGGTGCCGTGTCCCCGAGCCGGGCCGTGGTGGGACATGGAGGGCCCCGGGGGGGGGGGGGTCTGGCTTGGGGGGCTGCGCAGGTGACACCCGCACCCCGCGGGTCCCAGGGGGACATCCCGGCCGCACCCCCAGCCCGGCCACAGCCCCGGGGCCGCCCCCACCCGTGACTCAGGGAGGGCAGGGCCGGGCAGGGAGGGGCAGGGCCGGGAGGACCAGGAGGAGGAGGAAGAGGAAAAGGAGGAGGAGGAGGAGGAAGAGGAGGAAGGCACCACCCCCGGCACGCCCCGCCGCCCGGTGTCTGTCTGTCCGTCCGTCCGTCCGTCCGTCCCCGCTGCCCGTGCGCAGGGGCGGAGCGATGGGACGGTGATGGGACGGTGATGGGATGGAGATGGGCGGGTCCCACCTCGCAGGTTCCCGATTCCCCCTCTGATCCCCCACCGGACCCTCCGAGCCCCTGCCCTGACACCCCCGGGCTGCTGGAGCACGGTTGAGCCCCCCCCCTCCCTTTGCCCTGCCAGGGACTGGGAGCCGCAGCAGCCCCCCCGTACCCCTCCCTGGATGGACACCGGGGGGCTCCCCCATCAGCGCCCCGACACCCTCTGAGCCCGACCCCAAGACCCTGCCTGACCCCCCCCCCCCCGGGGGTGTGGGGCACAGCTGAACCCCCCTGCCCCTTCCCCTCTGCCGACCCCCCACCAGTGCTGTGGGCTGGGGACCCCCCCTGACAGCCCAATACCCCCATTTTCCTCCTGTGTTGGACAGAAATCGGGGGAACACCCACCCAGAGGGGACACCCACCCGGAGGGGCCACACACCCAGAGGGGTCCCCCACCCCAGCCCCCTGCGGTGCCCAGAGGGGCTGTCACAATCCCGTCCGGTCCCAGCAGCCCTCAGTGAGGAGGGGTCCGGCTGTCCCCAGGCCGGGGGGACGCAGGGACGCGCTGTGCCTGTGGGACAGCGCCCAGGGCCCCCCCCCCGAGGGGAATCTGACCCCGCCGGGGGTGGCGGGGGGGCCCGGGATGTATAAATGCCGCTCCCTGCAGCGCTGCCGTGCAGGTGCCGGCGGGCACCCACCGAGAGCCGCGTGGGCCCCCACGCCCCCCTCGGGCCCCCCAGGACCCTGACCCATTTATTCCCTCCTCGGCGGGGCCCGAAAGCCGAGCCGGCTCCGTTTCGGGGGTCAGTTACAGCGGGCGGGCGGGCGCGGCTCGGGTGTCGCGGCTCGGGGGGCCTCGGCACCCCCCGGCGCGGGCAGCGCCAGCCCGGCATGAAAAAGTCATGAGCAACCAAAGCTGGGGCTGTGTGCGGGAACAATAACCGGGCACCGGGCTGACACCGGAGCCGCAGGGCCGGGGGGACGGCAGCGGGAGCCGGAGCGGCATCGACACGGCACGGCCAGACCCCGGCACGGGGGGTCGGGGCACTTCGGGGGGCTCCGGTGGTGCCACAGCCCGTCCCCGTCTGTTTCCAGGTGCCTCCAGCGGAGCGTGGGTGACGCCGAGGGTCCCAGCAGTGCTGGGGTTGGAGTGGGGACTGTCCCCTACCCCGCTGTCCCCTCCTGCCCCCATCCCCTCCTGTCAACCCAAGGGCCGGACCCTCATCACTGCCATGAGCCCCGGACGGGCTGAGCCCCGAAGGAGCCCACGCCCCTCGGGGGCGTCCGTGACCCCGATCCACAGCTGCAGGAGGGATTTGGGGCCACAGGACAGATGGAGGCCAAGGGCCCCAAAGCAGGATAAAAGGTTTACACTAATCAAAATGCCTGGCTAATTGGAAAAGGCGCTTAGGGGCTGGCCGGGAGGCGGCGCGGCTGGAGGTGACCCGCTGCTGAATCAGAGGGGCCGGTAACCTTAACCCGCCGGGATCGGAACGGATACGCCGGCCCGGATCGGGTTCCCACCCAAGTTTTCCACCCGCGGCTCCGCCACAGCAGGACGGGGCCGCGGCGAGGGACGGTGGCGTGGCCGGGGGCTGCCGCGGTGCCCCCTCGCCCGGGCGCCCCCGGTGCCCATCGCAAACCGGCCGGTCTCTAATCCCACCTGCGGGTAACCGAACGGGTCGCAGCCCGCTCGGGGCCCCGTCCCGCTCCGTGGGTCCGGGGCAGCGCAGCCGCCCCTGCCGCGGGCGCTCCGTCCGGCCCCGCCGCGACGCCCGGGCTCGGCAGCGCCGGGGAGCCCCCGCCGGCCCCCGGCGGCCGCCCCGCCTCGGCGGAAGATGCCAACGAATGGGATCCACCAGGTGCTGAAGATCCAGTTCGGGTTGATCAACTGCGAGAGCCGCTACCTGACTGCGGAGAGCTTCGGCTACAAGGTGAACGCCTCGGCGCCCAGCCTCAAGCGCAAGCAGATCTGGACGCTGGAGCAGGATGAAGCCGACAGCTCCATCGTCTTCCTCAAGAGCCACCTGGGCCGCTACCTGGGCGCCGACAAGGACGGCAAGGTGCGCTGCGAGGCGGAGCAGCCGGGCCGGGACGAAGGCTTCAGCATCATCACACAGTCGGACGGGCGCTGGGCGCTGCAGTCGGCCCCGCACCGGCGCTTCTTCGGCGGCCGCGAGGACCGGCTCTCCTGCTTCGCCCCCAGCGTGACCGAGGGCGAGCTCTGGACCGTGCACCTGGCCATGCACCCCCAGGCCAACCTCCTGAGCGTCAGCCGCCGCCGCTACGCCCACCTGAGCGCCCACGAGGACGAGATCGCCACCGACAGCAACCTGCCCTGGGGGGTGGACGCGCTCATCACGCTCTGCTTCCAGGACAAGAAGTACAGCCTGCGCACGGCCGACGAGCGCTACCTGCGCTGCGATGGCACCCTGGTGCCCGAGCCCGGAGCCGGCACCGGCTACACCCTCGAGTTCAAGGCGGGCAAGCTGGCGTTCAAGGACTGCGACGGGAAGTACCTGGCGCCCACTGGACCCACCGGCACCCTCAAATCCGGCCGCAGCTCCAAGCCGGGCAAAGATGAACTCTTTGACCTGGAGGAGAGTCACCCTCAGGTGGTGTTCACGGCGGCCAATGGCAGATATGTCTCCATCCGGCAGGGTAAGAGCTCCTCACACCCGTTCCCTGCCCACCCAGGGACCCCCACAGCTCTGTGGGAGCACTCCTGGGACCCCCAACCTGGGGCAGACCCCACAGGGCTGTGGCTGGCTGGGGGGGTCGTACAGCCACATCCTGGGGACACAGGGGGTCCTGTCTGCCCGGGGGGGCTGAGGTCAGTGAGGATGGAGTGGGAGCAGCTGGGGGGGAAGGCGTGGGTGTGTGTGTACACACGTGTGTGCATGTGCAGGGCTCTGTGGGCGTGCACAGGATTGTGTGTGAACACGTGCAGGGCTGTGGGTGTGCACAGGTGTGTACGTGCACACACACACACACACAGGTGTGTCACGCTCCGTGCAGCATCCACAGGTTCACACTTGTGCCTGTGCACGCCACACACGATGCCCTGTGTGCACACGCGTGTGTAGAACCGGCAGACGTGACCACAGGTGAGCAGAACACCTTGTTGGAGACCCAAGGGACCCCAGTCGCCCCCCAGGTGCCCCCCAGGGACGGTGCCACCCCTGTGCCAAGCAGCTTAGTGCCGGGTGACGAGGGGGACCAGCTATAAATAGGGGTTTGTGACCAGATGGACACGGCGGTGACAAGCTGATTAACCAGCCCAATTAGCACAATTGTTCGCAGGAGGATTTGGGGGCGGGGGAGGGTGGCTGTGGGGTGGCAGTGGTGATGGGTGGGGTGGGACAATGGCTGGAATGGGATTGGTCCTGCTGGCCAGAGCAGGATCGCTGCCAATGGCCACAGTGGGATCAGTGACCGTGGACAGAGTGGCTTTGGTGACAGGAGCCAACAGAGTGGAACCGATACCCATGGCTGGAACAGGATGGGTGCCAATGGCTGGAATGGGACAGTGACAATGGGCTGGGCTGGAACTGGTCCTGATGGCCTGAGTGGAACTGGTGACAATGGCTCAGTGGGATCAGTGCCTGTGGCGGGGTTGGGATTGGTGACAAGGGACACAGCGGGGTCACTGATGATGACTGGAGTAGGACTGGTGCCAACTAGTGCCAAAGTGGGATCGGTGACCATGGCCAGACTGAGGCTGCTGCCCAGGGCCAGGACAGGACCAGTGCCAGTTGCTGGACCCGGAGTGGCGCTGATGGCTGGAGTGTGACCAGTGCTCACGGCCAGAGCAGGACCAGCACGAACATCCACTCTCCCTCAGGTGTGAATGTCTCAGCAAACCAGGACGAGGAGCTGAACCACGAGACCTTCCAGCTGCAGATCGACCGTGACACCAACAAGTGCAGCCTCCACACCAACACCGGCAGCTACTGGACCCTGGTGGCCCACGGGGGCATCCAGGCCGTGGCCACCGAAATGTGAGTGAGGCTGCAGTGTGGGGTTCAGACATGGTTTGGGGGGACACAGGCACCCCTAATTCATGCTGTCCCTCTGTCCCCAGCGCTGCCAACACCATGTTTGACATCGAGTGGCGCGGGCGGCGCGTGGCCCTGCGCGCCAGCAACGGCCGCTACGTCTGCACCAAGAGGAACGGGCAGCTGGCAGCTGTCAGCGACACCGTGGGTGAGTGCTGGGGGGCACGGGGGGGACAGGGGGATGCCCCGGGGTGCTGAGGGCTGCGTGCTGCGCAGGGGAGGATGAGGAGTTCACTCTGAAGCTGATCAACCGGCCCATGCTGGTGCTGCGGGGAGAGCACGGCTTCGTCTGCTACCACCGGGGCTCCAACCTGCTCGACTCCAACCGCTCCGTCTACGACGTCTTCCACATCAGCTTCAGCGACGGCGCCTACCAGATCCAAGGTGGGCTGGGGGAAAGGGGGCTATGGGGTGGGTGGGGTGGCCCTGGGGGTCCATCCGGCCCGCACTGACACCCCCGGGGCTCCCCGCAGGCCAGGGGGGCAAGTACTGGTACGTGTCGAGCAGCGGCTCGGTGTGCAGCGATGGGGACCTGTCCGAGGATTTCTTCTTCGAGTTCCGGGAGCGGGGCCGCGTGGCCATCAAAGGGAAGAACGGGCGGTACCTGCGCGGGGACCCCGCGGGGACACTGCGAGCCGACAGCGAGTCCGTGCTGCGGGCCACGCTCTGGGAGTACTGACCCACCCCGGAGCCCCCCCCGCGGCCACCCCCCTGTCCCTGTCCCTGGCAATGCGGGGTGGTGGCAGCTGTGTCCCCGCCCCCGCGACTCACGGCATTAAAGTCACCTGGATCACACCGAGGCACCACCGCGTCCTCCTTCCCATGGAGATCCAGCCCTGCTTCCCTCCCAGGAGTGCGCAGACACCGTGGAAGGGGCTGATCCGGGGGTCAGGGGGATGCAGGGACCCCCAGGGTGCCACACGGGATGGGGGGGTCAGCAAAGCCACAGCAGGCAGGAGCCCGAGGGGGTTGCTCCTCTGCCAGGCTGGAGGGGGTGGCAGTGGCAGACCCCCACCCCGAGAGCTGCCAGGACCCTCGGGGAGGATGGAAAGGAACAGAGCCAGGCACGGGGTGAGCAACAGGATCGTTTTCATGGCAGACGACAGAGTTACAGACAGTGGAGAGGTGCGGGAGGGGCCGGGGCCGGACCACGCCGCACCAGCATGGAGATACGAGATCATTTATAGAAACAACGGGGGAGCGGAGACCCCCTCCCCTGCCCAGCAGAAAACGGGGCTCCCCCGGGCACAGCACCCTGTTTGTCCTGATCCTGAAGGCGGCTCGGGGGGCTCAGCCCGCGGCCGGCCCGGCTCGGCACGGCCACTACACTACCACGGATCCACAAGACAGCGCGGCCCCGGGGGGCTGCCCCGGCCTGGCCGGGCTGGGGGGCGGCGGGACAGGGCTGGGCCAGCCCAGGAGCCCCCGCTCCGCCACCGGAGCCCCGAGACGCCCCCGGTGCTGCCGACAACACGACCACGAAACACGCACAGACACACCCCCCGCCAGACCGGCCACCGGCCCGCTCCTGCTCTGGTGGGCTGGGGTGAGGTGGGGGGCTCTCCCGTGGGCCCCCACCCCGGCCGGCGGGGTTTGGGGCGGGCTGGCCGCCCCCCGCTCACAGCAGGACCAGGCTGGGGTTCCGCAGCTGCCGGTAGATGTTCAGGAGCTTCTCGGTGGCCGTGGCAGAGCCCTCAGCCCCGTCCCCGCTCAGGGGCGGCTGGTCCCGGAGGGTCTGCGCCTCCTTCAGCAGCATCTGCGGGAGTGGGGCGGGGGGTGAGGGACGGGCTGGGGGTGGGGTCCCCGCGGGGAGGGAGGGGATCGGGGGGCTCACCTCGTGGTTGGCCTGGATCTGACGCAGGTACTGCATGCGGAGGTCGGGGGGGCCCGAGCCCTGCGCCGCCTGCTCCAGCACCAGCGCCTGTGCCAGGCAGGGAGGGAGGCAGGGAGGGGGCTGGGGGAGCTGGCAGCACCCAGCCCCTGGGACCCCAATCCTAGGAGCCCCAGCCCCAGGGACCCTCAGCTCTGGGAGTCCCAGCATTGGGAGCCACAGCTCCAGTAGCCCCAAGATCCTGGGAGTCCCAACCTTGGAAATTCCCAATCTCAAGGAGTCTGAGCCCCACATCTAGGACCCCCAGGTGCTGGTGCTGGTCTGTCACACCACGGTGCCACAGAAACACACCCCACTGCACCCCAGGCTCCGTTCCAGGGGGTTTGGGGTCACTTGGGGTGCCCCTGCCCAGGGGGGTACCTGTATGCGCCGGATGACGGCGTGGTGTGTCCTGCACATATGGGCCAGGGACGGGCTCTCCATCAGGATCTCCACAGCCTGGATGGGACCTGCAGGGCTCAGGTCATTCATGGCCACCTGGACAGCGAGAGCAGTGTCACTGCCAGGGGGCAGAGCCCTTCCCCATGGGCACCAGGTTCCCCAGAAGGCTCCAGACACCCCCAAACCCTTCCAGCCTCCCAGGAGCAGTTGTCCCCAGCTCTGTGCTACCCGGTGAGCCCTGGCAGAACGAACACTGTCACTCATCACCCTGGGGACATCTGAGCTCTCAGGTGCAAATCCACCTGTGCCAGGTTCCTGGGGGCCTCTCAGGTGGGGTCAGGCAGGAGAGCTGGGCAGAAATCCCTGTTTTCCCTGCGCATTTAGTGGGGAATTCTGCATGGGGTGGATTTACAACCCAAACCCAAATCCCAGTGCATTTTCTAGAACCAAAGAAATGGGAACATGTGGAGAGGGAGGGAAATGACCACAGCCTTTGGGAAGCCCAGGACTGGGAGAATGGACAGGGAATGCTGCCTGTGCAGCCCAGAGGAGGGGGTCAGAATGGTGTGGCCATACACCCACTCATCTCCCTGGCTCCAGGAAGGAGCTGGCTTTGTGAGATGGAGCTTCCCTGCAAGCTGACCCATTCCTTGGCTCAGGGCTAACCCATTCCTTGCCTCTCGGACGAGCAGCTGGACGTGGGCACCGTCGGGTGCCGTGCCACACACCGATGCCACCTCTGTGCTCAGTGCCTCAGCCCCGGGGTTCTCAGCCAGCAGCCAGCGCAGGGTGGCACAGCAAAGTGGGACATCTGGGGACCAAAGGACAGAGCAGAGATGTGACACTGCTGACAGCGTGTGCCCAAGGCAGCCCCTGAGGGGGCAGGGGTAACAGAGGACCTCCCCACACTGGGACACGCAGAGCTGTGCCACTGCCACATGTGCCAAGGCAATGGTGGGGGCAGTGGGGTCACACAGCTCTCTGTGCCCAAGGAAGGGGCTGTGACAGTGCCACCCTGCCAGCGTCCCTGCCCCAGGAGCCTGTCATTCCTGGGATGCTCCTCTCCAGGGACCCACCTGTTTCCGAGGTTTTGAGAGCACTTTTCAGCAGCTCCGAGGACACCCGGATGGACGCTGCCGAGGGGGGCAGGTTCTCCTCTGCCGGAGTTTTCCCCTCCTCGGGTTCAGTCTGTTCCCGGGACACTTTGAGGAAGGTCTCCACAGGGTCTGAGGGGGCAGGGGGGGCGCTGGGCCCGGGGGGGCTGCTCCCGAAACGGAGGCACTGGAGCATGTCAATGGTGCATTGGCTGAGGGGCAGGCAGATCCCCTCCCTGTCCGGGGACAGCAGGGGCGAGTCGTCAGGCAGGAAGTCATCCAGGTCCTCAGAGGAGTCGGAGCCACTGCCCAAAATATCCCTCAAACTGTAGTAGAGGGCACAGGAGATGGTCAGAGGCAGGTCCAGCTTGGTGTCGGCAGCGGGGCCGAGGGGCAGCGTCAGCTCCCGCTTGTTGCCAGGGAGCAGCTGGTCAATGGGGAAGGTGAAGGTGGTGGCCGAATCCATGGATTCCTCCTCTAAGGCACAGGGGCTGGCCAGGAGCTGGACACAGAGGGTCCAGCCCTCCTCCAGGCTGTACTCGCTGCAGTTTTCCAGCAAGCAGGAGATGGTGACGGTGTCCTGGAGCAGGAGGCAGCTCCAGTTGGCAGTGACGGTGCAGGCGATGGGCTTGTGGCCCTCCTGGCTGGAGAGCAGTGCCGCGCTCACGTTCATCACCTGGTTCAGGCTGGCCAGGGCTCGGTTCCTCTGGTCCACGGCCTTCTTCAGGAAGGACACTCTGCAAGGACAGTGTGACAGGAATGAAACAATGGGAGGGACACGGGAATGGCGCAGTGCTGCCAAGCTGAGCCACTCCTGGCGTGTTCCCACCCCAGCTTCTCTGCCATGGCAGCCTCAGATCCATGTTCCCATCAGAGCTGAGCCTGTGGAATGGCTCTGGACAGCCAGACCTCAGGAATCCCCCTGTGGATGGAGGGGGGTTCACCCACAGCCCCTCCCCACACACACCCAGCCACAGAGGATGGAGGCATGTGCCTGCCCTGCCTGTCACTGCTGGCTTGGCACGCGTGGCAGGCGCCTGGCACCCTGCCTGTGCCACCTTCTGCTGCCATGGCTGCCGCTGCCAGCCCGCCCACGGCACTGGGGGTGGCTGTGCCATGGGAGGGGGCTGCCCTCAAACACTGGTTTTATATTATCGAGGCTGGGGGGGCTTCCCAGCCAGGAAAGGTAAATGCTGGAGCAGTTTTCCAAGAGAAAAGCTCAAGGAGAGATGGGGGTGTTCAGCCTGGAGAAAAAAAGGCTCCAGAGAGACATTAGGGCCCCTTGCAGTGCCTAAAGGGGCTCCAAGGGAGCTGGAGAGGTACTTTGGACAAGAGCCTGGAGTGAAGGATAATAGGAATGGCTTCCCACTGCCAGAGGGCAGGGTTAGATGGGGTATTGGGAAGGAATTGTTCTCTCTGGTGGTGGTGAGGCCTGGCACAGGGTGCCCAGAGCAGCTGTGGCTGCCCCTGGATCCCTGGCAGTGTCCCAGGCCAGGCTGGATGGAACTTGGAGCAACCTGGGATAGTAGAAGGTGTCCCTGCTCATGGTGGTGGAATGGGATGAGCTTTAAGGTCTCTCTTACCCAAACCATAATTAATTACTGGCAATGACCTGTAGAACCCCGAGCTTGGTGCCACCTTTACCTCTCTGAGGTGTCCCCTATGCCCGACAGCAGCTCCTTGATCCTCCGGCCAATCTCAGCAGGGGTCAGCTCCACGTCCGGCTCCTCAGGGCTGCACAGCCCACAGGACACGAGGCGGCCCTTGGCCGACAGGGCCAACAGCTCCGACTCCCCTGCGGGCACAGACGGGTGGGTCAGGGGCTGGGAAGGGAGCAGGGCCTTCCTGGATGGCTGAGGTGGGGGCACAGGGAGCAGCATGGCACTGCCTCCCCAAGGCAGTGGGATGTGATGGAGACAGACATGGATCACCACAGCACAACCTGCTCACACACAGAGCAATGAGAGGGGACACCACCCTGTGCCTGCCACTCCCCAGCCAAGGCCAGCAGCACCCAGCTGTCACACAGGGGACCTGCTGGTGGCACAGGCTCTGTGGGTAGCCAGTCCAAAGGCACATTGAACACCCCCTTTTTGGAGGGAGCCTGATCTGAGCTGGCTTGGGGCTGTCCCACAGCTGCCAGGGCTGCCCAGCTCCTGCAATACCAATCTGAGGCACTGGGAATGAGCAGGGACAAGCAGTAATCACAATGAACATGAACAACTTTCAAAACCAAGTGTAGCCAACAAGGATGAAAGATGGAGCCCCACCCAACCCACGTGGAGCTGGATGGAGAAGAGGCGAGATCCCACCCCGCTGCCCCCAGTACCTTCCGAGGCCCGGGAGGACAAGGAAAGCGCCACCACGCTACAGATACTCAGGCTGGCCGGGGACAGCACGGGGGGCAGCACGCCGGCGCCGCTCTCCGTGTCCTCGGGGTCCGAGGAGTCGCCCGCCCAGTCCAGGTCGACGGCGGAGATGTCGGAGTGGGTGCTGTAGTACATGCGGGAGCCGCTGCCGCAGGCCGCGCACAGGATGGGTCCCCGCAGGTAATACTCCCTGAGCTCCGGCACCGTGGCCTCCTCCCGCTGATCCGCCTTCACCGCCACCATCTTCCCGTAGTGGCCCACGGCCACCACGCAGTCACAGCCGGGCTCTCCCGAGGGCTGCTCGGTGTCGGTGTCGTCGTCGTCGTCGTCATTGTCGCGTCCGCGCCGCTCGGTGCGCAGCGCCCCGATGAACACGATGGGCTCCTCCAGGTGGTGCAGGATCTTCACGGGCGGCGCCGGTGTGGACACATCACGGCAGCCGTCGGCGGCGGGTGAGGAGCTGAGGGCTTTGAGGGGCACGGAGCAGAGCTGCCCGTCCGGGAAGCCGCACAGGATCATGGGCGACTCCAGCATGGCCACGTCGATGCCGAAGAGGAGGCTGAAGAGGGGCTCCTCCAGCACGAAGCCCCCCGAGCACCAGAGCCCCTGGGTGCCGGGCGCGGCCGCGCAGCACAGCACGGGCAGGAAGCAGGAGGGCGGCGCGTCCCCCGCGCTGTCCCCGGGCGGGCTCCCGGGGCAGAACTCCACCTGGCTCACCTGCCGGTACGGGGGCCCGTCCTGCTCCGGGCGCGGCAGCTCGTGCAGCCGCATCCACCACTTGCCCTCGTCCTGGGCCAGCGTGATGACGAAGGTGCTGAGCAGGGTGAACATGCTTAGGCTGGCGTCGGGGAAGATGCAGGCGTCCGCTTCCACTGGGAAGACGCCGGAGGGGCCGTTGCTTTCTTGGCCGTCGCCGTCCGTCTGCTCCATTAACCTTTGGGAAAACAGGGAAGAGCTCTGAGCCAAGGAGTGGGGAGAAGCCAGCGTGTGCCTTGGCCGCCTCTTTGCCTGGCCCCGGGAAGGGAGCTCCTGCAGGAGAGCTTTTAGCAGCGGCAGAGAGGGATCCAGAGCCTGACAGGCAGGGCAGCCCTGGGATGGGGTCACCCCTGCTCACCTGCTCTGCTGCTCCAGGGACACGCAGTAGATCCCGCTGTGGGCACACAGGATGTAGAGCTGCCGGGGCTGGGGCAGCAGCTCCACGTGCCACACCTGGTCGGGGCAGCGGAACACAGCCTGGCAGGGGGGACACAACCAAATGTCACCTCCCACGGCACCCGCGGGGGCGGCAGGGACAAGGAGGCTCTCTGCAGAGGGGGATCCAAAGCGGTTTCCAGGGACAAAGGGATCCCTGGGCAGCACCCAGCTGGGTGTTCCCGGGCTGGAGGGTGGGAGAGGGGCTGAGGCAGCCTGTCATTGCTGCTCCCTGAGGGGAAGGAAAACAGGGAGCAGGGTACGTGCTCTACTTTGCCGAGCGGGAGCGCAGTGTGGGAGGCAGATCCCGCTCGTACAGCGGTGGATTTCTTAGAAATGATAATCAGAACAAATTAACAAAGGCAGCAGCGTGTCAGTCAGGGCGTTGTGACAGCGGGGACAGCAGCCAGGCCTGGGGGAGAAGGGAGAGAAGCTCCTGTGCTGGGGGGAATGAGCCTGTGCAGTCTGTGTGTCCCACAGGACTGGGAGAGGGGCCAGCTGGCAGCACCCCCAAACCCCAACAAACCCCACAGCAAAGGGCGCTGCTTGTAGGGTTTGTGTGTTGGATGCTGACAGAGGGAATGCAGGGATAGGGAAAGGGGTGTCCCCATGGGATGGGGGGCACAGTGAACCCCCACCCCTCCAAGCCCCTCACCTTGAGCACTTTGCCCTCCTGGTCGTACACGTAGACGAACTCGGTGCCGTTGGAGAGGTAGATCTCGTTCTCGTGGCACAGCACCCGCGGCTTGCCCGCCACCAGCCCCCCCACCGGGCAGCAGAATCCGGCCAGGTAATCCACCCTGTGCCCCACCTGCGCCATGGTGCTGGCCTGGGGGTGTGAGGAGGGGGCACTGAGGGTGTGAGGGGCTGAGCCAGGACCCCCGAGTGGTGGCAGTGCGTGGTGACACAGCCCTGCAGACCCCTGTGCCCCACAGCCCCTTCCTCCCCGAATGAGACCCTAAGGCCCAGCCCCACAAGCAGCCCACTCCCAAGCACCAACCACAGCCCCACCATTCCCACCTCCAAGGCCCCCAGACCCCAGACACATCACAGTCCTTGTACCCCAGACCCCACCACATCACAGTCCTTATACCCCAGACCCCACCACATCACAGTCCTTATACCCCAGACCCCCCACATCACAGTCCTTGTACCACAGACCCCCCAGAACCCCCCACATCACAGTTCTTGTACCCCAGACCCACCCCAGATCCCCTCCCATCACAGTCCTTATACCCCAGACCCCCCACATCACAGTCCTTGTACCCCAAACCCCCCAGAACCCCCCACATCACAGTCCTTGTACCCCAGATCCCCTCCCATCACTGTCCTTATACCCCAGATCCCCCCCATCACAGTCCTTGTACCCCAGACCCTCCAGACCCATCCCCGACCCCCCCACATCACAGGCCTTGTACCCCAGACCCCCTAGACCACCCCACATCACAGGCCATGTACCCCAGACCCTGTCCTACAGCTCCCCCCAAACTGAGACCCCCCCCCAGGCCCCCCCAAGCCCAGCTCCACCGGCAGCCCCCCACCCCAGACCCACCCCTGCCCAGCCCACACCCCCCCGCCCAAACCCCCGCCCCTCTCCCCCCCATCCCGCCCCCCCCAATCCCTCCCGGAGGGGCCGCGGGTACCGGGCGGGGGGCGCGGGCGGCTCCGCTTTACGGCTGCGCGGCGGCCGCCGCAATGGGCGGGGGGGAGTTTACGACAGGCCGTAAAGCGACGCGGGGCGGGGGGGGCGGCTCCCGAAGGTCGGTACCGGGAGGGGAGGAACCCCCCCCCCCCCGCTCCATGTGACCCCCTGATCCCGGGGATCGGTACCGGGAGGGGAGGAACCCTCGCCCCATGAGTGATCCCCCATCCCGGCACGGTGGAGAAAGGAGCGAGTCGGTGCTGGCGACAGCGGCTTTATTGATAGAGAGAGAGAGGGGCCGGGTGCGACCCCCGAGGGGGGCAGAGGCCCCCCCCGAGCTGACCCTGACCCACGGGGATGGACCCCCAAAAGTCTGGCTGAGACCCCCAAGCGATGGCCCTAAGCCCTCCGGCTTGAGACCCTCCCCAAGTAATGACCCTGAGCTCCCCGGCTTGAGACCCCCCAAGAGATAACCCTGAGCCCCTCAGCTTGAGACCCCCAAGCGATGACCCTGAGCCCCCCAAGCGATGACGCTGAGCCCCCCAAGCGATGACCCTGAGACCTCCCAAGCGACGACCCTGAGACCCCCAGCCTGAGCCTCCCCAAGTGATGTCTCTGCCCCCCGTTTGATCGAAACCCCCCCAAAGTGATGTCCCCAGTCGGAACCCCCAGCCCTGCCCCTGTCCCCCAGCCTGGCTGAGCCCCCCAGCCCTGCCCCTGTCCCCCAGCCTGGCTGAGCCCCGGGGCCGGGCGGGGGTCGCTCACGGCGGGGTCCCGGGGGCTCTCCGGGGGTTTTGGGGGACCCCTCCCCGGCGCGGGGGGGCTGCAGCGCCCCGGGCCCGGCTCAGCTGCTCCACGGAGGCTTCCAGGTGGGCGAAGCGATCCGAGAGCCGGCCCAGCTGCTCCTTCAGGCCGCGGAAATCCCGGTACAGCTCGTCCAGGGCCCCCGAGAGCGCCGGGATCCTGCGGGCGTGGCGCCGTGAGGGCAGGGACCCCCAGAAATCCCCCGAGGGAACCCAAATATCCCCCCAGGGACCCCCGGATCCCCCGGACCCTCACCGGCCGTAGTCGGGCAGCACGGTCTGGTGGTCGGACAGCAGCAGGTTCCTCAGCTGGGAGGTGATGGCGAATTTCCAGTTGTCCAGCACCAGCGTCAGGTTGGCGCAGCCCCTCGCCGGGGGTCTCTGGGCTGAAGGGGCCGGGCTGGGACCACGAGCAGCCCCCCAGGAGCAGGAGCCTCACCCCGGCCCCACAGCCGGGCCGTTCCCCGTGCCCACCCCCGGTGGGAAGGGGTCCCGAGGGTGGGAAGGGAATTACCGAGTGCTCCATCGTCCCACGGCGCCGGCCGCCGGCCCGGCCTGGCCGCGCAGCCCAGAGCGGCGAGCAGCAGCAGGGGCAGCAGCCGGGCCATGTCCCCGTGTCCCCCGGGGCTGCTGTCCCTCCCCAGGGCAGGTGCCACCTCCCCGGTCCCGCTGCCACAGCCGCTCGCCGGGCTGCGCTCCCCGCTCTGGCTCCCGCCGCTCCCGCTCCCCCTTCTGCAGCCTGGGGCTGGCACCGGGCCCGGCCGCACGCGGCTCCGGGGCTGATTGCAAACAGACCGCGGACACAGCCCGGACACACAGCCCCGGCGGAATGCGGGGCGGCCCGGCCCGGCCCGGCGGCGATGGAGTGCAGGTGGCACGGCCCGGGGAGCGGGGTGCCCCGGTTCCCGCGGGGAATGAGGTGACAAAGCACGGGAGGCACGGTGCTGTGTCCCCCCGTTCCAGTTGGGAACACGGAGCATCCTGGTCCCATCCTGGCACAGATGACACAGCAGAGGTGGCACCGTGCTGGGGCACAGCGTCCCCATATTCCCACTGGGAACACAGCCAGCCTCACCCGAGGTGACAGAGTGCAGGAGACAGTGGTGGGGCACAGGGTCCCCCAGATTCCACTGGGAACACAGAGCATCCCAGCCCCACCCGAGGTGACAGAGTGCAGGAGACAGCAGTGGAACACGGGGTCCCCCAAATTCCTGGGGACACTGAGTATCCCAGCCCCATCCTCGCCCAGGTGACTGGAGTGCAGTGTTCCCCCATTCCCGTTGGGAGTGTGGAGCACCCCAGGGACAGGTGACAGAGTGCAGGAGGCTCTGGTTTGAGGTGCTTTTATTCCACGTTACTTGCAGCCCCCGCGCCTGGGTCAGCCCAGCCCGGCCCGGGCGCTCCCAGCGCTGCATCCCCGAACCCCAGCACACCCAGGGGAAAAGCAACCGCAGCCCGGAGCCGGGCCTTGGGATGAAGCCTTTGGAAAGCCCCAGCGAGGGGCGGGGGGTCCCTGCCCCACTGGGGTCTGGGCAGTGCTGTCCTGGAGCAGGACAGGCCCTCCAGACCCCTCCCATGAGGGGACACAGGGCCGTGCTGGAACTGCTGCCCCCGGGATTGAACCACAGCCAGGGCTGGGAGCTCCAGGATGGGTGTGGAGGTCAGAGGCCCCGTGAGAGGAAGGCTGAGCCCCTCCAGCATCCACCTGCCCCTCTTCCCTGCCCAGCGGTGCCCAGGACAGCCCCAGCTGGGGGCTGAAGGGAGGCTGGGGGGCAAGACCCCCGAGCCCCAGCTCCGGCCAGGACACGCTCCGGAGGGATGGGAAGGCACCAACTGCAGGACTGGCTCCCAGGGCACGATGGAGGCCAGGTGGGTGCCCGAGTTACGTGGCTGCCCTGCAACCCTTCCCTGGGAGCCCAACTATGCACAGCGGGGGGACACGGCACCTGGAGGGGATGCCCCTCCTGTAGCCCCCACGGGGTGCCAAAGCTCACCAAGCAGTGCCAAGCCACGAGCTGGCATGTGCCCACCTCATGCTCGGTGTCCAAGGGTGCCTGTCCTGCTCTGGGAACGTGACAGCCACCTGCCCATGCCACCGGGGACGGTCAGTGCCGGAGCTGTCGGGATCCAGGCACTCAGGCGGGCAGGGAATGAGAGCAAAGCTGTGGGCAGGGAGATGCCAAAGCCTCCCTCACCCCTTGGGTAGGAAGCGGGCACGGGCGGCTCCCTAAGCCCCCCAGCTCCCCCAGGGCAGGCTGGCAGCAGCTGAGGGCGGTGGGGGGCCAGCCCAGGCACGGGCTGAGGAAAGCGTTGGTTCTCCGGGCTGGGAGCCCCCAGAAGGGAGCCAGGAGTAACCGGGGGGGCCGGAGCCACCCGTGCCTGGCTCCGCAGCCCGGGCTGGAAGCTGCAGGGAGGAGAGGGAAGGGACAGGCGCCGCTCCGGATGGCTCCGGGCAGAGCGGGGCTAGGAGCGGGGCAGGCTGCACATCTCGCAGTGGTCCGTGCCCGGCTGGTTCATGAAGGTGCAGTGCTGGCAGGGCCACATGGCCGCGGCCACGGCGTGTGACGAGCCCCCCATGGCGCCGTACTCCTGCAGTCCCGGCAGAGGGACACCCACCGTGCCTGCGGGAGAGAGCCTGGGGCAGTGCTGGCATCCCGCTGCACACCCCACCCTGCAGCCCCCTCACCAGCCCTGGAACTGTTCCAGTCCAGCTTGGATGGGGCTTGGAGCAACCTGGGAGATGAACTTCAAGATCCCTTCCAACCCAAACTATTCCAGGATCCCATGACAAAGCAACAGCTTCCTCCCCACAAGCCTCC
Organism: Setophaga petechia; assembly: GCA_024362935.1. Taxonomy (NCBI): domain Eukaryota; kingdom Metazoa; phylum Chordata; class Aves; order Passeriformes; family Parulidae; genus Setophaga; species Setophaga petechia. The sequence continues at coordinate 239,049 of JANCRA010000122.1, read as the reverse complement.
AGTAGCCTCTGTGGCAGCTTGGGAGCAGCTCCCAAGCCAGCTCAGCCAAGGGACCCCCCTCCCTGAGGGACACCCAGCCCTGGGGACCCCCCTCTTACTGCAGAGCTGCTCGATGGTCGCCCACTGCTCTGATTTTTTCCAGGTCTGTGCAAGCTCCTCATTTTTGGTCCTCACGGCTTCCAGCAACAAGCTGATGCTGTCCTGGAAGTCACAGGTAGAAAATGAGCACTGCAGTGCAAGGCAGGACCCTGAATGTGAGCTGTTCCCCCTTTCCCAACATTCTTGGGATGCACCAGCTTCTCCCTCTGCTCCCCAGCATTCAGACAGATCCCAACACCCCAAAAGCTCCTTTCCTCTGCTTCCAGGAGTTATTCCCTACCCCTGTGGGCCAGTGTCCTGGCACTGTGGGCCAGTCCCACCTTCCAGAGGAGCAATCCCTCCACGCTGGAGCACTCCAGCCCCCATCCCTGTTCCCATCCTGATCTCCAGCTGCCCACGGTCATCCCGGCTGCCTCGCACATGCGCAGCCTCTGGCAAACACGGCCCAGCTGGATCTCCCTGGGAAGCTCCGGGGCAGCTGCCAGGTCCCAGTGCCAGGCCAAGGGCAGCAGAGCTGCACAGCCAGGACCTCGCTGGCCTTGAGCTCCGGGGGCTCTGATCTCCTCATTGTTCCCACCGAATTCCTGACTCTGAGATAATTTTTAAAACATTTCCAGCTCTGGGAGCTGCAGCCAAGTTGGCTCTGGGATTATGTGGACAACAACCCCCCTCAGTGCTCCCAGCAGCTCAGGGGCTTTGTGTTTAGAGTTTAAAAAAGGTTTTAGAACTCTTTAAACCGTCTCCCAACAGCTTGGTCAGGAAGAGCCAGCACAAGGGCCTGCCCAGGGTCATGGGATGGCAGGAATGGTCACCTCCACCCTCCTGAGGGACCCCTGGAGGGGCTGAGGGTCCTGGGATGGGGGGGATGGTGTGGGGACAGGACCCTCCCAGCCCCGTTACCTACCCGCAGAGGCATGACCTCGTTTGTGACCAGGAAGAGGAGCAGATGGAAATCGGAAATGATGTCTAAGAAAATGGAGGAAGTATTTTGGGACAGGTATGTGGCCAAACTGTGGAAGTCCTGGGGAGAGGGGACAGTAATGAAGAGAAGTCAATTCCTATTTGGATCCACTAACAGACATTCCTGTCCCTCTGGCTATCGTCTGTAGGGACATTCCCAAAATCAGATCCCCACCCAGCTGACTGAATCCCAGCTAACAACTTCCAGGAAAAATGATCTCTGGGCCCACAGGAGCTCCTCTTCACCAACCCCAGCACCCACAGAGCTGATCTCAGATCCAAGAGGTGCTGAGGGGGAGCCAGGCAGCTCCAGCCTTGTTCCTACAGAAAAGAGGGAGAAGAGGACATCCCATCCCATCCTCTGCCTCGACCTCTTGCAGAACAGCTTTCTGTGCTTAAGGATTCAATTCAGGAAGAGAAGGGAGCAGGAACAGAGCCCAGTCTCAGCAGGTTTGTGCTGCCACCATGGGGCTGGAGCCCCCTGGCCCCTCTGGAGCTGCCTGGCAGGCACAGGGAGCCCTGATCCCATCGTGGATGTGGCAGGAGCTCAGCACCGGCCGGCAGCCGCATTGGCATGCAGACACTGCTCCGGGCAGGAAGGACCTTGGCAGGCTGAGCCAGGAAGGGGTGACTGGAGGGCACAGCTGTCCCTCTGCAGATGTCAGCGAGCAGGAGGGAGGCAGAGCCCATCCCCAGGGAACCCAGGAATCCCATCAGGAATCTCCCCTCACCTGAGTTTCTCCCAGCACATCGCGGTTCTCGATGGGGAATGGGTTTTGAGAAATAGAAAAAGTGTAGACTGGATCCTTGGGGAAAGTTGTAGTAATCTAAAAAAAAAAAAGGAAAAATCCAAGGAAGGATATTCAGAGACCAGTGGGATATGGGAAGCAAGTCCAGATAGCTGAGAACAGCCATGGCTACGATCCCAGCTCAGCCAAACAGTGAGGCATCCTGCAGGGATCTGATGGCTTTTAATTTAATTTAAAGTGATATTCCATCACCACACCCCTTGGCTCCCTTTCTAGGGAAGCTGGAGGGACATGATGGGTTTGGTCCTGACAGATGCCATGGAGAGCATCCCTCTCTGCACAGGTCACTGGGATACAGCAATCCTGGCACAGCTGTGCCCTGTGCCAGGCAGATGCTGCTGGAGAGAGGTCCTGGGGGGATCCTAATGCAGTTCCAACCCTCTGTTTTCATCCCATGACACCCCAGGTATCCCAGGAACAGGTGCTTTCACTCCTGCAGGAATTCCCGTGCTCTGGCACTGCCTGTGCCAGGGGCAGCTGGACCTGAGACGCTGCTCCAGGTGGATCTAATGGTTGTTGGCACCACCTCCAACTCCAGCAGTATCATCTGGCATCCCAATTATTTGCTTTCCTGCCTTCCACACTGTAACTTTGTTTCCCAGCCCCGGGGCTGAGCTGTGCCGTGCCTGGCAGCAGCTCTGCTCCGGCCAAGCTGTGCCAGAGTGAATTCCCTCCTCCAAGAAAAGGCATTTCTGGACAACCTGCTGAGTCACTCAAAGGAGATGGATCCCTAATTGCTGCTCTGGAGTTTCCTCATTAGGCAGTGCCCGGGACACAGGTCCATGGGGCTGCTGCTTCCTGGCCATGTGGCTCTGGGCCAGCTCAGAGCCCTGATAAGGCACCAGGCAGTGTTTTCCTGGAAAACAAAAGTGTTCCTGGCACCACACCGACCTCACGGAGCAGGGCAGATACCTTCCTGCTAGCAATGCCTGCCAGCAGCAGGCAGAGGAGGATAATCTGTGTCAGAAATCCTCTCCACTGGGAATTTCAGAGGTGGGTTAGGAGTTTGCTCCCCTATGACCATCTCCAGTGGGAAGCAAACACGTACAGGGCATACTCACATCTATGATGAGGTACTCGACCGGGAGCGGGCGAGCCAGCTGGGTGATCTCGTTCCCAAACTTGTCTATGTCCTGAAAGAAGAAGAGTTGGATTATTGCTGAGCATGGAAGAGGTGTGAAGCCCAAGGGATCCTGCCCTGGAGATGCTCATGCAGAATCCTGTGCTCTGGCAGATCAGTGAGGGGGTGGAAAAGAACCTGGATGGCTGGGGCAGGGCTGCCCAGTTCCCTGCTGCTCCCTGGGGCTGGAGATCTCTGTAATTCCAGCATCTCTGGAATCAGGATCTCTGTTTCCTTGTGAGCCAAGAGAGTGCAGAGTCACAAACCACCTTGGGCTTGTCTCCCACTAGAGAGAGGCTTGGAATTATCCACAGAGTGTAAAGGTGGGATGCTTGGGGTTGTTGGACTCCATGATCCTTGTGCATCCCTTCCAACTGCAGGTATCCCACAATTCCATGATTTCAAATGCCATTTAGGCAGCAGCTCCATCTCAAAGAGAGGAACAGGTCACCTCTGCCTCCTCAGCCCAGGCAAACCTGCCTTTCTGCAAATCCAGGAGTGCCTCAACCAGCTCTTCATCTGGGAGCTGGGAATCCAGGCACTTCCTCGCACCCAGACCCTTGGAACCAGCACATCCCGTGGCGTAAACTTGTTTTGCTTTGCCAGACGAAGGGAACATAAAGTTTAATTAGGCAGACAAACGGCCGGCATATGTTCATTAATCATAAACTGACAATTAGACGTGATTGATGTCAAACACGCCGGGTTCAAACGCCGCTTCGGAAATAAATCCCGGAGAACTGACACTTTTCATTAAAGATTCCGTACGAGGGGGTTGTGTTTTCTCCCTAAATCATCACTTAACGTGGCATAAATCATTCATGGAGCCCCACATAAATCACACGCCCATAATTCCCACTCAGGGACGTTGTACTGGACAATCCATGGGCACTCAGTGGTGGAAGCTGGATCTGGAGCTGTCACCCCCCAAAGGTGACAAAGCCCCGCTCTTCCCGTGTGGGATGGGAGCAGCATTCCATGGGCTGAGCCAGGGAGCACCACGCAGGGCCCTGCTGCCCACGGCTGACTCCAGGACTCCCTCCCCTCTCTCCCAGCCGTGTTTTCTCCCGGAGAACACCACTCCCCCGCTCTCCCTGGTGTTTACACAGCACAGCTATGCGGAGCAGCAGCCAGCACCACCCCTCTCCCAGCCAGACCTCACCCCAGCAGGCTCCAGCACGCTGCTCCCCTCCAGGCACAGCCCCCCTTCCCTTCCCGACCCCCTCCCCGAGCACCCCCTGTCCCCAGGAACTGCTCCCTCTGTAAAAAATCTCCCTTCCAGTCTTTGAAGCGCCTTTGAAAGGCAATCCTGATAAGGATCTTTGCTCCTCGCACATGACAGGTTGTGGCCTCAGATCTCTCTGGCTCCGACAGGAGCAGGAGGAGCTGTGGAGCCTTTTTTTGGGAGATCACAGGACCCCAGAGCTAACCTGCTTCTAGATCTCAGTGATACCACAAGAGACAGGAATCAGATCCAATCAGCTTCCCAAACACAATCCTGCCCCTGCATGAAGGGACCTGCAACAACTCACGCATAATTAGCCCATCTGGAATTTATTTTCCAATCTAATTAAGTTCTAATATGCAGAAACATTTTTCCAGCACCTGTTGGCTTTAATCTCCCCCTCTGGGGATTTCCATGTTAAATGCCTGCTTTTTCATGGTATGCTCCTGAGGCCTCCAAGACATTCACAGACTGGAACTTTGCTCCCCCTGAGTCGAGGACATGTCCTGATCCTGACAGGACAGTCCCCCCAAACCCCAACATTCCTCTCCCACTACCACGATTATTTAGTTATATTTTAAAGGCCTTAATGAACATCAAGTTGGGATTGTTGGGAGAAAGATCCTTCTCCTGAGCTTGGCATCACCAGGACCCTCCCAGCATCCTGTTATTGCTGCAGCCTGAGACCCCCAAAGCCCAGCGGCAGCAGCTCCAAAGGGAGGCCAGGAAGGAGTTAATGGAGTGAGGAGCATTTGGCTTCAGGATGAAAATCCAGCAGCAAGGCCTGGAGGCTCTGGACAATGCATCACCCCAGTGGAGACTGCATCAAGGCTGGGATTAGAGCCCTTCAACCCACTATTGGAGGCAGGAGCTGAACAGGGATGAGGGAGAACAGGGAAAAGGGTGGGAACACAGACACCTCGGCAGGATGGAAAAACTGGGTGGCCTCAGGATTACCCATGGAGGGAGAGGGGAGCTGCCAGCCAGGAGGGAGGCTCAGGATCCACGTCCCAGGACAGCTGTGAGCATCCCCCTGTCACCATCCCACGTTGCTGTCACCATCCCACGTTGCTGTCACCGTCCCGTGCCGTGAGCATCCCTCATCCCACGCCGTCATTCCCGACCTGCTCCCTCTGCTGAAGGCACGGCAGAGCTCGGCAGCCATCTGTCCTTCCATGTGTGAGTAAATCCCAGCTTTGCTCTTCCCTCTGCTGACTCGCAGGCGCCTTTCCGGGCAGTCCTGCCCCTCGCATGGGCAGCAGCGTGGCTGAGGTGCAGAAACAAAGTGACTTCTCCAAGAGCAAGTGACAGGTCAGGGAGAGTTGAAACCCTTCCCAGGAGACTCCTGCTGAGCTAATCCAGCATCCTCCTCCCCGCAGCAGCTGGGACATTTGAGGCTAAGGCGGCTCATGAGCTGGTGGGAGGGCAGCCAGGGAAGTCCTTCCCCGTCAGTGAACACTCCCTGCAGCCTGGCTCTCCCTGGGAAGAGGATTTCCAATGCCATGGTAGGACAGCCTGCCTCAGAGGTCCTGCTGGGCTCTAATAAAAACAGGGCCCTGGCTTGGGTTGTCCCAGGGAAGGATGGGACACGTGTCACTCGTGCCAGGCCAGGGCTCAGACATGGCTCAGCCACAGCAGAGCTCAGAGCACGTGTAGGACTTGAGGGCAAAGGGCTCTTGCACAACGCTTGTAAAGGGCCTTTGTCTTGCACCATCCCAAAGAAACTCTGGGGGAATGTTAAACCATCCCAAAGAAAGTCTGGAGGCGCATCAAACCATCCAAAAGGAACTCTGGGGGGATGTTAAGGCAGCTGGAAAATGCAATTCACTGTGAGGATGACGATGACATTGTGTTTGCACTGAGCTGTCACAAATACCTGTGATAAGAGACAAAGCCAGCCAGCCCCCAAATCCAATTATCCAGGAGTTTTAAAGCGTCTGTAAAACATCAGGAATCTCTTCCCACAGTTGATGAAGTTAATGGTGGAGCAGTTCAGCACTGCAGAGCTCCAGTGGACTGGGAGGAGGTGACAGCTGGGCTGGGGTGCAGCAGCCCAGGGAGGGATCCCCCAGCTGCACCCTAAGCACTCCCTCAGTGTTGAATATCAACCCATGGTACATTCTCAATGAAATCCAAATCAATCCAGCTGTTTCCTAAAACCAGATGGACAGAGGAGGCTGCTCAAGGACAGAAGACAGGATGGAAAATCGTGTGGAATATTCAGCTGGACTCACCCTCATCCAGCTCTGAAACTGGGTGAAGTGGCCATTGCAGCATCATCATCTTCACTCCCAGGGTCCTTATCTTAATCTGTGTCCATGTCTGCACATCCTGAACTCCTTCCTGAGCTCTGTGTGCTGAGCTGGCCAAACAGCACGTGCTGGTTATGCCCCATTCCAGCTGGAACCAGTGCTGGGCCCTGATGCTTCCCAGACACCCCAGCAGGCCAGGAGGGATCCGTTTTTCCTCCTGGCTAACCTGGGGAAGCACCTCAGAACAAAGGAACTTGTTCTCACAGTCCCCAAACCACTGGGGCAGAGCTCTCCCCTCCTGAGCCAGGACAGCAACGGCTGCAGGTCCAAAGCCAATTCCACGGGGGTGGCTCCTCGGAGCAGCAGGCCAGGGGCCAACATAAAGGGAATGGTAAAGAAATACAGAAACCACCCAGCTGCAGGCTCAGGAAAACCACAGGACAATGCCAGTGCCATCAGCTTTCCCATTTCCATGGAAGAAAAGCAGCCCCTTTTCCCATTCACAAGCTGGAGGTGAATCCACCACGCTGCCCTCGGACAGATCCGAGTTCCACGGGTCCTGCCTCACATCTGGCTGTTCTATAAATACATCCACACTCCACAAACATCAGCCTCCTGGTCCTCATCCAATTAGAGTTAATTTGTAGAGCTCCTTTCATCCTAAAGGGCTTTTCAGTTGAATACTTGGATATTGTATGGGAACGCACATGGACTTTTCTCTGCACAGCCCCAGAGGGAACAACAACTACTTCAAAGTGCAGCTTTCTCCCAAAAACTGGCTGGGGGGGGGCAGCACAGAGGGGAACCCCACATCACAGAGTGGGGACAAAGGGAGAGCAAGGTACTGGACCCCAAAGATTCCATCCTGTGCCACCAGATTCCTGCTCCTCCAGGAGTTCACCGGGGCTCGGACACAGCTGTTGTCACCATCCCAGGATGAGGTAGTGTCTCTGATCTGAAGCCTTGCACATTTAATGGGACCCCGAAGGTTTCCCAAGCCAGGAGTGACTAAGCTTTCCACAGATTTAAGAACATTCAAAAATAATTGAGGGATCCTAGAGCCAAATCCGTTGGAGGCTGAGGGAGAATCCCACCCGGCGGGGCCATCCTCGAGCACTCTGCAAAGGGCAATCAGGGAGAGAAGCTCTGAAACATGAAATCAGCTGCAGCCCGACCCAGTGAATCAGTGGATGATGGAAATTTCCATGGAAGGCTGGAGCCATCCGTTCCCATTTTGTTTATCTCCCTGCTTCAGATTAGAGATGGGAGTGAAGCCCTTCTGGGAACACCCACCGGCTTCCTGCTGCTCCCAGCACCCCGGGTGGGCCACATGTGGGCCCCAGACCTGCAGGACCTCCTGCGAGGCTGCCCGAGTGTGGCACGGCCTGGGCTGCTGCACAGTGGGATGGGGGCATGCCAGGAGATGATCTCACCCTGCTCAGGTTCAGGGCCAACCTTTGCACACCCGGCTCTGCTGGGTTGTGATCAGCCCTGGCTTTATCAGCCCCTAGGAGGAAGCTGCCTGCTCCAGAGAGAGCAGGATTCCATCTGCTCTCCCTCTCCAGCACTGGATTCAGCCCAGAGGTGTTCCCTGTTTCCAGGTGGGGTCAAGGCCAGCAGTCTGGCACATGGAGGCTCAGAGGGAAGCCAGCACTTCCCAGTCCCAGGTTCAGGGCATGCAGAACACCCTGATCAGATCCATTCCCATTCCTGGAGCATCCCCCTCATTCCACTCCTCCCAAACAAAGGCAGCTTTCCTTGTCCTGTGCTCTTTAAAGGACAGCTTTACCACAGGCAGCAGGAGCAGACAGGACAGGAAGGAGATAACACACGGGGTGATGGATGGCTAATTAGCCAGCCAGCAGTGCCATTAATTAACTCCTCTGTCCCTGCTCATGGGGCACCAGGAGCCCTGGGCTGGCAGTGCTATCGGCACCCGCAGGGAGCCTGATCCAGAGCTCCCAACACAGCCATGCAGGCACAGGAGGGACTGAAGGGCTCCAGAACAACTGGCAAGGGAATAATGACATTCCATCCATCACCAACAACCCCCAAGTGCAGCAGGCAGGGACAGCAGTGACACCTCATGTCCTTCCAAGACCCCTCCTGCAGAGCTGCCTCCAGCTCTGGGCTCCTCAGCACTGGAAGGACATGAAGCTGGTGGAGTCCAGTGGAGGGGGTATTCACCTGGAGATATTTACTTGGAGAAGTCTCCAGGGAGACCTGAGAGTCCCTTCCAGTGCCTAAAGGGGCTCCAAGAAATCTGGAGAGGGACTTTGGACAAGGGGTGGAGTGACAGGACAGGGGCAATGGCTTCCCACTGCCAGAGGGCAGGGTTGGATGGGATATTGGGAAGAAATTCTTCCCTGTAAGGGGGATGAGGCCCTGGCAGTTTACCCAGAGAAGCTGTGGCTTCCTTAGCCCTGTAAGTGTCCAAGTCCAGGCTGGATGGGGCTTGAAGCACCCTGGGATAGTGGAAGGTGGCAGGGGATGGAATGAGATGAGCCTTAAGGCTCCTCCCAACCCAAACCATTCCACGACTCTATGCCATTGAGTATTGTGCATCCAGAGCGGGTCCCAATTCTCCCTGCTGCTCCTCAGGATCAGTGCTTGGATCCAGGGGCACAGCCCAGAGCTGGCCAGGCCCTCAGCCCTCACCTTGTAGAAGACATCAGGCACGTACTGCTCGCTGCTGGACTCCTTGGCGTAGCCCAGCTCGGGCGCGTCCCGGCAGGGCAGCAGGCACTCGTCCCGCACCAGGGCCATGCACTGGTTGGACACCTGGTACCCCTCAAAGTGCACCTGGTTGTCAGGACCACCTGCAGGAGGAGAGCGTGGTTAAAGATCCCAGGATCACTGAGGTTGATCACCCAGGCACCTTCAGGGATGAGGGCTCCATCTCACAACTCTTCCCGTGAAGAAATTCTTCCTGAAAATCCTGCACAGGGGTGATTTCCCTGGTGTAACTCTGGAAGAGCAGCACTAAGGTTGGAATTGATGGTTTTGGAGCTCTTTTCCAACCTTAACAATTCCAAGGCTCCCTGATTAAAGACAAAGCTAACAGTGATGAATACTGAGATGAAGTTGCTGGTGCTGCTGCATGGCAAGAATTTTAAGCAAGAATTCACTCTAAACTCCACATTTTTATAGCCACACACATTTCCACAATTATCCCAAGAGCACAGAGCCCAGGAACAGCAGGAATGCTGTGCCAGGAGCTCCAAGGAGGAGGAGCTGCACTTTTGGGGGCTCTGACAGCATCACCCTCCACTACCCTGCAGATTTCTCCTCCTTTTCCAAACCAAACTCAGGCACACAGCTCCTGTGGCCCTGTTTCACTCCCAAGAATCCCTGAGCTGCAGATCACTTGGCCATGCCAGACCTGAACAGTGTTTCCTCAGCCTGTACTGGATGGTTTGGTGGAAATCTGACATGGAAAGTGGGAATTAGGAGCCTGGCTGATGGAAGGATCACATGTTTGGCACTTTCATTTGGATAATGTAAGCAACATCAGGTCATGTGTCACTGGAATACAACTGGAAAGAGAGGAGGGAGGCAGATGGTAGGAAAACGTTACTATTTCCAAAGCCAGGAATTCAGGAGGGAATAGGAATTAATCCATGTGGAGGATTTAAAGGCAAAGTTGAGGCAAACTATCCAAATACATTTCTGCAGCACAAAAAGAGGGACTCGAGTGTTTAAATAGAACCTGCTGGGCTGATTGAACAGAGGAGAATGAAATTAGCTGGAACAGCAAAGAGGAAATATTCCTTTTCTACCCTTTGATCTGTAACCTCAATCACTCACTGCTCCAGAACAAACACTCCTAGAAATTAAACATAGACCAGGACAGGGGAAGGCCTGAACGCAGTGTGTTTGCTCAGTAAAACACCTTGTTTAATAAAAAAATTAAAATAAATAAATAAATGTATAAAAGAGAGATACAGATCTATATTTAATGAGAGATGGATGTGTTTAGCAGTCTGGAACGTACAGGCATGGGCCTGTTAACTAAAAAAAGAGCTTTTTTCACTGAAAAAAAGGCCCTGGGAACCCTTACAAAGCCAGGCTCAGGGCAGGCAGTGTCCCATCCCACTTTCACTTTTCACTCTGGATGTTATTTGGAAGTCATGAGGGTTTTTTCATTGTGTTAAACAGAGCCAGAACCAGCGATTCGGCTCCAGGGAAGGTTTAAATGAAGACATGTGTCATCCCATGGAGAAGAACAGAGTGAACTGGGAACACTCCAGCCCTCCCAGCACATGCCAGTGTCCCCCCTCCCAGCCCAGCCCATCTACAGTGCCTCTGGAGACTCCCTGAAAATGGCTAAAACCAGAGGCTTTAACCATAAGCACTTTGCAGGAGCTTCTGTTTTACTCAGCCAAAAAAATGCTTCCAAACATTTTTTTTTTCCCCCTGACAGAGTTTTTTCCCTGACAGCGACATGAGGGAGGTAAAGATCCCTCCTGAAGGAGGAACTAATCCATAACTCTGGAGTGTTGTGGTTCTGCACTGCTGCTTCCAGGCAACAGAATCTGGAGCTTAAGGATTTGAAATAAAAAGTGAGCAACAGTTGTTGCCCTGGCTGCAGGCAGAGAGTGATTTCTGGGTCACAGAGGTGGGGCTGAGCCTCAAGTAAGTCTCTTTAAAGAGTTGTAGAGTAAAAACTAGGCAAATAAATAATGAGTGAGTATTGCAGAGAGGATAAAACAAAGAATGAGGAAGTGTTTTAGTTGATAGACCAAACCCCTGGTTAAATAGGACAGATGGGGAGCAGGACATGTGATTTTTGGCACTAACAAGAGGTAATTCAGGTGAAGCCCAGAGGGCTGAGGCCAGTTTGTACCTGTAGCCACAACTGTGACAAACTTGGATCCAAAGTGCCCATCGGGAGAGAGGCGACAGATGTTGGGCTGCTGGTTCTGGAAGTTGCCAGCTGTGATGCACTCCTCTGCACTCAGGAAATACGTGTCCTGAGGGGAGAGCAGGGACTCCAATCAGCCAAAGGACAAGGTGACGTAGCCCAGACCTATTTCCCTGAGCTGCAGCCAAGGAAAACGACCAACACCCCAGGAAAACATGCTTTCGTGGAAAGCTGCTGAGGAGCCCGGGACAAGAATGTGACCTGTCAGCTCCCCAGCTCTGGGCTGCCTCAGGACTGCCCCAATCGAGTCCCACCCACCTCTACACACCTTCTTTTTTTTGAAAAATCAAGTTTCACTTTCCAAATATGGATATCACTGGGTTTACAAGGACAGGAAGCTGTGGAGGTCGAAGTTTGAGCCACGTATGTGTCACAAAGCCCAGCCCATGGGAACATCCTCTGAGTCACTCTCTGCCTCACTGGGTTTGTCCCTCATCCCACTCCACTCCTTGGAGTTTTCTTAGCCCTAAAAAGGGCAGGGATAGATGAGATTTCAGGGAGAAATTGTTCCCTGTGAGCAGGGTGAGGCCTTGGCACAGGGTGCCCAGAGCAGCTGTGGCTGCCCCATGATCCCTGGAAATGCCCAAAGCCAGGTTGGACAGGGCTTGGAGCACCCTGGGATAGGGGAAGTTATCCCTGCCCATGGTGGCACTCTATGGGCTTTAAGGTCTCTTCCCACCTGAACTATTCCATGCTTTCATGAGCCCCATTTCCTCAAAGCAGAGATGTGAAGGGCTCCAGCAGCTCTGCCTGCTTCCCAAACTGCTCAATCCCCAACATTTCCAAGGATTCCAGCTCCTTTTCCTTCAGAAGTGCCTGGAAAACCCCATCTCCCAAGAACTCCAGTGCCACCTGCAGCCCTGGCTCAGCTCTCTGCCTGCCTCAGGAGCTGGAATTCATTGGCAATCTGCTGGGTCACACCTGGATCTCACCTTGTTCCTGCTGTATCGAACGGTTCCTTTCCGTGTGTCTTCCGAGACCAGGTCAGTAAATATCCAGCCAACCTACAAAGGGGGGATGGAGAACGTTGCTTTAAGGAAAAAAAGGACAAAAAAAAAAGAAGGAAAGAGGAAACCAGAAGAGCTCAGACATTTTCTGCTCACAGGACACGATGTTCTTGGCTCCTCTCGGCCCTGTGCACACTGCTGCAGGGAATGGCTCTCCCAGCTGTGCCTTGCTCCTTGGAATCCCATTTCCAGGAGCAGCAGCATGCCAGCTGGCCAGCCAGGGCACCTGCAGCATTAGGTTTCACTATGGAATATTTTTTCATGGAAAGATCTGGAGGCTGCAAGAGGCCTCTGTGCCACCACCCTCTCCCACCCCAGCATTTCCTACGGGAAGTTTGGAGCAGGATCCGGTGCCCGGGGGTGACAGAGCAGCTCAGGTGGCCCCAGCCTGACCCTCTCACACAATCCCAGTTTGAACCTTGCACGCACTGGTTAAGAGAAAGCTCACACTGGAGTGTAACTCATTCCAAACTGGAGTCAGCACTGACCCCAGCCAGCACATTTCTGCTTTTTGTGGTACAAACACACCTCGGAGTGAATCCTCTCACACACGTGTGACATGTGTCAGACACCTTGGCATCAACCCTTCCACAGAGCTGCGACACGCACACACACCTTGGCATGATTCCTCTCCACCCAGGTGCCAACCCCAGCTCCCATTAACCCTTCCAAGGCAGAACTGATCCCAATTTCCCCGGAGCCCAGGCAGACCAAAGCCTGCAGCCAGCACTTGGTGACGTGTTAAGTCCCATGGATTAAAAATATCTGATGGGAGAACATGGAAATAAATAACACTCTGAGAAGTTTTGCTCCAGCCTCTGGCGAGGGGTGGGATCTTATCAGAGAGAACAAAGCCCTCCCCAGATGTTTACAGTCTGCACTGAGCCTTCTGCCAGGCGGGTTTTCTCCAGCAAGTCAAATCTTGTTTGTGTACATCCCATTCCTGGCATTCCCACCATACCAAGGCTGCTCCCAAACCGGAAAACAGCAGTGCAGGTTGGAGGGCTGTCAGGAAATCAGGAACCCTGATGGGATCACTGCAGCCTGGAACTGAGGGGGCCCTGCACCCCTAACCCCACACAGCACTGACTCCCAGCAGCACCAAGGAGGGGAACACAAGCCAAGGGCAGCCCCTGCTCCTGGAAATGGAGCACAGAGGCAACTCCAGCTCATCTGGGCCAAATTAGCACTTGCCAGGGAATGGCTCCCTGGAATTGCTCCTGTTGGAGGGGAAAGAAAGGGAAGATGGAGTTTGTGCAGCTTTGCCCCTGCTACTGCAGCCACACAGCCCTGTGAGGGGCCTGTGCTCAGGAAAACCCCCTGGATTTGGGTTTCAGACCTAAATATGACCAGCTGCTGACACTTTAGCAAGATTTAGGTAGCCTAGAGGGTGCTGGATAACCCCATGGAGCTGGAGAGAACTGCTGACCACTTCCCTGCCACACACAGACACGAGATCTGACACCTCCTGACCTTTCTCAGGCCGAGCTTTGCCGCGATCTCATCCACAACCTCGGCTTTGGGATCCTCCAGGATCTCCAGGCTGTTCTGGGTGCCAATCTGCAGCAAAGAGACACTGGTTAGTGACACACAACTGGGGAAAAAAAACAGTGCAGTCACTGTGGGCAGCAAGGCAGAGGCTGGGAGCAGAGGTCTGGGCTTCCCTTCAGGCATCACCACAGACTGGTGTCACCCCAGAGACCTCCCTGTGCCACTCTGCTCTCAAGCCACACTCCCAAGGAGCCATTTGTTCCTTTTCCACTGACAATCTGTTGGATTTTACTTGGCAGCCGTGCAGAAACCATGAGGAGGAAGGAAATACGTGAGGAGCACTCGGCTGAGGAGTGGTGCCGTGCCCCACCTAGTGGGGATTCCAGCTGCTCCAGCCAAACCCATCCTCAGCCTCTCCATTATTTTGTTTTAAAATCATTTAGACTTCATTCTATCTAATTAAGCTGCTTCAATTTTCCCAGAGAGCTGGCAAGGAACTGAAGCAAGGGATGCAACTGTTTTTTCCTAGCACAGAATCTGCTGGAAAAGCAGGAATCAAGGAAAGATTAAAAGTGAAATCTGCCATTACAGTCACCCTGGATTTAAATTATCAAAGGGTGAAAAACAACAAAAAGCAAAATGAGGGTTTAAAATTCTTTCTCTGGCTGCAATGGATGGTGATGTTAAGGACACAAATCATGTCCTCTTTTCCTCAGGACAGTTTTCCTTGTGGAACTGCAGCTGGAAACACCAAACTAAAAAGGTGTTTGTGTGTTCCCTGATCCTGAGTCAGCACTGAAGGTTCTGGGTCTCACCTTTTCTCAGGACAGTTTTCCTTGTGCAGCTGGAAATGCTGTGTGAGGTTTTCCAAACTACAAAGGTGTGTTCCCCAGTTCTGAGTGGCCCTGGCTCTCACCTGGGGGGGTTCATAGATGGCTGCCACCTCCGCCCGGATTCCCAGCGGGATGTCTTTGTGCTCCGTGTACCGGCCGTACAGATATCCCAGATGTTGGTTCCCTGTCTTCCTCCAGAAGTCTAGGAAGCGATCTGCAATTGTGTGGTTCTCAAACATGATGTTGTCAACATGCCTGTATTTCTGTTTGACAAAGTTCAAGCGTCAGGCCGTCCTCCGCTGGCTCCGGTCCCTTCCCAGGACACACACCCCCCTCCGGAGCTGGATCCTGCACAGCAGGGCTGGGGGAGCCTGGGGGGGCTGGGGGCTCCCTCCCTCCTCCCTCTGCTCAGCTCCCACCCCTCATCACTGCTCCCTGCTCAGCCTGGGGTGTGGGATGTGCTCAGCACCCCCAGCACCTCGGGGGCTTCATCCCGAGAGGGTGGAGGTGCCACCTCTGCAGGAAAAAGGACTCTGGAATTTAGGAGGAAACCAGCAGAACCTGAGAGGGTTTTTGGATGATCCCATGAGGAAAAACAGTGGGATTATCAGCAGGATTCATCACCAGTGCTGCTAGCTCAGTCCTCACGCTGGGAGGAAATTCTGACCCAGGACATTTTGGAGCCCATCTAGCAAGGCCTGAAGACCTGGACAGGATTGCCCTGACACCTGGAGGCTTCGTGCTCCTGGCTGGCTTTTTTGGAAGTCCCCTGGCAGGTGCCCGAGCTCCTCTCACCTGTCTGTTGAGGGTGATGGCACTGGGCTGGCACTTGGTGCAGATCCCCTCGGGCCAGGGAGGGTGGCCCTCACACCCCGACTTGATCTTACAGCTGATGTTCTCCAGGGCTACAAACTTCCCTCTGGGAGAGGAGAGAGGGGGAAGAGAAACAGGGAACAGAAACAAAGAAAGGTGGGAGGAGGATGAGAAGGGGGAGAAGAGAAGGAAGGGGGGAAGAGAAACAAAGAACACAAAGAAAGAAAGGTGGGAGAAGGAGAAGGGGAGAAGACAAGGAAGGGGGGAAGAGAAGGAAGGGGAAAGAAAAGGAAGGGGGGAAAGAAACAGGGAACAGAAAGAAAGAACAGTGGGAGAAGAAGAGGGAGAATGATGAGAAGGGGGAGGAGAGAAGGAAAAGGGGGAAGAAAAGGAAGAAGGGAAGGAAACAGGGAACAGAAAGAAAGAATGGTGTGAGAAGAAGAGGGAGAAGGATAAGAAGGGGGAAAAGAGAAGGAAGAGGGGGAAGAAAAGGAAGAGGGGCAAGAAAAGGTTGCTGTTAGCACAGTAAATTCTTTTGGAGCAATCATTTGTGGAGGGAAATGGGAATTAAAAGATTGTAGCATCACAGCAAATCCTCCTTTAATGTGCACAAGGCTTCCTGGAAAGGGAAATTTCCTTCAAATGGAAGTCTTCTGGACTTGAGCTGCACTTCTCAAAGAGATTTTTAAAGTCTCAAAGGTATTGAGGAATAGCAGGGAGAAGATTCCACCCCTGTGTAACTTATGTCCACCAAGTCTGAGAAACAGGCTTGGAGCTTGGTGTAATTAGGGAACTTTCCTTCCATCTGGCCCTCCCTCCCATCAGGAGTGTTTCCTGGAAGGAATCATATTGCCACAGGAAAAGAAAAAATAGAAATAAAACGAGGACATAAAATAAAAAGACAAACTTATTTTTCCCTCCTGCCTTTTCCCTTTAACCTCAACTTTTTAATATGTTTTTTTCTCCTTCGTTTGCCATTCAATCCTCATGTCCAACACTGAGATCTGTCTGTACTTTCATTTGTGTTAAAAAAACCCAAAGCTCCAACCAGATTCCCTTAAACCCAGAGATTTCCTTACTTGTCTGCCCCTCCGGTCAGCTTCCTGATGTAGGCATGGAATGACATGTGCTTCACAGGAGGCTCCAGATGGTTCAAATAATCCTCATCGAAGGGCTGCCAAAAACACGGCCCAGAGCAGAGCCAGGTCACACACCTGTCTGATAACACCCTGATCCCTCAGCAAATGCATGTTCCACACTCAACCCCGCCAATGTGGAAGCAATCAAGGAAATTCAGGCTCATTTGCAAGGCAGCT
Source organism: Setophaga petechia (assembly GCA_024362935.1). Lineage (NCBI taxonomy): Eukaryota > Metazoa > Chordata > Aves > Passeriformes > Parulidae > Setophaga > Setophaga petechia. Next base: position 222,200 of record JANCRA010000122.1, on the reverse strand, counting down.
ACTACTGGGATGCAAACAGTGGAGCTTTACAACGGGGAGTTTTATGGTGGCCTCCTGCTCCGGGAACAGATTGGCCCCACAAATCAGAATCTCAACGGCAAAAGGTTTTTTCCTTTCAATATCTAACAACAAACAACGGGCCCAGCTGTTCCAACACGGCCAAGGACTTCCAGAGCACTTCCAGCAGAGGGGAAGAGCCATCCTGGAGCAGCAGGATCCCCTCTGGGGGGGTGGCTGCTGCTTTGTGCCATAAATTACACAGCCCTGCACGTCTGGAGGTGTCACTAAAGCTGCTTCAACCTGGACAACCATGGAATGGTTTGGGTTGGGAGGGGCTTTAAAGCCCATCCCATTCCACCCCCTGCCATGGCAGGAACATCTCCACTGTCCCAGGGTGCTCCAAGCCCTGTCCAACCTGGCCTTTGGCACTGCCAGGGATCCAGGGGTAGCCACAGCTGCTGTGGGCACCCTGTGCCAGGTGGTTAAACTGGGAAGTGCTGGGATCCAGGAGAGAGGGGACAAAACAAAACAAATCCAGGGAAAAGTGAGGACTGAGGGAGAATGGAGCTTTTTTTGAAGCACTTTCTGTTAAACTCATTAGTGCAGAAAACCAGTTTTAACCTGGATCAACCCAGGGCCACAGAGGCCTCGAGTTTTAGTGATCCCAGAACCAGCAGCTCTGGCAGGGCAGGGCAGGATTGCAGCCTGGAGCTGCCACCTCTTGGCAGGTACCATTCCTAGGAAAAGGGTTCCTACTGGGAGGAACTGGGGTGAGCCTGTGGCCCCTGCCTGGGGCTCTTACCTCCAGTGGGACACAGTGCACACATTTACCCAAGGGGCCGTGGCGACACCTGGGCAGAGAGAGAGAAAGAACTGGGGTTAAATCTCATTTCACCTGGAAATTGAAGGAGGAATAAATCTTATTTAATCATGGAAAAAATCAGCCTGTAACTCCAGTTTCTCTGGAGTAAGTTTGGTGTGGAAGATGTACACGAGCTCTGAGCAATTCTCCACCCCTCATGTGGCAGGGTGATTTTAACAAAAGGCCACCCAAAATGTTCATCCTTTATCAGGCAGGGCAGGAATAACCAGGGAAGTGTGTGTTTATCAGGCAGATAAAGTCCTGCTGGGTAGAGTTACAGAGGGGAAAACATCTCCTTTTGTGGGGATTGCTTTAAAAAAACCCCAAACTAACACCAGGTCAGTGCTGGTTTCCAAAGGAAGGGCCCAGGAGAGGAGCAGTGAGGTTGGGCTGTGGAAACAATAAATGGGATCCAGTTGCAGGAGGTTTTTAAAGGATGTTTTGTGGCAGATAATGTACAGAAAGGAGAGTTAAATGCTGCTAAAGCACTCAGCATCCTTCAGTGGAGATTGATCCACACTCCCAAAGGCAGGAACCAGCCCAGACAACTCCTTTTATCCTCAACACCCTCCCCTGGGCCCTGGCTCCTGCTGGGAACAACTCCATCAATTCCTCTGGAAATGTGGGTGAGTTCAAGGCAACGTTTCTGCCACAGAGTGGTGGGGTTGCCTTTATTGCTCCAGTGATGTGACATCCCATCATTTATTGTCAGCTGGGAAGGTTAGGGAGGATTCTCCACAACTTCCTCATTGCTGCAGCACTGAGGATAAACCTTGTGGAGCACAACCCTAAGGGGAAGGGCAAAGCATTCTGTTCTAGCAGGAATTCCTGCCTTTAAAATTGTCCCTCCAACCTTTCCAGGAGTCTCATTCCAGAGGGTTCCAGCCCCAAGGCCACAACCAGTGCAGACATCAGGCCAGGACCCAACTGGCTCATTAACACTGAGCAATTAAAAGCCCCCTCCCAGCAGAGGATGTTTTAGCAGCACCAGAGCAGGTTTTGGGTGGGTTTAACTTGTTGTTGTGCTATTTTTACACAAAGAGAAGCTGCTTAGTTTCCCTAAGCCTCTTGCAAGGAAGAGCTTTGGGAAGTTGGACTTTGGTGCATTTTTGTGAGCAAAAGGGACTTCCTGGTTTCATGGAGAGGTCAGGCAGACATGTGATGAAGGGAAGCCAGAGCAGGCAGAGACCCAAGTCCCACTTCCAAACCTCTGCCATTGGACACTTCCCCTCCTTCCCTTCACTTCCATGTTTTCCTTTATGAGGAGTGGCTGAGTCTGAAGGCACAGAGTGCTCCTGCTTGGGACAGCAAATCCTGGAATGCTTTGGGTTGGAGGGACCCTAAAAGCTCATTCCATTCCACCCCTGCCATGGCAGGGACACCTTTCCCTATCCGAGGGTGTTCCCAGCTCCATCCAACCTGGCCTTGGACACTGCCAGAGATCCAGGGGCAGCCACAGCTGTGCCAGGGCCTGCCCACCCTCTCAGGAAGAATTCCTTCCCAATACCTCATCTAACTCTGCCCAGGAAGAATGCAGAATGTCCATTCTAATCTAGAGAACTCCAGTGCTTTAGGAGCACAAAATCCAGGAGCACAAGCACCAGGGTCTCCTCCATCTGAACAATGGGTGCTCTGAGTGAGTCCTTCCTGCACAAAAACCTGGAATTTGGGCATCTGCTTCCTCCCAGGGGCTGTTTTCCCTTGAGGGCACTCAGGATGGAGCCAAGGGCAGCTCCCCCAGGAACTTCCAGGCTCTGCTGAGCCCCAGCTCCACGGGCAGGAGCAGGAGCCACCCCCACTTACAGCTGCTGGTCTCGGTTCCGGTAAATCTTCCCATCCTGCTTGATCAGGTACTGGTCAATCTCATCTTCCACCACCTGGGGGGCCCCCCCAGGCCGGGAATTTTGGGAGACAGAGGTGTCCATGGTCTCTGAGGAGGAGCCAGCTGGGCTGGAGGGATACAGGAACAGCATATCCCCGTGCCTGCAGGGTGGGAAACAGCACAGGGCTACTGGGAGCTGTGGGAGACAACAGCCAGGAGCTGCTTCCCAGCAGGCATTCCATGGAAGGGCATGGAATGTGGCACAAATTGTAACCAGGCCAGCACAGGTGGCACTTGGAAGCTGCTCTGTGAGCCACCTCTTCCCGCTTTTATTTGCAATAAATGCAAATCCTTCCAGCAGGAGACAAAGCTGAGGGGAAAATATGGAGGAGGGAGTTGGGATGAAGGAGTGAAAACAAGGATGTGGGTGAGAAAGCTGGGAAAGGAGAGGGAGGGAAAGCAGGGATGAAAGGGTGAAAACAGGGATACAGGAGGGTAAGGGGGGGATAAGGCAGGGAAAGCTGAGGATGAGAGAGGCAAAGTGGGGATGGGGCAGGGAAAGCTGGGGATGAGAAAAGCAGAGTGGAGATGAGGCAGGGAAAGCTGGGACAAAGAGGTGAAAGAGGGATTAGGGAGGGAAAATGGGATGAAGCCTCCCCACAGCAATCACACCCCAAGGAGTGACCCAAGGAACAGCCAGCACCTCTCCCGTGTCACTGTGACCCCATTCCAGCACGGCCACCAAACCCTCCTCCCCAGTCCCAGGAGTGACACTGGAAGCTGGCACTCCTGGGATGTGATTTCTCCCATTCTGGAAGCTCCAAGCAGAGCCCCCCACCCCAGGTGAGGACTCACTTGATCTTGAGCAGGTTGAGGGATTTGTTCTGTGCTGCCGTGATCTCGCCGGTCCGGTTGCGGTTGGTGTACACAGAAAATCCATTATTCCTGAAACCAAACTCCTTGGCCACCTGCAACAGAGGTAACAGGGACAAGGTGAGAGGTGTGAGCCTCCTGAAAGGGGTTCAGAGCCACAGCTGACCCCAGAGAGCTTCTCCTGCAGAAACTCAGCTCAGTTCCCCCCCATTCCTGAGCTCGGCATAACAGGAGATGGAAACACCTGGAAAAAATGAGCAATGGATTAAAGCAGGAGCTGAAACAACTCCACCAGAACTGTCTCTGCCTCACACCACACAAAGGCAGAGCTCCAGGCAAGCACTGCATGACTGCAGGGGGAAACTTCTCCACTAGCCCAGTCTCCTTGCCCCAGCTGCACCACCAAGTCCTTCCCATCCTCCTGCCCTCAGAATTCCACAATCCACACCTCCACCTCTGTGGATCTTCTGTCCTCAGCTCCATTCTTCCCTCCCAGCTGCTCCACTCAACCTCTTCCTGCTGTTCTGGCTGGCTTTCCCCCCTTTTCTGCTCTCTCCCATGGAATTCACTCCACAACAGCCACCCCTTGGTCCCCAGGCAGGTTCTCCCAGCTCAGATTAAGTCTGGCTCACTTGGAATCACTCCAACACCTCTTCCCTGCCAAAATAATTTGCACATTTGGCCCCTTGAGAACTTCATCAGTTTAAAAATGGTGTTTAAAGTTTGTCTATCTGCCAGGTTTTGCCCTAAATTCTGAAGTGAAAGGCCTTTATTTTTATTAATAAAAACAGTCCCCATGGCTCTGGTCAGAGTCAGGGATGGGATCCTGCCCACAGGACAAATCTGATGAGCCACAAAGAGCTGTCACATGAGCACAGCCATGAAAAGCAGTTTTTTTCCTGTCAGCTCAGCTGTGATTTGCAGCACTGAGTGATCCCTTTGAATGGGACCCTTTCACAGGGATCAGCTCCTGCTCCTCAGGCCACAGAATTCCATTTTTGGGGGCAAACAAATCCCACAACACATTAACAGCAGGTTTGAGCTGATTCCTGACCCTGAGTACACCCAGAGTGACTTTTTTGGGTGCTTTTCCCCAGGATGTGCCACAGGAGACAGGGAAGATTCCCCAGCCCTTTATTCCTTGAGCACTCCTGGAGCAGATCCAGGTTCATTCCTGGAATGGAAGCAGCAATCTGACACCTCTCTAATTACAGCTGCCCCCCTAAACACCAAACCCAGCCCCTGGGTGAACATTCCAGCATTAAAATCCACAGCACAGGTAGGAGAGACCTGGATTTAGATAAAACACAGACCTCAGGTGGGAAAATTTGCCATTTTCCTGTTCCAAGCAAACCCTGCAGCAGGAAATAAACCCAAACACGTCCCTGCTGCAGCTCAGCCAGAGCACAGAGCCTGCCCCAGATGAACAGGCAATTCCAGGTGCTTTTGTCCTGGCAGGAAGTGTTTTCCAGCCCGAGTAACCCGAGCCCTGGAAAGCAGCAGCTCGTTCTGCACAGGCTCCAGAGCTGCTGGAAGCTCCTCTTGCCTTGGCTGGGGCTGCAGGGAGTGTCCCTGAGGCACCCTGAAAAACAGCAGGATTGTCCTGGCCAGGTGGGAACGCTGTCAGGGAATGCTGTGCTCCTGTCTGGGCCACAGCTCAGCCCAAGCTGTGACTCACAAAGGGAAGGTTCCCACTGCTGCCATTCCCTTCCCTTCAGGAACACACTCATGGAGCAAAGAACCCCCAGGCTGAGGTCCAGAGGAGGGGAGCAAAGGGAGAACTTCCTGAAGAACAAAAGCAGCTGCATCACAGCAGGGCCAGCCCCATCCCCAGGGTGTTCTCCCTTCCCCGGAGGCTCCTGGGATCTCACTCCATCCCTGCCCTGCTCCCTCCAAATCCATCCTGGAGAGCCAGAAGCACACACAGCACACCCAAACAACACTCCAAACCCAAATACAGCAACCTGGAACCCGCCTGGAGCAGCAGGTTTGGCCATCCCCCAGGTCCCCTTCAGCTTCCCAGCTGCCACTTCTTTGGGAGAACCCCTTCCCAGAAAGTTCCCACTCCAGGAAGCCCCAGTGGAGAAGCTGAAGGAGTTTTTTCTTTAAATTCCTCATTTTGCCTCTGGAACAACACAAGCTGCACCAATCCAGGAGTGGTTTTCCACATGGAATGCTGCTCCTCGCTGCTGCCAGGGGGTTAAACATGGATCTCCCACAGGACAGAGCCAGGAGAGCCCTGCCCCATCCCGTGGGAAGGCTCTGGGCACCCTGGGTACCTTTTTGAGGAACGTCCCCACCGTTTCTCTCTTGGTGGCCGTGATTCTCTTCACTCCCTCCGGCGACTGCACACGGATGATCTGGGAATGAGGGAGCAGTGGGTCAGGGAGGGGGGACAGACCCACCCTGAGCCCCCAGACTGATGTTCCCCACTCCTCCCTCCTTTTCCCTCTTCCACAGGTCTGGAATCACCCAGGGGAGCAGTTCTGGGGCAGCACTGGGTGATGTCTGTGAGCTCGGGGGGGATCATTCCAATGCTCCGGGCTCTTGGCACCAGCTGGCTCCAAGGAAAACACCTCTGGCCAAAGCTCTGACCTCAGAGGTGGAATGAGACCTTCAGGAGGCCACATCAGACCTTCCAAGGGGTGTTATTCACACAGGCACCGGCCCAACTGGTGTTACCGGGCACTGCACTGGTGCGGCCGAGCCCCGGGAACGGGGAGGGGGGAGAGACTCCAGCGGCTCCCGGGAAACCGGAGCTCCTGGCGGGGGGAACAGGGAGAGGAGCCCTCGGGGACAGGGACAAATGTAAACCTCGGTGTCCCCGGTGCGCTCAGGGGCAGCGCTGGGACTCGAGCGGGTCTAACGGGGACGCTCAACCGCGGCTGTGCGACACGGGGACACGACATGGGAACACGGGGACACGGGGACACGGGCACGGCGTGAGCGGGGAAGGGACACGGGGCAGGCACGGGAGGGGGCACGGCGAGCTGCCCGTGTCCCGCCGTCACCCCGCAGGAGCCCTTCCCACTCTCCCGACTTCCCTCCGGGGCACAGCCCGCCGGGAGGCGCCGGGAGCCGTTCACCGGAGCGAGCAGCCCCGAGCCCCCCGCCCCGAACCGAGCGGCACCGCGGGCTCACGGCCCCGACCCCCGCGGGGAAAACCACGGGGACCCGCCCGTGCCGCCGCTCGGGGGGCTGCCCGGCCCGGACACCGCCGGCCCCGCCGCCGGCCCCCGTCCCGGTGCCCCGTCCCGGCCCCACAGGAATCTGCTGCCTCATCGCCCCTCCCCCGGCCGCACTCACAATCGTCTCGGCCATGGCGCTGCCCGCGGGCCCGGGGCTCGCCGAGGCGCACAGACACGGCCCGGTGCGGCCCGTCCCGCTGCGCTTGTCCCGGCCCTGCCCGGCCCGGCCCGGCCCTGCCCGGCTCCTCCCGGCCCGGCCCGGCCCGCCGCCTCCCGGGACCGGCCCGCCCTCGCGCCCGCCCCTCCGGCCCCGCGCCCCGCGCCCGCGTTCCGCCGCACCAAGGTTCCTATCCCGGCGTCACCACCAGTCGTCCCCCCATGTTGCCTCGGTGTTACCGCCACAATGGTCCCCCATCCTGCCTCGGTGCTACAGCTATAAGTGTCCCCTCCCGCCGCAGCACTCGCTTTTTAGTTCCGTACGCAAGCAGCGCCCCCGGTGGCCTCGGAGGGGCCCCGCGGTGTTGGAGGGAGGGATCGGGCCCAGCTGTGGGACAGGGGGCGATCTGGGCCAGCTGTGGTCGTGGGAGGGTGGGGGGGGATCGAACCCAGCTGCGGGGCGGCACACACAGCCCCATTTAAGCCCGCCTGCAGCCCCTCACATGATGGGAGTGTGACGGCTCCAGGCACGAGGTAGTGATGATGGCGCTGAGCAGAGTTCGCTTGTTCCAGCCCTACGGGGAGGGCACCCGGCTGCTACCCCAGGTAACCCCCGCACCCCTTACCCGAGCACTCCACGTCCCCCAACCCCTAGGTAGCAGCATGCTGCATCCCTGGGGGTCTCCACAGGGGTGGACCTGGGGGTTCCTTAGGGTCAGAGTGTTTGGGGTGCTCCCCTTCAGGCCCCCGTGATGAGCTGGGGTGGGTTTGGGGCTAAGCAGGGCGGCATGGGGTGGTTCCAGGAGCCCGTGACGGTGTCTGGCAGTGGGATGTGCTCACATTTCTGGGGGGCTGTGAGTGGCTCCTCTGTCCATGCAGGCATCCAGGCTGGTGGAGCTGCCCTACTCCTCCTTTGATGACGATGATGATGATGATGACACGGCTGAGCAGGACCCCGGCGTGTGGTACCCCAAACCCAGCCCCTTCAGCTGCTGCGTGCGCTACCTGGCCTTCCTCTGGAACCTCCTCTTCCTCCTGCTGGGGCTGCTGATCCTTGCCGTGGGGGTCTGGGGGCTGCTGACCAAGACCTCCCTGTCCGGGGGGGAGCGTGGGGCGCCCCTGGGCTCAGACCCCATGCTGCTGTTCGTGCTGGTGGGGCTGGTGGCCAGCGCCGTGTCCCTGGCCGGCTGCCTGGGCGTCCTGCGAGCCAACCCCTGCCTGCTGCGCTTCTTCCTGGGCGCCCTGCTGGTTTTCGGGGGGCTGGAGCTGCTGGGGGGGCTCCTGCTGCTGCTGCTGCGGCGGCGGCTGCGGGACACGCTGCGGGACCTGCTGCTGCTCTGCCTCCTGCGCTACCAGGACGACCCCGACCTGCAGTTCCTGGTGGATGAGGTGCAGCGGAGCCTGCAGTGCTGCGGCCTCGAGTCCTACCGTGACTGGGAGAGCAACCTGTGAGTTGGGGCTGTGGGGGAGTGGGGGACCCCATGCCCACCATGGGGCTGAGAACCTCCTTTGTGGGACTCCATGCCCTCCACGGGGCTGAAAACCCTGTTTGGTGTGGGACCCCATGCCTGTCACGGGGCTGAGAATCTCCTTTGTGGGACCCCATTCCCATCCTGGGGCTGAAAATGTCCTTTGTGGGATCCAATGCCCACCACGAGGCTGAAGCCCCCCATCCCATTCCTTGTGGGGTCTGTGCTGTGGACTCATGTTTGAGGTGCTGGGATCCCCAGAACAGCCCAGAAAAGAGAGGGCAGAGCTGGAACCCACACTTGGTGTCCAGTTCTGTGACTGAGGGGGTGAGAGACCCCATTCCCACCCTGGGGCTGAAAACCTCCTTTGTGCAACCCTATACCCACCATGGGGCTGAAAACCCCCCAGTTCCTTGTGGGGTCTGTGCTGTGGACTCATGATTAGGGTGGTGGGATCCCCAGAACAGCCCAGAAAGGAGGGGGTAGAGCTGGAACCCACACTTGGTGTCAGTTCTGTGGCTGGGGGTGTGTGGGACACCAAATGTGCGTAACCCCAATCTCCATGTCCGCCCCACAGGTACTTCAACTGCAGCTCCCCGGGCGTGCAGGCCTGTGGTGTGCCATCCTCCTGCTGCCAGGAGCCTCTGCAGGGCGGCTCCGTGCCCAATGCCCAGTGCGGGTTCGGGGCGCTGGCGCTGGACCCCGTGGCGGCCGCGGCCTTGCTGCACACCGGGGGCTGTGGGGCCGCCATGGCCGCGGGGCTGCGGGGCCAGGCCGGGGCCATCACCGCCGGGGCCGTCACCCTGCTGCTGCTGGAGGCCGCGGGAGCGCTCATGGCCCTGAGGGTGCTCAGGGATATCACAGCCGGGAGGGTGTGGCAGTGAGGGGACTGGGATATGTAAGGGGGTGGTTTGGTCGTAAATAAACCTTGTTAAAAATGCTGAACCTGTCTGGGTCATGTCTGTGCCACCATTGCCACTGGTGCTGCTGCTGAGGGTGTGCAGGGCCATTGCAGCTTTGGGGATGTTTGGGGTGCTGGTCCAGCCCCAGATAAACCTTGTCAGAATCCTGAACCCCTCTGGGTCTTGTCTGTGCTGCCATTGGTGCTGCAGCTGAGGGTGTGCAGCTTTGGGGATGTCTGAGGTGCTGGTCCAGCCCCAAATAAACCTTGTCAGAATCCTGACGCTGTCTGTGCTGCCATTGGTGCTGCTGAGGGTGTGCAGGGCCATTGCAGCTTTGGGGATGTTTGGAATGCTGGTCCAGCCCAAAATAATCCTTGTCAAAAATCCTGACCCCGTCTGTGTCCTGCCCATCTCACCCCAGACCCTGGGGAGCTGCTCTCCCTCCTCCCCAGCACACAACACTGACTCCTGTACTCGTTAGGGTTTAATGAGCATTTTTAGAAGCTGAGCCCCCCCTCTCCAGCGTGGGTAGGGGGCCTTGACCTACGCAACACTACAGGGCTGGTGAGCCTGCCCAAATCCTAAATGATTCCGTACTGAGCCAGCTCGTGCAGCTCCAGGTGGCTGAAGGCTTCCCAGGGACAGATGACAGTGATGTCTGAGGAGAGAGAGGACAGAGCTGTGGCAGTGTGACCCCCCAGACAATACCCCCCACTCCCAAAGGGGTGGCATTCCCATACCTGTTCCCAACCCCTCCATGCCTGGGATGTCGTCACCAAACCTGCAAGGAAAGAGGAATTGTCTGGCCTGACCCTATGCAGGGCCCCTCCCATCCCAGAGCTGTTCCCCACTCACCCCTGCACCCCCTTTTTTGGGGGTTTGCTCTTGAACTGCCTCGTCTGCCTCTGCTTGAACTTGGGGGGTCCCTTGCGGGGGGTGGCAGGACCCCCGCTCACCCTCGTGGCCGATTTGACCTCCAACTTGGGGGGCTCCAGGCTCATGGCTGGTAGCCCCGGAGCTCACGCTGTTCCCTGGAGCTCACGGTGTTCCCTGGGGGCTTACAGTGTTCCCCTGGGATCACGGCTTTCCCTGGAGGTCACGATGCTCCCCACAGCTCACGGTATTCCCTGGAGCTCACAGGTGTTCCTGGGACCTCACAGGTGCTCCTTGGAACTCACGGCGCTCCTCACAGCTCACGGTGTTCCCTGGAACTCACAGTGCTCCTCACAGCTCACGGTGCTCCCTGGAATTCACGGTGTTCCTGGGAGCTCACAGCACTCTCCAGGGCTCACGGTGCTCCCCGGAGCTCACGGTGTTCCCTGGAACTCACGGTGCTCCCTGGAGCTCACGGTGTTCCCTGGAACTCACGGTGCTCCCCGGTGCTCTCCACAGCTCCCAGGAGCTCAGCGCTGGCACAGGACGGCTCCTCGCACCCGCTGGAGGGAAATGGGGCCACCAGCTTCTCCTCCCACCCAGCCCCTGCCCGGCTCTGCAGAGCCCCCTCCCCACAAGGCTGGCTCAGCCCAGCTCAGCGTTAACCCCAAAGGCAGGGAAGGGCACCCCAGGGCTGCTGCTGCTCCTCCCTGCCCTGTCCCCACCCCGGTGACACCTGGGGACCCCTCAGGGCACTGCCAGGACCCTCCATGGCTTGCCCAGGTTGGTGTGGGGTACCCGAGGCTGGGAAGGGGGAGCAGGGATAGCCCATGGCACCAGGAGTGGGAATCCTGGGGCACAAGCCCCGCTCTGGGATTGGTGTGGGGGATTTGGCCCTGCTGCAGAGCTGGGCACGGCTCTGGGAACAAGGATCCAAGCCCAGGAGATATTCCTGGATGTTCCTGGATGCAGGAAGAGCAGCAAACACCCCCCTGTCCCCTCCCCTGACTCACAGAGTGCCGCGATCCCGGCTCCAGAGCTGCTCCCTCCGCCCAGCCCGGCTCCCTCCAGCCTGGAGATGCTCTGGGGGGCTTTTCGGGGAGGGAGATTTATCCTGCCCGGGGGTAATAGGATTATTACCTCCCTGCTTTCCCCAGGGGTAATCCTGGGGTGTCCTTCCCCTGCTCTGGGGGGAGGAGGGGTCAGGATTAGCCCTGCCCGTGCCTGCAGGCAGTGGATCCCACGTGGGGGGATCCCATTCCCAAAGAGACCCCCCCAGTGTCCCCTGATCCCACAGGGAGTGATGGGACCCCCGTTCCAGGCTCCAGCCCAGCCTGGGTGAGGGTCCTGCTCCCAGAGAGGGTCCAGCAGCCCCTGCCCATGGCTGGTGTTGCTCCAAAGCTTCCCTAATCCAGCACTAAAGCAATTAAAAACAGACTAATCTCGGCACACTTTAATTGAACTTCAGCCCCTGCCACTAATTGCAGTTAGTTGGGCTCCAACAAATAGGATTAAAGGGATCCAGGAGTGTTTTCCATGGAGAAGCACCTACTCCCCTGGCAGAGAGCAGAGCCTGGCGTTTAATTTGGATTCATTAGGGAGTGACACTCGAGGGCTGGGTGGCTTCTTGGGGACCTCATCCTGGGATCATGTGGGGGGTCTGGGTGGGTCTCAATGTCTGTGAGTCCCCCAGGATGGAGGAGAGGGTTTGGGACAAGTTTCTGGGAGGCAGAAAAGGCACCGTGGTGAGCAGCCCGGCAGGATGTGACACCAGGGACAGCGTCCTTGACAGGAGGCTGCAGCTTCCCACGTGCTCGGTGCCACACGCTGCCCCCACGGAGAGGCCCCTAAGAGGCTTTGTGGTGTCACTGGGGAGGGTCTGGCCCAGCCCCCCCAGCCCTCCCCAACACCAGGGCATGGCCAAGGTGCTGAAAATCCCCCCAAGGTGCTTAAATTCCAGCTGGGATCACAGGAGGAGGAGGAGGGCTGGGGGCCGCCCAGCCTGCCCTTGGCAGGGATTTGCCATGCTGGGGAGGGCACAGCATCCAGCTCCCAGGAAATCCGGGGCTCAGGACAGCCCTGAGTCACCACCTGTCCCCAAGGACAGCTCCCTGTGAGGCAGGAGGTGACCCAACCTCGCGTGACACCCCCGGGATGCCACACTCAGCACGCAACAATCACTCCAAACCACCCAGGCCCGGATCCTGTCCCCCCAGGGGTGGCCCCCACCCGTCCAGGGAGGCTCAGTCCTTCCTGGCACGCAGCCTGATCTCCATCCTGAGGATCATTTTGATGTTCTCGTCCTCCACGTGCTGCTCCACGGCCGCCAAGGCCTGGGCTCCGCCGTCCCGGTGCCGCTCCAGCAGCTCCTCCACGTACCCCACCCAGACACAGTTGGGGCAGCCGGTGCCGCAGCAGTGGGTGGGCGGGGGGGGCACCGGGGGGGCTGCAGGAGGGTCCCCACTGTCGCCATCAGGGGTGGCTGTCCTGCTGTCCCTTCCCGAGGTGTCCGAGGTGCCCCCAGGCTCTGCTGTGCTGTCCGAACGCTCCCGGGGGCTGCAGGAGGTGGCGGGGTGGGGGCGTGGGGTCCCCCTGGGGCTCTTTGGGGGCTGCAGGGAACCGAGACCCCCGTGATGAGGCCAGTCTGGGGGGCACGGCGGGGCTGCTGCACCCCCAGCTCAGCCACAGGAACCACCTGCTCCCAGTGTACCCCCATTGTCAGCACCTCCATATCCCTGTTCCAACATCCCCAATTCCTGCTCCACAACCCATTCCCTGCTCCTTGTGTACCCCCACTGCCAGAACCTCCATATCCCCCTCCCAACACCCCCAATTCCTGGCCCCCACCCCATTCCCTGCACACCCCTCAGCCCCATGCCCATCCCCTCCTTGTTCCCCCCACTCCCTTCAATCCCCATCTCCCCCCTTGTCCCCTCATCTCCCCACATCCCCCAAGCCCCCCATGTCCCCTCATCTCCCCACATCCCCCAAGCCCCCCATGTGCCCTCATCTCCCCCAAGCCCCCCTCGTCCCCTCATCTCCCCCATCTCCCCCAAGCTCTCCTTGTCCCTCCCCATCCCCAGCACTCCCCATGACACCCCAGTACCAGCCCCGTCCTCGCTTACATCTCACGCCCACCACCTCTTGGCCTCTCCCGAGGCCTCCCCCGTGTCCTCCTCCGTTGTCCCCCCGTTTTCCCCCCGTCGTCCCCCGTTGTCCCCCCGGTCCCCGCTCACCCCCCGGCGCGCCCCCGCCAGCCCCCGCAGCAGCATCCGGCCTCAGCCTCTGGCTCCGCCCCTGCCCCGAGTGACAGCTCTCACAGCCAATGGCAGCCCGGTGCGCTCAGCGAGGCGGGAGGGGCGGGGAAGGTGCGACCAATAAGCAGCAGGGGGCGGGGCCATAAAGCCGGAAGTGCCGGCGGAACGGGCACGTGAGAAGCGGCGGAACCATGGCCCGGGGACCGGGACCGGGACGGCGTCAGGGACAGAAGCAGAAACCGGCCCGGGGACCGCGACAGAAACTGGGATCGGGACCGAAACAGGGACAGAGACCGGGACCGAAACAGGGCCGGGGACCGGGACCGGGAGCAGGAAAAGGACAGAAAGCGGGACCGGGAGCAGGAAAGGGACAGAAAGCGGGACCAGGACAGGGACGGAAAGCGGGACCGGGACAGAAAGCGGGACCGAGATCGGAACATGGACCGGTCGTGCCGCTGCGCAACAGGTCAGTGCCCGCGGGATCCAGTCGGGATCGCTCCCGGTTTGGGAGCTGCACCCACGCGGGGTCTCGGGTGGGCCCTGGCGAGGGTCCCGTTCTCGGTGTCTGCGTCCTGATCTCTACCGTGCCCAGCTCCCGATGTCTGCCCGTGCCCGGGTCCCTGTGTCCAACCATGCCTGAGTCTCAGCTTCCCACCGTGCTCAAATCCCAGCATCCTTCCATATGTGGGTCCCGGTGCCTGGGTCCTGGTGTCCCGGTGCCTGGGTCCCGGTGTTCCAGCCTCCAGGTCCTGGTGCTTCCCTAGAGCCCTCTCACTGTGCTCGTTTTCCCCAGGAAGGAGAAGAAGGATAACATGAAGCCCAAACACCCTGACGAGCAGGAGATCCCGTTCCGCCTGCGGGAGCTCATGCGGAGCCGCGAGGCCCTGAAGCGCCCGGATGCCAGGAAGAGGCAGATGGCAGGTGGGACACGCAGGTGGCCCCAGCAGGTGGCCCAGGGGCTGGCCCAGGAGCCCACGGCGTGGCTGGATCCTGCTGTGGGACATCCCCCTCTCTCTGGTGACATCCCACCTGCGCTGTGCCGGCTGGAGGGACTCCGTGGTGCCACCTCTGCAGAAATGTCACCTGTCTCTCCTAGAGAAGAAGCAGCAGCAGAAGTGCCAGGGCCCCAAGGCGCCGGGGGATGTCCCTGTGCCCAGGTTCAGGAGGGGCAGGGGGGAGTCGGAGCGCTCCTACATCTGCCGCATGGAGCGGGAGGTGCAGCGCGTGCTCTTCCTCGCGGAGAACCAGCTCCAGAGGGAGCCTGAGAAGGAGGCCACGGCTCCAGAGAAGTCCAGAAGGAAAAAAGAGTGAGAGCAAGGCCCTGGGGGCCGGATGGGACCAGCTCATGCCTGTGGCATGTCCCCTTGCCCAGGTCTTGGGGTGTAGGTGGGGGGCAGTGGGCGCCCTTTCCATGGAGATGGATCTCTGGGAACAGGCCACAAGCCTGCTTCACTCTCCTGGGGGAAAAGCTGTGGGATTTGGGGGGCTCCCGTGGGGTGGGGACTCACTGCTTGCTCCCTGTCCCCCCCTGAGCCCCAGCTGTAATGTGGCTCTTCAGGTTTCAGAAAAGGAAGCTGGAAAAAGCTCGGAAGAAGAAGGAGGAGAAGAGAGAGGCCATGCTGGAGAAGAGCCTGATGCAAGGTGAGAATGGAGTGGGGAGACTGAGGTGACCCCAGCCCTGGGGGCAGTACATGGGGGAGCTGGGCTGGGCACCCCAAGGGTCTCCCACTGACCCCCATTCCCTTGCAGACACGGTGCCCTTCGGAGAGGTGGTGACACAGCCGCCCACCATCACCTCCCGGCCCAGGGGACGGGGTCCTGCCGAGCAGGTGAGCTCTGGGGACAGTGCCACCCACCCTTTGGGTACCTGGGAGGGCAGTGGTGGCCTCAGCGAGCCAGTGGTGGCTCCTTGGAGCTCAGTCCTGGTGTCTCACCCTTCCCCCCTGAGCTGTTCCATCTCTGCCTTCAGGCTGGACGGAAGCAGCTCCTCCTGACGCCTCGCCTGGGCCACAGCCAGGTGTCCCCCGTGTCCCCGGTGTCCCCGGTGGTGTCGATGGCTCGCCGGCGCATCCTGGAGGAGGAGCGAGCCCGCGTCATCCGCGCCTACCGGGACATCCAGAGGCGCAAACAGCTGGAACGGGAGAGGGAGCGCGCCCGGGCCGGGCCGGGCTGAGCCCCTGGCACTCCAGAGGGACATTGTCCTGCTGTCCCTGTGTCACTGCTGAGCCCCACAGCTCCACACTGCACAGCTCAGCACTGCAGTGGGTCCCTGCTGTGCCATGGACTTGCTTGGAGTAAAAGGAGACGGTGGTGTGAGCGTGTCTGTGCTCCCTGTTCCTGAGGGGTTCCTGAGCAGTTCCCGAGGGACACTGCTCTGCTGGCAGATGGCAGTGCCAGGCATGTTGCTGTCACCACGAGCTGGCCCTTTTAGGAGACCCCCATGAGGAGCCATGAGGAGACCCCAGTGCCTGGCTCAGCACCGGTGGGAGGAGAGTGAGGCAGTGCTGGGGACATGGAGCGTGCCACAGGACTGCCATGCATGCTGTCACTTGCCTTTATTGTCACTATTGGTGACCCTGCTCGAGCCCCAGGCCTGCAACCACACACAGCCCTGCCCTTGGCATCCCTGCCCGTGTGGTCACGGTGACCCCGGTGCCAGGTGTGCTGCCACGTCCCCGGTGCCACCTGCCACCGCCCCGCCACCACCCCCGGGCAGCCCCCGGCTCCGGGCAGGCTCCGGGGCTGCTCCCGGCTCGGCGCAGCCGTGTCTGCCTCACCTGGCCGGACAAAGGCCCCGCTGTTCCGCGGCCCCGGCGGCACAAAGCGTTCCCTGTTGGAGCGGGGCCGCCCCGCGCTGCGGCCGGCGCTGGCGGGGCCGGTGGGATCCCGCGCTTCCGGAGGGGCTGGGCACGGCAGCAGGGCTCCTCCGCTGTCCCCTGCCACCCCTGAGCACAGTCTCTGCACCCTGTTTGTCGGGTGGCTTTGCTGTCCCCGGGATGGTGGAGGTGCCCTTGGGGGGTGACTTGGCGCTGTGCCATGCGGTGCCCGCGGGCGGTAGGAGGGAGGGCGTGTGTGCTGTGGTGACAGTGGCCCTGGTGACACCGAGTGCCTGGTGCTGCTGGGCAATGTCCCCGCTGCCGCTCGGCACCAGGTAAACACAGGTGCCAGGTAAACACGGCTGACGCAGCACAGCCCGGGGGGCACGGCCACATCCCGCTGCCAACACCCGGCTCCCGTGTCCCCGTGGGTATGTGCCAGCTAAAGGCACGGCCGGGACGTGGCGAGTGCCACCCTCCCGCTGCGTGTCCCTTGTGCGGACACTGTGCAGGGCACGCGTGCCCACCGGCGGCCCCGGCACCGCCATCCCGGCTCCGGCTCAAGGACAGCCGGACACCCGCTGCCCCCACCGGGCCCTTCCAGCCCTGAATAATTCATGGCACTGCTGCCCGCAGGCTTCCTGCCCGGAGGAGGAGGAATGGCTCTGGAGGGGAAGGCAATCCGAGCGGGAAAACCACCGCGACCTTGGCACGTCCTCCGTGCCGTGCCACCTCCTGCCCGGCAGCCCATCTGCCCACGGCATCCCGGCCCCGCCTGGGGGATGGGGGTACCGAGGACCCTGCCCGGAGCCCCCCTGTGCTCTCTGTCCCTCCCCTGAATGGGGGCATCGGGCTGAGCCCGTGGGAGCAGCCCCTGGGATGGGGAACACGTGGGACCCCCATCACAGCATCCTGTGACAGCATCATAGGAAAAACCACCTTTATTGGGGTGACCTGAAAAAAATGAAAAGGAAACTTGGCAGAGAAAGCCACAAGGAGGGCGAGGGGCCCAGCTCCCTCCCCACTCCCTGCAGGGGGGGAAAGGCACCGAGAAGGCGGCCAGAGCTGTGGGGGGGGGGGCTGGTCCCCAGCCCCAGCAAGGCACTGATCCCCCTACCCCAGCAACGGGGAAACAGAGGCTCGGAGCTGGGCACAGCTTGGTGTCCCCTTGTGCCCTGAGGTGGGATGGGGCCAGCTCAGTTCGGGGTCCCCAGGCTGGGGGGGTCAGTGCAGGGCCAGGGGCTCGGTGCTGGGGGTGCCCTGGGTGGGGTCCCACGGGCTCCCCAGCTTTGGAGGGTCCATGGCCTGGGGAAGGCAGGCGGGGGGTCTGTGCATTACAAAAGTGACAACCGGGGGTGTCCTCACGGGAGCCAGTCCTTGAGGCAGGGATGGAGGGTCCATGGCCAGGTGGGACGGGCAGGTGGGAGTGCTGGCTCTGGGGCCGTGTCCAGGCATCCCACGGGCAGGAATCGGCTCTGGCTGCCAGCCGGGGTGGCATTGACACCTCACGGGGTGGCATTCACACGTCAGTCAGGGTGGCATGGGGCTGGGCGAGCCCTCGGCTGTGCCAGCGCTGCGGGAGTTGCGTCACGGGGGCTTCACCAGCGGTTCCTGCTGTACGGGGACTGCACCTGTGGGCACAGCGGGGTGGCACCAGGACAGGGTGGCACCAGGACCACGGAGGTGTGCCCTGACCCACCGGGGGGGGGGGGCTCTGGGTGCCGGGCAGCCCCGTTACCATGGCAGGGCCGGACTTTGCCCCCGCTGCTGCCACCGTTCACCCACCTGGCAGCCGCGGGTGTCCCTCGGGATGCTGGAGTGCCGCGCCTGCGCCGCGAACGCGTCCTCAGCTCGGAGCGTGGAGCTGGCACTGCCAGGCATGGGGCTGGTGGAGGCACGGGGCAGGATCACGTCGTAGGGACCTTCACTCTGAGGGACAGACACGGGGGTGGAAGGTCACGGCACCGGGAATGCCCCAACCCCACGGGGTCCCGGGGGTGGAAGGCTTGGAAGGTCCCCACCCCGTTAGAGCAGCCATTGGGACACAGAGGTGACAGGAACACCCCACCCACACCCCGTCCCCCATTCCTGTCATTCCTGGCAGGATGTGGCCACCCCTGGTGTCACACTCACCATCCCCTTGTGCATCAGAGCCATCTCGGTGGGCTGGTAGACGCTGGTCAGCAGCTGCCCGTTGTAGCCACTGTATGGGGACACTGGCTTCTTGGCTGCTGAGACACGGGAACAGTCACCATGGAGCCTGTGCCACCCCACTGGGGCGCCCTGAACCTCGTTAGCAGGTTTAACGAGCTGACTCAGCAGCTGCCTGCCTTTCCCGCGGGACACTCCTGTCCCCAGGGATGGCATCGCTGCTGCCTGGCCATGGATTGTTATTGTAGGGTCTCTGGGGCGCAGCTGCTGCTCAGGGGGACCCTCCCTCCCCCGTGGGGAGCAGACACCTGGCACACCCGCCCACGATCCCCACTGGGACTGTCACCACCCCGTGTTATTGCAGGGTCTCATGGGCCCGGGGCGGAGGGGCAGGAGCCGCGGGCACCCCACGCCGGGGAGGGAGGGAGGGAAGGAGGGAAGGAGCTCCCTGTGGCTGCTGGGCTCAGCCCAAACTGGTACACCCAGCCTGGCCAGTTCTGGGGAGCCACAACAGCAGCAGGCGCCAGCACCGGGCAGGTCACTGCCAGACGTCTCGTCACCCACCCTCCACTGCCATCCCTGGTGGGGACATCCCCAGGGTCCCCAAGAGGATGGTGCCCACCCTGCCATGGCGTGAGAATGTCCCTGGCGAGCCCTGGCGCCTACCAAAGGACGGCTCATCCATGGAGAAGGCCTTGTTCTCCACGAACATGCTCTGCGACTTCTGCTCCTTGAGGATGGTCTCGTAGCCCACCCCCCGTGTGGGGTAGCCGTCGTCCTCGAAGGCCTGCTCGGGGCTGCGCCGCGTCACGTGCGTCACCTCGGGGATGGCGTAGAGCAGCAGGAAGGCGGCGGCGTTGCACAGCAGCGCGATGGCCAGCGTGGGGTCATCCCAGCCGGGCGCGCGGCCGGCACGCCGGTTCCCGTACAGGTACATGATGGTCCACGCCAGCCAGATGGCCGCAGACAGGCCGGTGGTGGCCAGGATGAAGGCGCCGTGCTTGCGCCAGCGGCCGTAGCGGCCGCAGAGCGTGGGCCAGGCGGCGCCGAAGGCGGCCACCAGCAGGGCCATGACGTAGATGAGCGCCATGACGAAGTCGGCGCCCGCCAGCTGGCAGGGATCCGCAGGGCCGCCCTCGTGCCGAGCCACCGTGATGAGGAGCCACTCGGCGTTGATGATGACCTCGACCGAGGCCAGGGACAGGGCGGCCACCAGTGTCACCCAGCCCCGCGGGGCTCGGTTGCGCCGCGCCAGGAAGTTGAGGGCCACGGCGTGGGCCAGCAGGCAGGAGAAGCAGATGGCGAAGAGGACGCCGAAGAGGAAGCGGCGGGAGGTGCAGGTGGAGAAATCCGGCCCCACGATGAAGTCGAAGGTCAGGCAGAAGAGGCCGAAGGTGCCCAGAAGGAAGAAGACCTGCGTGGCCACCAGGCTCTTCTTCTGGTGGTCCTGCACAAAGGGCAGGCTGGCCACCAGCACGATGGTGAGCACGAAGGTGGTCACCACGCCGAGGCTGGCCACTGCTTCCACCCCGATGCCCCAGCCCGCCGAGAGGTCACAGAGGTTGTAGTAGAGGGAGGAGAGGTCGTGGCCGCAGCCCGGGGGCGGCGTGGGCTGCGCGGTGGCTGTGGGGAGCAGGGCCAGCAGCACGGCCGTGGTGCCCATCCTGCTCCGTGGCATCCAGGGACCCTGTGGGACACCGCAGGGTCAGGGCACAGGGGATGGGGATGGGGATCAGCTCCCAGCCAGAGCATCCCTGCCCGTGGTCCCCATTGGATGTCCCATGTTAAGCAGTGGGGTCCTGGGGAGCTCTGCCCTGCTGGCACAGCTCAGCTCAGCCTACACAGCCACAGAGCTCCAGGGACCAGGCAGCCACATTGGCTCCTTGCCTGGAGGTGGGTGGCAGCTGAGGAGGGTCTCAGCCCCTCTGTGCCCCGTATGATCCCTCCCAACACGGGAATTCTCTGGGAATTCTCCTGATCCCCTCCTCCAGTGCCAGGAGCAGCAGGATGCCTGATGGCTTCCTGAGAACACCAAATGTGATCCCAGTCCAGATGGCAGAGGGGATACTGAGGGACAGAGCTGTCCCCTTGCCTTGTCCCTGCGTGTCACCACGTTCCTCTTTCCACTTCTGTCCCACTTCCCTCTGGCTTTGGGCACTGGCCCAGTGCAGGTCGCATGTCCAGCCCGCTGGCACATAGGCAGCCGCAGCCTGGCACGGCACGGCACGGCACGGCACGGCACGGCACGGCACGGCACATCCGTCCCTGTCCTTACCGTTGCCACCCCATTCCTGCCACCTCATGGTGGGCACGGGGAAGAGGAGCAGTGAGGAAGACCCCAGCAAGGACATACTGGGGCCGGGACCCCCGGTGCCCCGAGGGTCACCCCGAACCGGGCGCCCCCCGGCCCGGGAGGGGGACAGGGACCCCCAGCACCACGCTGGGACGGAGTCGCTGTGCCCGCGGGTTCCAGGAGCTCCGCCGCCTCCGGTTCCCAGCGCGTCCCCCAGCCCGGTTTCCCGCCCCCTCCAGCCCGGTACCCCAGCACCTTCCGCCCGGTTTCCCCCGCGCCCCCGGTTCTGCTCCTCCTGCAGCCCCGCCCGGTCCCTCGCATCGCCCGTTGGCTTCCCCCGCTCCCCCGGCCCGGTGCCGCCGCCGCCGCGCTCCTGTCCCGCTTCCCCTGCCCCTCCGCCGGTCCCTCCCGCCCGGTCCTCCCGCACCCTCACCCCGCACCGCCCCGGTGCTTCCCGGTGCTTCCCGGCGCTGCCGCCAGGTCCTGGCCCCGAAACTCCGCCGGAGCCGCCCCCAAATCCCCGGCCGGAGGAGCAGCGGGGGCGGGCGGCTCCCGGTGCCGGTCCCGGTCCCTTCCCGTCGGCGTTGCCGGTGCCCCCCAGTCCCGCAGGGCTCTTCCCGCAGCCCGCCCCGCTCACCGGCCGCAGCCCCCGGTGCCGGGCGCTCCGCTCCCCCCGTGCCGAGCCCAGCCAGCCCCGGTGCCGCCGCACCGTGCGCCTGCCCGGCCCGGCCCGGCCCCTCCCCGAGGTGCGGCTCAGCCCCGGGAGCGCGATTGGGGCCGGCCGGGACCTGCCCCGCCGCACCGGGCGGGGACACCGCGATCCCGCACCGGCGGGGATCCCGCACCGGGGCACGGAGGGGGAAAGAACCCGCGGAACGGGGGGGAGCCCACCTGGCCATCGGTGTGATGGGTCTGGGGGGCTCGGCCTGGCTCTGCCGAGCGCCGCTCCCCGGGAACGACACTCAGGGAACAAGGGACGGAGCGCGGGGGCTGCCCCGGGGCACGGATGGGGCTGAGGGTTGGGGGTGAAGCAGGGGTGAGCCCACCTGGCCGTCGGTGTGATGGGTCTGGGGGGCTCTGCCATCGGTGTGATGGGTCTGGGGGGCTCAGCCTGGCCCTGCTGTGCGCTGCATGTCAGGAAGGACTCTCAGGGGACAAGGGACGGAGCAGCGGGGTCTGTGTCACCCAGCCGGGATCTCCCAGCCCTGGTGGGCTCGGGGAGTGGCGCTCCACAGGCGGCCCCACCGTGTAAGGATTCTCCGGCCTGGAGGGGCCTCCCGGAGGAATGTCAGCTGATGGATAAAGCCGGAGCCCTTGGCAGGGCAGCAGGACCCAGAAAAGCCCAGAAAAGCCCAGAAAAGCCCTTTCTGCAGAGGGCCGGGGGCCAGGGCAGCCCTAGCCCGGGCACTGGCAGGGTTTGGGGGTCCCTGTCCCGACGGGGGTGGTTGCCACCCTGGAGTTGGGATGGGCACCCCCTAGATACCCCATTCATTCCTGGGGATGGAGGAAAAGCCCTGGGATATTTGGGGCACCCCGGGGCCCCGCCAGCCCTGGGAGAGGTTTCCAGGCAGGAGCTGCTATTTCGGGAAGGTGAAGCAAGAGGGTGAAGGATGCAGAGGAAAGTTCAATGTGCCTCCGGCGGGGCCTGCCCCGATCCGGGCTGGGATGAAAACAATCCGGGGAGAAAGGGCAGCAGAGCCTCCAGCGGCAGGACCGGCTCCCACCGGAACCGGCGGCACCCGTGGCTCAAGGACCGGCGCCCGCCGGAGCCTCGGGGGACAGGACGGCGTGTCCGGGCTCGAAGCTGCGGCAGCGCCACCCTCCCGCCCTCTTCCTAAGGATCCTTCGGCTCCGGGATGGTGTTTGGGATTGGATCATCCCTGCCCTCGTACAGCGACCCTCGTGCCTCAGTTTCCCCAGGGGTTTGGCCCCAGGATCGGGCAGCCCTCGCTCTCCGGGAAAGGCTCAGCCTTGGATAAGCGGTGCCGCGAGCGGAGGCCGCTTGTCCTGCCGCCCCCACAGCGCAGCCCGGCCTCTCCACCGGCTGCTTCCTTCCGCCGGAGGCTTTCCCGGCTGCTGAATCAGCACAGACCCCCGTGACCCCCGCTGGGGCCACCGGCAGGCGCCCGTCCCGCCGAGGCTGCCCCGCGCCCGCGCAGCGCTCGCTGCTGCGTCCCCGTCCTTGGTGGGTGATTCCCTCACCCCCTTCTCATGGGAATCCCCCCATCCCTCCACGGAGGGTGATTCCAGCCCCCTCCCCACGGAGACCCTCGTGTTCCACCCCTTGGGGGCTTTTTCTGCTCCCCCTTCCCACCGGGACCCTGCCCGCGTTTCCAGCCCCATTGCCCGCTCCCGACAGGGTCCTACAGAAAAACCCCAACAGGCTGTGGGGTCACTGGGGGGTGATGCCCACCCTGTGCCACCCTCGGTTTCCTCTCGGGATGCCCAACTCTGACCTCCCGGCACGGGCAGAGCCCGAGTTTAGCTGCCGGAGCTCTGGGTGGGCTGGGAGCCGCGATCCCAGCGCTGGAACTGGGCAGAACTGGGCAGAACTGGTCCTTCCAGCACTGGGGCCACACTGGGGGGCTGCGCTGTCGCTCAGCACCGGCACCTGGAGCCCGGCCAGGCTCTGTCCGAAAACATCAGCACGCATTTTTTCCAGCCTTACCTTTCCTCGGGAGCCGCAGGGACGGGCGGCTGGCACGGCGGGCACGGCGGGCACGGTGGCACGGCTGGCTGAGCCCCGGCTCCGTGCGGCTCCCCTCGGCAAGGACCCGGAGCCGGGGGTCCCCGCTGCCCTCCCAGAGCCTCCCGCCGCTCCGGCCGGGGCTCGGAGCCGTTCCCAGCGGAGCCCCTCGCTCCGGCGGACGCCGTCAGCACATTTCCACCTCCTTTGCCAAGTAAATACGCACCGGTTGGCACGGGGGGCCGCTGGCGATCGGGGGGGGCCGGTGGCAATCCCGGAGCTCCCGCCGAGGGTTCCCGAGGCAGCCGAGCCCCCCGGCCCGCGGCCCCTCAGCCCCTGCCCGGCTCGGGTTAATAACTAATCCCTTCCCGGTCCTGCTCTCCTCACGTGCCAGAATTAATGGAGCGAGAACCTCCCAGGTACCCCCCGCGCCACCGGGTCGGGCTTTAACCCTGTCCCCCCGTAGGGATCCGGCCTGGGATGAGTTGGCGTCCCCGGAGGGGGCTGTCCACGCCGGAGAATGACCCGGGGGCAGGGTGGGTCCGTGGGGGGCTCAGCCCCACACCCTGGGGGCAAAGTCTGCGCCCCATCCTACCCTAGTGCGGGCACAGCCGGGCTCGGGGGTGGGCAGGGGGTCTGCTGGGGTTTGGGGGTGTCTCTGTGCCCTGCCAGGAGCCAGCTGAGGTCCTGAGCCCCCCCGGGCACCCCCTGGGTCTGCCCTGCCCCGTCTCGGCAATCCGGGCGGAATGCTGGACGGTTTTGGGGGATTACGTTAAGGAACTTACGGGGAATTAGGGTGGCGGCAGGGCTGGTTTGGGGAGCTGGGGGTGCCAGCTCCCTGCCCCGTCAGTGCCAGCTCCGCAGTGTCCCATCCCTGCCCTCTGCCGGCAGCTGGGGACAGGCTGGCACGGCACGGCCGCTCCTCCGGCGCCACACCAGTTTGGCACTGGTGTAGGGAGGGCAGCGCCGGGTACACCCGATGCAGGGGGCATTGCCCGGGGGCTGCAGCCGGGGGGATTAATGGGTGCGGGGCCGGAAGCTGTGACCTTACCGTGTGTGCAGACCCCACCACAGGGGACAGCCAGCAGACCCTGTGGGTGCTCCCCCAGCATTCCCGGGCAGCAGGGCAGGGGCACAGGGGTGGGCAGGACAGAGGGACCCTGTGCCAGAGATGCTGGTGCCAGGTGCCTCCGTGCCAGCTGCCCCCAGGGAGCCGGACCCAGGCAGAGCTTTGGTCTCAGCATGGCAGTTTATGGAGTGGCATCCAGCGGGCACCACGTCCTTGTCAGGGGTCACAGGAGCTCATTTGTGCCCTCCATCCCTCACCACAGGCAGCCCTGGGCTCCCCAGGACCCTCGGTGCCACTGAGCTGGGGCGTGTCCTGGATGAGTTCCCTGGATGAGTCCCCTGGATGAGTCCCCTGGATGAGTTCCTTGGATGAATTCCAGTGTTGTGCCAGGAGCTGAGCATGGGCAGGGCTGAGCTGCCCACCCTGGGCTGCTGCTGCTGCCAGGCAGGCACCACGACATCCCCAAATGAGTGTCTGGGCACAACCCCCTCCTCCTGCCACCCCCAGCAGCAGTGACCCTGGCTCCATGGAAGGGGTGGGGGTCTCCCCGGTCCCAGTGCAATGTGTGGGGCTGGGTGGGCACCGGAACTGCCAGCCGGGCACTGCCCTGCCTCAGAGCGTGGTGCTGCCCAGCAGCTTCAGCGGTTCCAGGCCCGGGGATGGGCAGTGAGCGCTGCCACGGCGTGGGGCTGCCCGGGGCTGCCCCCGCAGCACCTCGCCCACCGCGCGGCGGAAGGTCTGGCTGACGAAGCAGTAGAGGAAGAAGTTGAGGGAGGTGTTGAGCATGGCCACCATGTTGGCGATGTCCAAGGCCAGGTGCACGCGCCAGTCCCTCCTCACCGAGGCCACGTACAGGTGGCACATGGTGACGACGGCGCGGGGAGCCCAGAGCACCACGAAGGCGCCGGTGACGGCCACCAGCAGCGCCGCGGCCTTGCCGCCCCCCGTGCGCCTCCGCCGCAGCTTGCGGATGATGGCGGAGTTGGCGGCCAGGAAGATGCTGCAGGGCAGGAAATAGATGGTGACACAGTGCAGCCACTTGAGCGCCGTGTCCAGCGCCGTGGGGGTGTCGGCGTCGCGCCACATGTCCAGCCACCAGTAGAAGGGGACGCCGGTGGCCAGCGCGGCGGCAAAGACGGCGGCGATGATCCGGCGGGTGCGGCGCGGGTAGGACACGGCGCGGTAGCGCAGAGGGTGGCACAGGGCCACGTAGCGGTCCACGGTCAGCAGCACGGTGACCCAGGTGGACGCGTGGTTGGCCGTGAACTCCAGCACGGTGACGGTGTGGATGAAGGCGCTGGGCACTGCCCGCGCCAGGATGGCCGTCTGCAGGATGAAGCCCACGAAGATGATGAAGACCTGGGTGAGGATGTCGGAGGTGGTCAGGGCCAGCAGGTACCAGTAGGATGACTTCTTGGTCCTGGTGGCCAGGCGGGACAGGGCCACGGCGGTCAGGATGTTTACTGCAGGGAGGGGAGCCGTGGGTGGAGGTGAGGGCTGGGGGTTCACAGCCCCCCCTGCAGCACCAGGACCCCAGGGCTGCCCAGGCTGCGGCTGAGGGGAGCTATAAATATCCCAGTGCCGTGGGGATTTGCTGGGCTGATTAATCTCTTCCGTGTGCCAGCCCAAGCAACGCAATAACCATCTGTCCCCGTGGCGGTGGCACCTGCCCTGGGCTGGGCAGCACAGCCGGGCACTGGGGCCAGCTCTGAGGCTGGGGGGGAGCAGGTGAAGCCCCCCTATCCTGAGGGCTTTTCTTTCCAGCCCCCCGGCCCCCTCAGCCCCCTCACCTGGCAGCCCCAGCCCCAGCAGGACGCTGTAGTACACGATGGGGACGATGCCAACCAGGCAGGGTGAGCGCTCCAGCTCCAGCTCTGGCTCTGGCAGTGCCCAGGACACCGCTGTGCTGTTGGGCACTGGCACCACCGTCATCTTCCACCACAAACCGGCTGTGAGGAGACACAGGAGCACCAGGGGCATCAGATCCTGATGGCAACCGGGGGGACGTCAGCCGTGACACGGCACAGGGGGTTTGGGAACAGGGGCCATCGCCTGGGTGTCCCCACCGTGGCTGGATCCCAGCTCCCTTGTCCTGTAGCATCCATGGGCAGTGGGCTCATCCCAAATGTGCCACCTCAGGCAGACCTGGGGCTGCTGCACCCATGGGAGGCAATGCACCCCAAGCCCCCTGTGCCATGTCCCAGCAGAGCCCCCGCTGCCAGAGCTGCTCCTTCTTTATCCCTCGGCCCCGTTTTTTTGTAGAAAACCGGATTAAAACATCATGTTCTGGGGCAGCTGCCAGCAGAGGGAGCCTCTGGCCCCCAGCCCGGGCTGGGTGCCACCAGACGGCTCCCAGTGGTGGCAGAGAGGACCCAGAGGTGCCGATGGGTGGTACTAGTGGACAAGTGTGGGTGGCCATCTTCAGGCTGCCAGCTGGGTCCTTTTCCAGCTCCTCAGGTTGAGGCAGCGGAGCTGAAGGAGCCCTGCCCACGGCCCTGCCCGCATCCCCGCCCGTATCCGGATCCTGATCCGTATCCGCATCCCTATCTGTGCCCCATCCCTGCCCCGGTCCCTGCCCTATCTGTGCCCAATCCCAGCCCTATCTATGCCCCATCCCTGCCCCGGTCCCTGCCCTATCTGTGCCCAATCCCAGCCCTATCTATGCCCCATCCCTGCCCCGGTCCCTGCCCTATCTGTGCCCAATCCCTGCCCTATCTGTGCCCCATCCCTCAGCCCCCTCCCCACGCCCGGATCGTGCCCGCGCTGCCCTCGCCCATTCATAAACCAGGGCGGCTCCACCCACTCCCGAGATCTGCGCTTCTATTGGCTCAGGGGAACCCGGCCCCACCCAATCGGAGAAGGGTTCCCCGGGAGGGGTGTGGCCGGAGCTGAGCGCTGCGTTCTGATTGGTCAGAATCCCTCCATCCAAATTTGCATCCCATGGGGACCGCCACCCTCGGCCCCAGTGCCGGGGGACGGTGGGGGATGATGGAGGGTGGTGGGATCGGGGAGTTGTGGGGTGCAGAGGGTCCTGGAGGTCCTGGGTTCGGGGGTTCTGGGGTGCGGGGGATCCTGGGATCGCGGGTTAGGGGGTGCAGGGGGCCCGGAGGTTGTGGGGCGCTCTTTGGGAGAGGTGGTGTCTTGGTTGAGGGGTGCAAAGGGGGGTCCTGAGCTCAAAGAGGGGGTACGCGGCACCACAGTCCTCCCAGTCTGACCCTGGCCCCAGGGGCACCCCAAATTCCCCTCGTTCCCCTCGATGGCTTCGGGGCCGGGTTTAGACGGACGGGCAGGTCTCTCTCCCATTCCCAGACTCTCAGTGATGGATCTGCTCCCCCAGAAGTGCCCGAGGTGTGTGTGGGATCCCGGGGGTCCCACCTCCCCGACCCTGCAACTCCCGGAACCCCAGCAAGATCCTCCTGAGCGCAGCCCGAGGGAGAAGAAGGGGGAGGATGCGGGGAGCCCAGGGGTGCCAATTAACTGCAAATTAGCTCCGGTTCATCAGCAGGAGGTCCCGTCCATCCACGTCCCCCGCGGAACTGAGGCATCGATCGGCTGCAGCTGCGGCTCGAGCGCCTTAACCCTTTCCCAGCCCGATCCCCTTTGTGCAGCTGGGGGGGTGGGATCGCTCTGGGCCCCCTTTGCTCCCCCTACCTGGGCTCCCGCTCCCCAAAACCTGCGGGACAGGGACTGTCACCTGGCCGGCCCCAGTGCCACCCGCCGGGCGTGCAGTGCCACCTTCCCTGGGCTCGGGGTTTGCCACGGACATACCGCTGTCCGTGTGTCCCGGTCAGTGTCCGTGTGCCGCTGGTGTCCGTGTCCCCGTCAGTGTGCGTGTCCTCTGCGGGCTCCGTGTCCCCGCCGGTGTCCCTGTCCCCGCGGGCTCCCGCAGCATGGCACAGCCTCCCGGGGCGCGGGGCACGGGGCGGAGGGAGAGCGCCGTGGGCAGAGCCGCGGGCAGGGCACGGGGACGTCACCACCGGCCCTCGGCTCCCGCGGAGGCCGGGAAGGGTCACCTGGGCAGCTGCGGGTGACAGTGACAGAGCTCGTCCCCGCCCCAGAGCAGGGGGGATGGCGGTGCAGGGGCAGCTGGGCCGGCGGCCACGTCTGGGGACAGGAGGAGCGGGCGTGCACAGCTCCAGGGTGTGACGCGTGTGCACACGAGCGTGAATCCGTGTGCGCTGCCTGCGTGTCCCTGCTGGCCTCTGCCCTGGCTGCTCCCAAGTTCCCACTGCCCCGACACCGTTCCTCAGTTTCCCAGCAGCACAGGGAGGGCCCTACTGTCCCCTGCCGGTCCCTGGGTCCAGCTCCGTCTCTCCGGTGCCCCCCAGCCCGCGGGGCGATGCCCTGGCACTGCCGCCTGGCACAGGGCGCTATGGTGAGCCAGCCCTCAGCCGGGTCAGCACAGCTGCTCCCTCACCTCACCGCACACTGGCAGGTGTCACTCTGTCCCCTGGCGTCCTCCAGGACTAGCCCCACGGTCTCCCGTGCCCCCCTATAGCCCTGAGCAGCCCAACACGAGGGTCCCCGGGCTGTGGCCGCCGCCCGGGCTGGCACGGTGCCGGCGGCGCGCCGGGCACACGCTCGCACAGGCTGTTGTTTATCAGGCGGTGGTGAAATGAGGCGTCGGAGGACGCGCTGAGCCGTGAACCGGCTGTGCCGCGGCTGGGGCCCTGTTCCCCGCGGCCCCACCGTGGAAGGACACCCCGCACGGGCCGGGCGCTCTGCTGGTACCGCGGTTTTGGGGGTGCCCTGCCCAGCAGGGGCGCAGGGCTTGAGCATCGCCCACCTGCCCGTCCCTGCAAGGGGCCAGGGAGCCGCAGCAGCGCGGCGTGGGGCTGATCGGTGTCTTGTGCTGAATCTCCGCGCCCAAGGGTCAGGGACAGATGGTGATCCCACCCCCTCGGCAGCTGCTGCAACATCTGCCCACGCCCAACATCTGGAACCGCGTCTAAGCCCGTGTTCGAGGGGCTGTGCAGGGCACGGAGCTCCTCGGCAGAGGGTAAGGGGCTGCTGTGCCCTTGCGGGCAGTGCTCCTCCTCTGTGGACCCCGCCTGGGGTCCAGCTCCTGTGTCCCCACCGGGGTCACAGCCCCAGTAGCGTCGGCACCGCTTGGCCGTCACCCTCTGTCCCTACCCTGCCCACCCAGCACCGCCCCATCCTGCTGCTGTGGCGCTGCGGCTTTGGGGGTCCCCAGCCCCTCGGTGAAGCCCCCCAAGAGGTGTCGGGGCGGGCGGGGGGCCAGGGAGGCCGCACAGGGCGCACGGGCGGCCTCTTGGCTGCAAAGGCTGGGAAAAGGGCAGGCAGTTCCTGCCGGCAGCGCGGATGCCATGGTGATGGGCTGCTGCCGGCATGAATACCCATGAGCCGGGGGGAGCGGGAGGCCACCGAGCTGTGCCCTGAATGCAAAGACCCCGGCACAAAGCGCCGCGGCCACGCGTGGGGCTCCGTGCGGCGGTGCCGCCAGCACCGGGTGCCGCACGGCGACGTCCCCGCTCTGGAGCACCTCGGGGTGCGGGACCGGGGCTGGGGGTCCCGGTGGGATGCGGGGGGGCTGGAAGCCGTTCCCGTGGCAACGACCGGCCCCAGTTTCCACCAATCGATGCGGCGGCGCGGGCCCGCGGGCCGGGAGGGCGCGTGGCCTACATAAGCGCCGGGCGCGCAGCGTGCGCCGCACCCGGCAGATGCGCCTGCGACGCCATGGCCAGGCTGACGGGCACCCGGCCCGCGGCCACCCGCCGCTGGGGCTCTGCCGCCGCCTTCCTCCTCCTCCTCTTCACCGTGCAAGCCGGTAAGGGTGGCCGTGGCGCGGGGGAAGGCGCGGAGGGTCCCCGAGCCGCGGGTAGCGCTGCCCTCGCCGGGTGCCGGGGTGCGGCTCCGCGGCTGATGGAGAGCTGAGCGCGGCTCTCCGGCTGCCCTCGGGGTGCCCGCAGGGGATGGAAGTGGCTCCTGGGTGTGCTGCGCTCTCGGAGCCGGGTTGTGCTCGCCGGTGGGTACCCCGGGAAGGGCTCGGTGCCGCGGGCAGACAAGTCCAGCACCCCGGGGTTCAGGGCGCCTGCTCCCCTTCCTCATCTCCGCTCCCCTTCTTCATCCCCCGGCCTTAAGCCGGCGCTGGGAAGGGTAATCCGTCGGCAAGACGGGATTTGAGAAGGAAGATGGATTTGAGACAGACGGGGCCAAATTCCTTCTGGGGGAAGGATGCTCCGAGGAGCGGTGGGAGTGGTGTCAAGACGGAGAAGAGGAGAGGAAGGAAGGATCCCACTGCCCACAGGAGCATGGAGATCCCTGTTCCATATTCTCAGATCCCTCTCCAGTCCCTGTTGGGATCCCAGCACGGACCTGAAGTGACACCAGGGTAGCTGATGTCCCCACGATGCTCGGGACCCCATTCCTGGCTGTGGGACAGAGCCTGCCTGGCTCCCCACACCCAGGGGCTCTCTGTCCCCCCACGTATCCATCAGGGATGTGAGGGATCAGGGCAATGCCCGGGGCTCCCTCTGCCCACAGCGGGGACGGGATCAGGACAGGCAGACCGGGCTGAGAGCCAGTGCCGCCGGCACCCGGCCATTTCCCAGCACACCCCAGCCTGGGACATGGTGGTCCCAGCCCTTCTGCTTCAGGAAGGCAGTTTTTTGGCTCTCAGGGACACAAATGTCCCCACGTCCTTTGTTCCCCCACACTCCCTTGGCGCCAGCGGCCCTTTGGCACCGGGGGAGCGGAGGCAGGAGGTGCAGAGCCCCCCGGTAACCCCACCCCAGATCAGTGCCTGACTCTGGGGTGCAGCTCTGGGACGGTCCCATCTCCCCACAGCCCAAAAAGCCGACTTTAGCGGGGACTCCACGGCGGCCACCATCAACCACTCGCTGACGCTGCTGCAGCGGCTGCAGGAGCTGCTGCAGAACGGCAACGGCAGCGACTCGGTGCTGCGGGTCCGCTCGGCCGCCTCCGACGAGCCCAAGGTGTTCCACACGCACCAGCTGCTGCTCAGCCTCCAGAGCGAGGTCTTCGAGAGCCTCCTGCGCAACCAGAGCGTCGTGACCCTGTACGAACCGCCCGAGACCGCTGCGCTCTTCGAGAAATTCATCAGGTGAGAGGGGACCCCGTGGGATGGGGAGGAAAGGAGGGTGCAGCTCTCCTGGGAACCACGGGGAGCTCCACGGGATGGGGATGGCCAGAGGGATGCAGCCAAGGATGGGGATGTTCCCTTGGAATCACAGGGACCTCGTGGGATGTGCAGTTTGGGAGGGATGTGCATTTTGGGAGGGATGTAGCCCAAGAGGGATCTCAGGGAGATCCTGTGGGATGGGTGTACCGGGAGGAATGCAGCCAAAGAAAGTAGATGCTCCACTTCATGGCATGTGGAGCATCCTCCAGAAAAGGACGATGCCCCGCTGGGGACCATGGAGATCACATGGAATGGGAGGGAAGCATCCAAGGAGGGGGTGATGCTTCCCTGGAAACCCTGGGGACGCCGTGGGGTGGGGAATACTCAGTGGAAAGCAGCCCAGAGCAGAGACTGCTCCCCTGGGAACTGAGCAGCCGGGGATGGATGTCCCCAGCGTCACCACCCCCTGCTCTGCCCCAGGTACCTGTACTGCGGGGGGGTCTCCATCCTGCTGCACCAGGCCATCCCCATGCACCAGCTGGCCAGCAAATACCGGGTCTGGGGGCTGCAGCGCGGCGTGGCCGAATACATGAGGACCCACCTGGCCAGCGAGTCCAGCCAGGGCCACGTGGTGGGCTGGTACCACTACGCCGTGCGCGTCGGGGACGCGGCGCTGCAGGAGAGCTGCCTGCAGTTCCTGGCCTGGAACCTGTCCGCGGTGCTGGGCAGCGCCGAGTGGGGCTCGGTGAGCGTGGAGCTGCTGCTGCTGCTGCTGGAGCGCTCCGACCTGGTGCTGCACAGCGAGCTGGAGCTCTACACCGCCGTGGAGGGCTGGCTGAGCCGGCGGCAGCCCGAGGCGCCCGTGGCCGAGCGGGTGCTGCGCGCCATCCGCTACCCCATGATCGCGCCCAGCCAGCTGTTCCGGCTGCAGGCGCAGTCGGCGGTGCTGGCGCGGCACCGCGCCGCCGTGCAGGACCTGCTCTTCCAGGCTTTCCAGTTCCACGCCGCCTCCCCTCTCCACTTCGCCAAGTACTTCGACGTCAACTGCAGCATGTTCCTGCCCCGCAACTACCTCGCGCCCAGCTGGGGCTCGCAGTGGGTCATCACCAACCCGGCGCGGGATGACCGCAGCACCAGCTTCCAGACGCAGCTGGGGCCCAGCAGCCACGACGCCGGCAAGAGGGTGACGTGGAACGCGCTGTTCTCGCCGCGCTGGCTGCCCGTCAGCCTGCGCCCCGTCTACTCGGACACGGTGGCGGGCGCCATCCAGCCCGTGCGCATCGAGGACGGGCGCCCTCGCCTCGTCATCACCCCTGCCATGAGCAGCCCCGATTTTGCCGGTGTCAGCTTCCAGAAGACCGTGCTGGTGGGCGTGAGGCAGCAGGGCCGCGTGCTGGTCAAACACGCCTACAGCTTCCACCAGAGCTCGGACGAGGCCGCCGATTTCCTGGCGCACGCCGACCTGCAGAAACGCACCTCCGAGTACCTCATCGACAACTCCCTGCACCTGCACATCATCATCAAGCCTGTCTACCACTCCCTCATCAAGGTGAAGAAGTAACGAGGTGTAGCAGGGTGCTGTCCTGCTGGCCCCAGCACCGTGGGGGGAACGCTTGGTCCTGTAGGTAGATGGGGGTCCCCTCGTTGGGGGGCTCCAGGACTGAGCTCTGCACTGCCCACCCCTCCCTGAGTGTTCCCCTGCCATGTCCTGTCCCCATTGCTGTCCCTGGGGATGGAGGATGCTGGGAGTGCCCCAGACCCATGTAGGGGGTGCAGGAGGTGAAATGTGCAGCCCACGGCCACATCACAGACCCCAGTGGGTGTGGGGATGGGGACAGGGACAGGGACAGCCCATCCTTCCTGTGAGGCAGCCCCGGGGTCCCTCTGTGTGGACAGCTGGGTCCAGCTCAGGAGCAAACAGAGCTGCCCAGTCTGGGGGTGAGGGGCCCGTCAGCCTCCCCCAGTGGAGGAGGGGTGGGAGGCACTGTCCCCACTGGCGGTGGCAGCTGCCCCATCCCTGTCCAGGTACCCCCACCCCTTTCCTAATAAAGCAGAAAATGAGTGTGGGACGTGTGGGGCATCTTTGGGGTGGTGCTGCTCCCCAGCTCAGCTCCTTCTGATGGAACTCCTAGGAAGGAGAGCACCCATC
Organism: Setophaga petechia; assembly: GCA_024362935.1. Taxonomy (NCBI): domain Eukaryota; kingdom Metazoa; phylum Chordata; class Aves; order Passeriformes; family Parulidae; genus Setophaga; species Setophaga petechia. Next base: position 188,532 of record JANCRA010000122.1, on the reverse strand, counting down.
CAGGCATGGATGCATTTCCCTGTGGGGATGTGTGTCCCCACCTGGCATGGGTTTGGGGGGTGATGGCCCCTGAACCCTGTCCTGGCATCGCTCACCCACGGGTGGGTTCAACCCCTGAGCAGAGCCAGGGGAAGGGTCCTGCTGGGGGGCTCCCCCTCAGCCCACAGAGAGCCACCCGTGTGATGTCCCCATTGCTGTGACAGTGCTGCTGGCAGCTCGTTAATGATTAATTCAGGGGGGGTGAGGAGTCGGGGCGGCTGCCAGCTCTACCAGCAGTGCTGTGTTTACCCAGCACTGATAACCCAGCCCGGGGCTGCTCCTGTGGGGACACAGAGCCCAGAGGGGACTGGGGCCTCCTGCTGCCACCAGCCACCCTGCTGTGCCCTGCTCCATGGCCTGGGGACACTGAGGGACACCCTGTGCTGCCGTGGGTGCTTGGCTGTGCTCAGCCACTGGCTTTGAGTGTCCTGGGTCAAGGAAAGGACAGGAGGAGCAGGAGGACGTGACTTTCCCACCCTCTGCTCGACCCTGCTGTGACAAAAGAGGAAATGTGACGTGGAAAGCACAGGTTTATTCACACCAAAGGAAATAAGGATGCAAAGGCCAGGGAGCAGCTGAGGGCTCAGGGGGCTGTGCAGGGTCCCCCAGGAGGGCAGAGAGCCCGGGAGAGCTGCCTGGCCTGGGGACAGTGGCTTTGTCCCTGCAGCAGCTCTGGCATGGTGGGGACAGGGAGGCGCAGCTGGAGCACACTGACCTTGGCATCCTCCTACTCCTTCTGCTAGCTTTCCTCCTGTGCAGCTGCCTCCCCCTCTTCATCCTGAAAGACAGAGGTTCACCCTGTGCCCTGTCCCCTTGCTGGGGTCCCTGCCGTGGTGGCCGGGCTGTCCCATCCCTGTTACCTCTTCGGGCACTTCCAGGCCCCTCCTTCTCCGCTCTGCCTTGATGCTGGAGAGGAAATCTTCTTGGGCCTGCTTGAAGGTCTGCACTGGATCCTCCTGCTGCTCGGGCTGGGCCCGCAGGCGCTCCTGCTCCCGCAGTAGCCGCTCCTTGTACTTGTCCTGCAGGACCTTCTCCCGCCTCGCCTCCCGGTCGAACATCTGGGGGCACATGTGGGGGCACAGGGGACCCTGCCACATGGCTGGGCACAGCACAGGGCTGCAGGCAGAGTGTGGGCATGCTCAGGGGGCACATACCGTGGAGGTCAGGGTCTTCTCGTTCTTCCGCATGGTGCAGAGCCCCGGGGAGAGCTCCAGGAGGGAGACATTGCCCGTGTTGGTGCCACAGCCGATGATGCGCCCGTTGTCCTGAGAGCACAGGCTGAGCAGGGGATCATTGGACACCTGGGGACAGGTGGGGGGTGACACTCGGCCCTGAGGTGATGCGAGGGTCACGGAGGTGCTGGGGACCCACCTTGAAGGTGAGGGAAGGCTGCTTCTGGTGGAAGAGGAAGTCCCAGATGTCCAGGACACCGTCTGACCTGATGGTGACGAACACGGCCGGCTTCACGGGGCTCCAGCACACGTTCATCAGGTAGGAGCTGTGGTACCTTCCAGCAGAGCCAGCCCTCAGCCACGCTGGCACTGCCCTGCCTCAGGCACCAGCCCAGAGATGACCAGACCCTACTGCCACCCGCCCTGGGGATGATTTCTGGCCGACTAAAGTCCCCCTACTACTTCTCTAAAGGAGACCTACTTGGTCTCCATAATTGATGAGGAATCCATGAGCTCCTCTGTCCAGATCCGAGCAGTCCAGTCACCGACTGACAGGAAGACTTTGGGGAAGAAGGGGTTCCTGGTCACCCTGTAGACAGCCCCGATGTGGCTTCTGAAGATGTTGGCGATTTTCTCGGGCGGTGTCTTGGAGTCACGATTGCAGGAGATGATGATGCCCTGCTCTGTGCCCACCAGGAACTTGGTGGGCTGGGGGTGGGAGCAGGAGGGTGCAGCTGTCAGCAGGATGGACACCCCACAGTGTGGGGGGCAGCAGGAGATCCTGCTGCAGCCAGAACCCTGGGACCCACCACCATGGAGGGGTTTAGGGACTGGAACCAGTGAGTTGGGCCCCCCCTCATGCCCAGGTCGGGGTGTGGGTGGCGGGCACAGTGATACTCACCAGGATGGGTGCAAAGTCCAGGGAGATGGCACCCAGAGCGTCCTTGAGCTGATCCTGACGGCTGATGTCCAAGATCAGTCTCTCACTGGGCTGTGACATCTTGCGGATGTCCCACCATAGCACCTGCAGGGACAAGGTGTGACAGGGGCTGTGCTCCCAGCATGGTCAGAGGTGCTGGCACTCCTGCAGCTGCCCCGTGCCAGCCTGGGAGAGCAGGATCTCGTGCTGCTGAGGGGCAGAGCAGGCACAGGAAGCTCTTTCAGGGGTCCCTGGCCCCTTGCCCAGCTGCAGCCCCTCACCTGCCCGTCGGTGGAGCCTGAGAAGCACTCGGTGCCCGTTCGGGAGGGCAGCCAGCACGCTCCGTACACGGGGTCCCTGTGGCTGAACTCCACAGGGGTCATCTCCATGGGCAGCCCCCCTTTCCTGGTGTCCCAATACACTGGGGAGGAAAAGAAAAACCCGTGCCCAGCTCCTTTCCTTGTCTCGTTTTCCCCCACTGTCCAAGCTGGGAGCAGGAACAGGGAGCAAACCTCACCCAGTGCTTCCCAGAGATCACCCAGGGTGGTGGGAGAGGTGGGAGCACAGCATCCATCCTGCTCATCCCGTGGATCCATCTCTCCATCCATCATCCATCCATCCATCCATCCATCCATCCATCCATCCATCATCCATCCATCCATCCATCCATCCATCCATCCATCCATCTATCATCCATCCATCCCCATGTCCATCCATCCATCCATCCATCCATCCATCCATCCATCCATCCATCCATCCATCATCCATCCATCCCCATGTCCATCCATCCATCCATCCATCCATCCATCCATCATCCATCCATCCCCATGTCCATCCATCTATCATCCATCCATCCATCCCTCCATCATCCATCATCCATCCATCCATCTATCCATCCATCTGCTGTGAATGGCTCCCTGGCACGGTGTCCTCCCCTCCCTGGGTGCCCGCTCAGGTGGGCACACCCCTGCCCACAGGTAAATCCCAGGGCTTCTCCTGCTCTCCCAGAGGCAGCACAGGTCCTGGCAGAGCAGCAGGGCTGGAGCAGAGCTCACCCCTCACCTATCTGCCCGTTGTAGCAGCCTCCCAGTATGTGATACCAGTCCTTGGAATTGTACTCCAGGGTCACCACAGGGGACGAGGGCTTGAGGGTGAGCTCTGGGGCGTAGGGTTTTTCTACAAGGAGGGATGAGTGAAGAGTAAAGTGTGAAGCCCCCAAAAGCAGCCCCAAACCCATCCTGCTGTCTCCACCCCATTCCCTGACACAGCTGTGCAGGAGGAGGTGCCCATGTCACCAGGAGCTGGCCTGGGGACAGACCCTCAATACACAAATCTGCATTCCCACCCTTCTTCTTGTCCTTTTCACTCCAAAACACACCAGGTGTGAGGCAGGCTTGCACAAGTCTCACCCCGGGCTCCTTCTGCCTCTTTCTTCCTTCATTACCAGCAGAACCTCACCAACCCCAGACCCTCATCTGAGGCTCTGCTGCCTGGCATGGCTGGTGAGCCATGAAGGGGAATTTCAGGGCTTATTTCCCTCCTCCCAGCTCCCATTTTTCCTGGTTCTGCACTGAAGCTCCCCCAGCGACCCTCCCTGGGGTGCTGCCAGCCTCATCCCACTCTCTGAGACACAAAGTGCAGCATCCCCTGTCACCTGCTGGGTTTGGCCTGGCCCTTACCCACATCCCAGACATAGGAATCAATGTTCAGGTCCTTCCTGCTGTCCTGGAAGTCCAGGCTGCAATAAGCCACGGCCACGGCCCGGTTGCCATCGGGGTGCCAGGAGAGGTGCGTGGCCATCCTCCTGGGGTTGTTGGGGTCCCTTTGGGGGTGACACATCAGCCAAAATGGGTCAGTTTGCAAATCCCTGGGATGAACATCTCCCACAGGGAGCTGTGGCAACCACAAGGAAACCAATCTGCAGCCCTCAAGCCTTGAGTGCAGGAAATGATTCTCCTGAGGGGTCGGGTAGGGGGAGAAGAGTTGATGATTTCACCCTCTTTCCAGTCATACCTTTCTAAAAATCCAATTATCTTACTGGATCTGACTCCCAAACATCCCCTGACGTGGAAATTAACCTTTGAGGCACCAAGAACAAGGAGGAAAATCCAAAAGCATCATCAGGAGATGCTCAGAGCTGGGTCTGACCCTGCTTCCCACCCCCAAATCACCTGGGCAGGGATGGAGTGGTGGGACAGGGAGAGTTCAGCTGGGCTCTGCACCCACAAACTGCACCAGGATCATCCCAAACTCACTGGAATTTGACCCCACTGAGGCTTTGGCAAGCCCTCCCAGCTGTGTGCTACCTGATGACAGTGATGATTTTGGCTGAGGGATGATCCTCCTCCTCCTCTTCGTCCTCTTCCTCCTCAAAATATTCCTCGTAGATGTCAATGGTGTTGTTCTGCCTGATGTAGTGCTCCACCACCTGCAGGGGCAGCAGGGCCGTGGCTCTGGGGGGCTCTGGGGGGCCCTGGGGGTCTCTGGGGGTCTGGGGGGGAGCAGGGCAGGCTCTTACAAAGCCGAGGCGCTGGACAGTCTTGGTGTAGACCTCTTCCCTCTCCACCTCCTCCCGGTAGCGGGTGGTCAGCTCCGGGTTCTTGGGGTCCACGTGCTTGGGCCAGCCGCCCTCCACATGGTTCACACCCCGGATGGTCACCTGAGCCCGCTCTGTGTTCACCTGGACACGGGGACACGGAGGGGACACAGGCCCTGAGCCCAAAATCTGCCTGTCACAGCATCCATCCATCATCCATCCATCTTCCATCCATCCATCCATCTTCCATCCATCCATCAATCCATCCATCCCCCATGGGATGTCCCCTCTGCCCGGTAAGGGGGTGTCCCTGTACCTCGTGCACGGCCAGGACAGGACCCTCCTGCACCGCAAAGTCCACGGGGTCCTGGGGGATGAAGTCCTCGGCCAGGTTGGGGTCGGGTGGGATGTCCACGGTCACCTCGGCCAGGAGGTCTGAGAAGTTGCAGGGGCGGCCGAACTCGCTGCGCTTCCGCGAGTACTCGTACTTGATCTCCATGGTGGGAGGAGATTGGGGGACCAGGGAGGGAGGGAGACCCAAAAAGGAGGGGAGACCTCAGGGATGGAGAGCTCCAATAGGGATGGAGGGCCCTGGGGAAGCCTGGAGGGAAACAGGGCCCTCAGGGAGGAAGAGAGAGTTCCAAAGGAGAGTGGGAGGCTCTGAGAGGATCCCAACAGGGAGTGGGGCTCTCAGGGATGGAGAGCAGGATGTCAGGGAGCTCCAGGAAGGAGTGAGGGTTTCAGGGATGAAGGAAAAGAAAAAAAGGAATGGGAGCCTCAAGGAGACCCAAATGTGAACAGAGTCTGGAGAGGGAGGATGCTGAAATAGATGGGGAACACCAAAAGGAAATGGGGTCTCAGAGGACCCCAAAATAGAATGGGGACCCTCTGGAGCCCCAGAAGACTGTGTGAGCCTTGGGAATGTCCCAAAAGGGAACAGGAAACTCAGAGAGTCCTGGATGATCCCAAAGGGAACGGGAACCTCGGCAAAGCCCAAACGGGAGCAGGGATCCCATGCAGGGAGGACCTTGAGAGGGCCTCAAAGGGCAGCGAGAGCCTCAGGGGACCCCAGAGCAGAGCTGAGCCACGGGGACGGAGTGAGGAAGCGGCCAGGGTGACCACGGACCCCGCGGAGGCCCCGGGACCCCGCTGGGGCCTGGTCCCGTCCCGCTCCCGTGAGGCCTGGCCGGGGACGCGTCGCCGTTGCCAGGCAACAGCTTGAACATAATCACGTGACACCGGCGCTGCCGTCACGTGATGTTGCCCTCCCCTAATGGCGGCAGCGTGCGGCGTCACGTGACCGCCGCCATGTTGGGAAGGTCAACTCAAAACTGCCCCAAACACTGAGTTATCCCCCCCAAAATTATTATCCCCCCAAAAAACCGCACACCAGACAGTAATTTAGTCCAAGTGTTTATTATCTTTCCTCCCAAAAGGGCACAAACAAATCCAGCCGGACTCCAGCCCCCAGCCGGAGCCCTTCGGTTAGTTCACATGCGGTTACAACAGCTCTTCTACCAGTACCGTTACATGGAAACGTTAAAGCCAAAGAAATAAAAAAAACCCTCGGGATATTCCCCAAGGGGAGGGATGCTAGTCACAGGGAATATGGAGAGGGGCAATCAGGGGGATGTCCTGGCTCTGGGGTGGGCACACACCGCTGCCCTGCCCACACCCTTTGGGGTCTGGGTGGATGGGGCAGGGGGTCCATCCCTGCTCCAGGGGGAAGGGGCCTTTTCCGGGATCCCTGTGCCAAAGGGCCAGGTTCAGCTGGTACTGCTCTCCCAGCTCCTCACCCTGGAGCCCTGGAAGTGCTGGCTGAGCCTCCAGGGTGCCAGGTCCACGTTGTCCCTCCCCAGGGATGCCCCAGCAGCTCCCGTCCCTCTCCCAGGGGATGTGTGACCACCCCAGGGCTGCAGGAGGAGGGGAGCCTGCCCCAGCCCACACCCACCCTGGGGAGCAAAAAAAAGCCTAAACCCACCCCAAAACCCACCACAAACCTCACTGCAGTGTTTCCTCTCTGAACAGAGCCAGCACCTCCCAAACCCCGGGGGCAGAGTGAGGGAAAACCAGCAGGCCCAAAACATCCCGAATCCCTCATCCTGGGAATGCCATGGGAGCTGGAAAGGGCTGGGGATCACTAGTGGTTGGTGCTGCATTGCTAGGGGAGCCCCAGGCCAGCATGGAGAGGGGTTTGTGCTCTGGAACCTTCCACAGGGACAGGAGGAGCCCCCACAGCCCCCTCTGTGCTCCTGGGAGCCCATAAGGCAGCAGGTGTGGGGCTGCCCAGGGCAGGGGGTGCTGGGGGGCTCCAGGTTTGCCCCCCAGCCCAGCTGTGGCTCCTACCCCGTGCTGTGCTGTCCCTCTGGGCTCTTTGGTGTCCCCTCCTAGGCCGGGAAGTCGCCGCGGTGCCGGACGTGCTCATCGGTGACCGCCAGGTACGTGGCTCTCATGCTCGGGGAGTACTGGGGGGAAACACGGGGGTCAGCACCCCAAAACGCCCCACGCTGTCCCCAGGGCTGTTCCCGTGGGGGTTCATCCCAAATTAATCTGCCAGGTGGGCATGGAAAGGGTCAGACCCTGCTCTCTGTCCCTCTGAGGGCTGGGGGAGACAAGAGCCCCCCCCTCAGCTCAGCTTTGTCCCTTCCCAGGTTCATCCTCCACCTTCCCAAATTCATCCCAAATCTGCCCCCTCCCCAAATCAAAACCCCTCCAGCCTGTCCAGATCTGCTTTGTGCCTTCCCAGGTTCATCCTCCACCTTCCCAGCTTTCCAAATTCATCCCAAATCTGTCCCCATCCCACATCAAAACCCTTCCAACCTGTCCAGCTCTGCTTTGTCCCTTCCTAGGTGCATTCTACACCTTCCCAGCTTCCCAAATTCATCCCAAATCTGCCCTGTGGGATGCCAGCAGCCCGAGGCTCCAACTCCTCCCCAGCATCACATTCCTGCAGGATTTCCCAGCAGGGAGGATCACCCCGGGCAGGCATTAAGGAAGATTATTCCGAGTTTGTTATTCTGGACTCAGAAAGTCTTTCCTCAGGGATCTGAATCCTGGGTGAATTAAACTGTTCAGGGCTGGGAGAAGAGCTCCAATTAATCCCCCCACTCATGTCCCCCCCCCGGGAGGAGGCTCTCGCCAGCTGCCAGGTCTGTGAGATGGGATCCAAGCTTCCACCTGATGGAAAAAATCCTCCCTGGAGGAGAGGGACAGTATTCCTGCCCAGGCAGCATTCCTGGGGCCATATCCTGGCTGGAAGGGAGGGAGACAGGGACCAGCATCCCAACAGGTGGGAGCTGAAAATCTTCCTGGCCCTTTGTCCCCCCTCCCTGAGCTCTCTGCACCCCAAAATCCAGGCAGGAAAAGGGGATGGAGGGAGGTGTGGAAGGGTGATGAGGAGGAGGGGAGAACCTGGCTGCTGCCCCCAGGGTAAGGAGGGAGGAGGAAGTGGCTGAACTTACTCTTGATGGGCAACTTAGCTCCAAAATAATGGATGCAAAAAATTAAAAGAAATCACAAAAAAAAAAAAAAAGAAAAAAAAAAAAGAAAAAAGAAAAAAAGAAGAAAGAAAAAAAAAAAAAAAAGAAAAGACAAGGAATAAAAAATGAAGCAGCAATACCAGACAGGGCAGGATTAACAAGCAGGGAAATGGGAGTGTGAAGGGATTGTGAGGAGCATCCTCTGAGAGCCAGGATGGAGAGGAAGCACAGGGAAGGGAGGGAGGGGACGCTCATTTTGGTGCCCCCCAGCATGTGGCCGTGCCCCCTCCCCGTGGGTGCCCGGGATTTGGGTCAGAGCCGGGCAGGAGCCACCAGGACCTCCCATCCCTGTCCCACCCAGCAGATCCACAGTGACCCCCCCGGGCTGTCACAAGGCTTTGTCCCCGGCCCCCCATCGTACCGTGGGGGGAGGAGACCCCCTCCCAATGAGGGGCACGTTCTCATAGCGGGGGTTCCCTCCGAAGAGCACGGCCTGGTTCCTGGGGGGCACAGCGAGACCCCCGTCACCCCCTGCCCGGCACGGGGCTATGGCAGAGGGGGCTCGGGGGGCTCACATGTACTCGGAGACGGGGGCGTTGGACACGGTCTGTGCCGCGGGGGGCTGCAGGCTGCTCTGGCTGCCCAGGCTGCTGCTGTAGCTGCAGAAGCTGCGCAGCTGCCCCCGCGGCGGGCGGTGCGTGGCCATGCGCCGTGCCGCGGGGTTGAACGGGTCCTCCTCGTCCATGTCATCGTAGTCCCGCTCCCTGCGGGGACACAGCGCTGCCATCACACCCCGGGTGGCAAAGGGGGGGCTCTGTTGTAGTGTCTTTTTATACTTTGTAATACTTTGAAAAAGTTTGTTTTGTATCCCCGTATTTTTCCCAAATGGTTCATCCCAGACTGTACCCCCCTTCCTTTACCTGTGTTATCCGTCTCCCTGGATGAGATCATCCCCAAACCCCCACCCTGGCTCTCTGTCCATCACTCAGCATCCCATCCCCTCCATCTAGAAGCTTCGGTCCAGGATGTGAAGTGATCAGCCAGAGGCCAGGGGTCAGCCCCCCAAGCCTTGCCCCATATGCTGTCCTATATGTCCATCCCCCAGTATATTTCTCTTAGGGTCACTTATTGGTCAGTAAAATGTTCCCTACTTTTGGTTTCCACCTCCCTTTAAATGTAACCTTGGCACATCTCCCGGGCCTCTCGGCAGGAGCCCCCTGAGGTACAGGGGCTCCTTTGGGACTCCTAGAATAAAACCTTGGATTAACCCCTGCTAAGAGCCAGCCCTTTATGTCTCTGGTGTCTCTTGTGCCGCAGAGGCGACCAGCCCAGGTGCCCTCAGTCCCCTCGGGGCACAGAGAGTGTCTCTGCTCTGTCAGCTGGTACTGCTCTGGTGTTGGGGCTTGGGACTGGCTGATGGATCCTGAGAGGCTCCCAGAGGGACAGAGACAGGGCTCTCTGTGCCCAGGGGAGGGCAGGGGGCACACACACCTCCCAGCCAGCTGCTGCCAAGCTCGCGGGGCTGCGCAGATCACCGTGGAGAAGGCGGCAGCCGCCAACAGGGAGAAGAGCCCCAGGTAGAGCAGTCCCTCCACGCCATCGTAGCAGATCCCAATGAGGCCATCCAGGTAATCCTGGTGGGACACAGGCAGGGCAGCGCTGGTGGCACTGCAGGGGCAGCCCAACCATGCTCCCCAGACATTCCCCCTCACCTTGTGCAGCCCCCGGCAGTCCAGCAGCGCTGTCAGCTGGTGCAGGCTGGTCTCCGAGGAGTTGAGGAGCTGCTGGACCCCCAGCAGGTCTTTCTGTGGGAAAAGGGGGGGTCAGGCAGCTCTGGGGAGCAGAGGGAGGGATGGGGGTCCCTGCTCCCCGCTCCTGTACCTCAGCTGTGGGGAAGAGGGGCAGCGCATACTGGATGAGCCCCTGGATCTGGATCTGCATGGTGGTCAGCGAGCGCTGGAACACGGTCAGAGCCTGCAGGGGGGAGTGGGGCACAGTCACAGACCCCCCCCAGCCCCACGCAGCACCAAACGGGGTGCCCACCCGCCCTGTACCTGCTGGAAAGGGCTGCTCAGGCTCTGGTCACAGTACAGGTAATAATGAACCACCTCTGCAGGGAGAACGGGAACATCAGCAGGAGCATCCCGGGGCACAGGGAGCCATGGGGGGACACTGGCAGTCCCCCAGGTGGGTTTTGGGGGTCCTGCCCGTGCCTCCCTCCACCTCACAGCCAGCCCTCACCTGCACTGATCTCATCATCTGTCTGGTTCATGATGAACTTGTCCGGGGCCACGCAGAAGTCGCTGGTGCCCTGTGAGGACAGAGGGACGTCAGTGATGCCCACAGAGCTCAGCACAGCCCTGGGCAGCCCTTCCCTCCCTCCCCTCCTGCCCCAAGGGACATCACCAATGCCTGCAGTGCCCAGCACAGCCCTGGGCAGCCCTTCCCTCCCTCCCTCCCCTCCTGCCCCAAGGGACATCACCAATGCCTGCAGTGCCCAGCACAGCCCTGGGCAGCCCTTCCCTCTCCTCCTGCCCCACTCACCACCGCAGCCGCCGTGTCCACGGCCATGGAGGCCCAGCTGAGGACCAGCATGAGCAGCCCACAGCACAGCATCCTGCAGGGAGAGCAGGGAGCAGAGTGGGCAGCATGGCTGGGGGTCCCCATGAGCCCCCCAAGGCCCTCCCCAGGGTACTCACAGGAGCAGGAGGCAGCGGGAGTGCTTGGCCAGCCCCAGGCAGGCCAGCAGGCAGACGGTGAGGACGAGGATGAAGAAGAGCAGGTAAGCCAACCACCTGGGTGCAGAGGAAGGCTGTGTCACACAGGGGCACCTCCCCAGCCCTGCTGGGACATCCTGGGATGCTGGAGCTCACCTGTAATACTCCACATAGGCCACCTGTCCTGACAGCTCGGTGAGGTCAGCACTGACACCCCGCCAGGCTGGCAGCCCCTGGAGCTGCAGGACAATGCTGCCAGCCAGCTGCTGGGTGAACTTGAGGGTCTGCACGTAATCCCCCCGCGAGGCCAGCAGCTCGTTCAGCCGTGCCAGGTGCTGCTCCAGCGCTCCCTGCATCTGCAGCGTGGTGCTGGCAACCTAAGGGCACAGGGATGGTCAGTCTGGGATGGCCAGTGCCTGGGATGGTCAGTGCCCAGGATGGTCAGTGCCCTGGGATGGTCAGTGCCCAGGATGGTCAGTCTGGGATGGTCAGTCTGGGATGGTCAGTCTGGGATGGTCATTCCCCCAGGATGGTCAGTGCCCAGGGATGGTCAGTCTGGGATGGTCAGTCTGGGATGGTCATTCCCCCAGGATGGTCAGTGCCCAGGATGGTCAGTCTGGGATGGTCAGTGCCCAGGATGGCCAGTGCCCTGGGATGGTCATTCCCCCAGAATGGTCAGTCCCCCAGAATGATCAGTCCCCCAAGATTGTCATTACCCTGGAAATGGTCATTCCCCCAGGATGGTCATTCCCCCAGGATGGTCAGTCTGGGATGGTCATTCCCCCAGGATGGTCAGTGCCCTGGCATGGTCATTCCCCTGGGATGTTCAGCACCCACCAGCCTGGCAGAGCCCTGTGCCCCATCCCTGCAATGCTTTCCCCAGCAGATCAGCTCCCTCCCACCCCGCAGTGCCCTCAGAACAGCCCCGCCATGGCCCTGACCCGGCCCTGGCGGGGCACAAAGGTCCCATTCTGTGGGGTGACATCACCCTCTGTGCTCGGCCAGCACAGCCACGCCAGGGCTCGGCCGGACGTCCCTCCTGGGGCTCCAACCAAACCCAGAGCAGGGACTGAGGCACCCTGGGGCCCTACCAGGGAGTCGATGCCAGTCAGGGTCTGGTTGGCATGGTCCAGGGCATAGAGCAGCTGGAAAACGCCGTCGTTGGTCTCGCTGTTCCCATAGAAGCCGATGCCAACGGCGGCGCTGCGGGCAGAGAGGGGACACTGGTGACAGGGGAGGGACACGCTCACCCTGCCACACCTGCCAGACAGGGGACACCCCCTGCTTTTGGGGGACAGCTCAATGGCAGGGCAGAGACACAGAGCGGGGCAGGGACAGCATCATGGTGGGAACCTGCTCCTGCTGGTGACAGGGGCCTGGGGACAGCCAGAGCGGTGGCCTGGAAGCTCCTCCTGCCAAACCCCGAGAGATTGAGGGCGGAGGGGCTGGGCCAAGCAGATTAGGGGAATCCGCCGTGGCTCCGATTAAACCTTCGCCTCCAGGGCCTGTGGAGAGCTCCCTGCAGCTGCTGCAGAGCTGGGATGGAGCTTGGAGCCAGCTCTGAGGACAGAGGTGCCCATGGCCGTGTCCTGGCTGGGCACGTGCCCACAGTGTGCCCACCAAACCCCGGTATAACCAACACACACCGGCCCAAAAGAGGCTGCTGGGGGGGGGGGGTTCAAAGCCCCCGGGAGCTGCAGAGTGGATCCCTGCCATGCTGGGGGAGCTGGCTGAGCTCATTAGTGCCGTTTCCCTGTCTCCCTGATTCCCTGCTCCATGCGAGGCTCGCAGGCAGCCATCTCGCTCCGCCCCGGCACAGCTCCCTTTGTCTGGAGCCAGGGTCGTGGCCAGGCAGCCAAAGGGGCCCGTGGCCCATCCTGCTCCCCCCCAGGCCACCAATGCCGGGGGACACTCGGGGTGGCTGCCCTGGGGGTCCTCCCAGCCACCCCGAACCGAGGTGGGCTTGGGAAGCCCCCAGAGCTGGGTGAAGAAGAGTCCCCTTGTTTAATTGTTGTGGCTGCAATTAAGGTCGGGCACAAGGGACCTGCCAGCTGGGTCACGCTGCTGCCCGCCATCTGCTCCGGGCTGGGATTAGCGACCGGCCCGGCTCCCGCCCGGGATTAGCCGGGAATTCTGCACAGCCCTGACGGGGACGGGGCCGGGGCTGGCCCGCAGCTGCTCCCTGGGGCTGCCCCGGCAGCTGCGCGGGAGGAGGCAGGGATGGAGCACGTTCACGGCACAGATCTAATTAAAGCCACTCGCAAAGGCTGGAGCGCACAGTCCCCTCGGTGACAGGGGGACAGCAGCAGGTTCCTGTCCCTGTCCTCACCAGCAGATGAGCCCGGCGGTGACGGCCATCCAGGTGACACAACACGAGTGGGGCCGCTTGCTCTCGGCATCCTGGTCCCTCTTGCAGCAGCACAGGCAGATCAGGTACACGGTGAGGAAGAGGAGGTTGAGGCCGAGGCACACGGCGGCCAGCAAGCCCAGGACAAGCAGCGACTGGCAGGAGAGAGGGGACAGTCAGCCGCCGTGCCCGTGACCCGTTCGCGTGGCCGGGATGCGGCGGCGCTCGGCGCCCCACGGGACTGTCACGTGCGGAAGAGGAAGAAGTGTCCCCGTCCCCGTCCCCAGCCTGTCCCCATTCCCACGCAGAGGCCCCGAGCCGGGGGTGCAGCCGCTCCTCGCGGGGCTGTCGGGACACCGGGACACGGCGGCGCTGCCCGCTCCCCGCGCGGGGGTCACGGCGGGCCGTGCCCCGGGATGCCGGGCGGCCGCGGCGGCTCCGGGAGCGCGGGGCGGGGGCTCGGCGGGGGCAGAGGAAGCGGCGAGGCCGGGAGGGGAGCGGCGGGGCCGGGGGTGCCGGTGCCGGCCGGCCCGGGCGATGAAAGGCGCTTTGTGCGCCGTGAGATCAGAGCCGGCGCCGGGCGCCGCCGGGAGCGGGCGGGGGGCGCGGGGCGAGCGGGACCGGGCGCGGGGGAGGCGCGGGGGGCGCGGGGGTCCCGGGCCGGTACCTGCTGGTAGTCGGGGTCCTGCGGGCGGAAGGTGCTGGGCACGGGCTGCAGGCGGGGGTCGCGGTGCGGGAGCCCGTGCAGCCAGGCCGCCCACCAGGGCGCCAGGTAATCGGCGCGGGCGGGCCCCATGGCGGGCCGGGGTCGCCGCGCTGCCGGGCGGGGGGCGGCGGTGCCGCCACGCCGCGGGCTCTGCCCGCCCGCCCCGGACACGCCCCGGGAGCCACCCCCCGGTACCGCCCCCCGGTACCGCCCCGCGCCCCGCCCCGGCTGGGACAGAGCGCCGAGACAGCCCCGCGACACCGCGCCACAAACCCTGCTGTAGGGGCACCGACAGCACTGTCAGCCCCTGCTGTGGAGGGCACGATGGTGGCACTGTGTGCCAGCCCCAGGGCCTGTCCCCAGCTGTCACCCCAGAGCGAAGAGGCAGCTCCAGGTCCGGTGAGTCCCCGGTACCCACCGGCACCAGAACCGCCCCTCTGCCGGGAGCAGCACCGGTCCCAGGGCTCCCAGAGTGGCTCCCACGACCCCCAGAGTGGCTCCCACGACCCCCAGAGTGGCTCCCAGGATGCCCAGAGTGGCTCCTAGGAACCCCCGAGTGGCTCCAGGACCCCCAGAGTGGCTCCCAGGACCCCCAGAGTGGCTCCCAGGACTCCCAGAATGGCTCCAGGACCCCCAGAATGGCTCCCAGGACTCCCAGAATGGCTCCTGGACCCCCAGAGTGGCCCCCAGGACTCCCAGAGTGGCTCCAGGATCCCCAGAGTGGCTCCCAGGACCCCCAGAGTGGCTCCAGGACCCCCAGAATGGCTCCCAGGAACCCCAGAGTGGCTCCCAGGACCCCCAGAATGGCTCCAGGACTCCCAGAGTGGCTCCTGGACTCCCAGAGTGGCTCCCAGGACCCCCAGAATGGCTCCAGGACCCCCAGAATGGCTCCCAGGAACCCCAGAGTGGCTGCAGGGCCAGGAACAGCGAGTTGTGAAACAGCACACGTGACACCAGGAACAGTTTTTTATTTATTTTAACAAACACAGAGAATCCAACAGGTACCCAGCTGCTCCCGGCTCATTTCAGCTCCTTCACGGCCAGACCTGGGGAGGAGAGAGAGGGGACATGGACTGGGGGGGCTCAGGCATGGAAGGGGGGCCTGGAGCCCTCCAGCTCCATGGGAACACCAAGCACTGACCCCAGCAAGGCACTGGGGGTGACACCAGGGACCCTTCCAGAGGGCTCTCAAAGCCCCCCTCAATCCCAAACACCCAAAACTGGATTCCCAGAACACCTGGGGGCAGGGATAGCGAGCCTTCCAGAGAAAGGGGGTTCTCACAGCCCCCCTCAATCCCAAACACACCACATGGGATCCCCAGGATACCTGGGGGCAGGGACTGCTTCAGCTTCTCTGCCTTCTCCTTGTCGGTGATGACCAGGGTGTAGAGGTACCGGCTGCAGCGCACCTTGAACTTCACATTGTCCTTGTTCTTCTTGATCTTGACGGCTGTGGGGTGGAGGGGACAGCAGGGACACCCCGGTGTCACCCCTGGGAATCCCAGTGCACGCCCTGCCCCGTGCAGGATCCTCCAGCTCCATCCAGAGTGAGGATGGGGAGGAAAAAGCTCTGTCAGTGCTCAACTCTCCCTTGTTACAGGATTCCTGAGGGATTCCTGCCACAGCCAGATCCAAACAAGGGGAATTAGAGGGGAAAAAACTCTTCCCGTGTTGCTGAACAGTGAGACAAGGCAGCTCTTTGCCTCAATTATCCTCTTTTTGTTGTGACAACAAAAATCTCCTGTTGAGTATGATGAATGAATCACCTGTGGTGGCACAACTCCAACATTCCACATAGCACCATCCCACAGAGCAGGGGAATGTTTGGAAATTGCTTCTGGAGAGCTGCACCATCCCACAGAGCAGGGGGAAGTTTGGGAATTGCTTCTGGAGAACTGCACCATCCCACAGAGCAGGGGGAAGTTTGGGAATTGCTTCTGGAGAACTGCACCATCCCACAGAGCAGGGGGAAGTTTGGGAATTGCTTCTGGAGAGCTGCACCATCCCACAGAGCAGGGGGAAGTTTGGGAATTGCTTCCAGGGAGCTGCACCATCCCACAGAGCAGGGGGATATTTGTTTCCAGGGAGCTGCACCATCCCACAGAACAGGGGGATATTTGTTTCCAGGGAGCTGCACCATCCCACAGAGCAGGGGGATGTTCAGGAATTGCCTCCAGGGGTTTGGCTGAACCCCCCAGGGCATGCACAGCTGGGAGCAGCGTTCCAGGGACACCCCACAGGAGGGACCAGGCCAGCCCCGACCCCTCGGCACTCCCAAGGCAAGGAGCTCCTCAGTGCCCCCAGGGAACGAGCTGGAGCCTCCCCCAGGCCTGCCTGAGACCCCCACTCACACTTGGCGTCCTTCCGCCGCGCTGTCAGCAGGAAATCCTTGATCTCCTCAATCTTGCGAGGCTGCGAGAGCAAACGCAAACTCACGGAATGAAAATCATGGAACGTTCCGTTTGGAAAGACCCCAAAGCTCATCCGTGCCATGGGCAGGGCCAGCTCCAGCCTGGGGCTCTCCAGGGATGCGCTCTGAGCCCAGAGCTCATTCCCAGCCCACAGAACCCCCCAGCGCCCCGCTCACCCACCCCAGAGACCCCCCCAAGCCCTCCTCCCTCACTGCAGCCCCTCCCCTCGCAGCCCCGGCCCCTCACCATGGTTCCGGCTCGGCTTCGGCAGCTCCAACCTGCGACACAAACGGGCCAAGATGGTGTCAGCGCAGCCCCCCGCCATCGCGCCCCCCGCTCCCCGCCCGCCATCGGGTGCCCCCACGCTCCCTCCTCCCCCTCAGTCCACCCCGGGGCCGCCCGGTGCCGCGAGGCCGCGGATGGCGGCGGATCCCCCAGGCCCCCCCCCGGGTTCCCCCGTCCGCCATCGCTCACCCGCAACCGCTGAGAACAAACCGGAAATGAGCGCGGCACTTCCGCATCCGGAACTTTATTTCCTACGGCGCGGGCGGCGGACAAAAAGCTTCGGATAGCGGTGGCGGCGCCGGGAGCTGCGATGAGCGGGCGGGGGCTCAGCCCCGGTACGAACGGGACCGGCGGCGGCTGCGGAGGGGATTTCGGGCACCTCCAGTCCCCCGGAGCCGGGCACGGCCGGGAGCTGCCGGGCACGGGGAGCAGAGCGGGCTGCTGGCAGTTCCGCGAGCCGCAGAACCCCTCCGGGGATGATCCGTCCGAGGTTCAGTCCCGGGGAGCCTCGGGCGATGCCAGCGCTCGGTGACCCGGGCAGGGCTGTAATGGAGCGGTTCTGCCACAAGAGAGAGCTTCGATCCCGCTGAAAACCCCAAAGCCGGGCAAACCACCCCAAAACGCCGCGCAGAATCCTTGGAGGTGGGTGGCGAGGAGAAGGAACCCCATGGTGTCACTGTCCCCATCCCCGTCCCCATCCTTTCACTGTCCCCATCCTGCCAGTGTCCCCATCCCCATCCCCGTCCTGCCACTGTCCCCATCCACATCTCCATTCTGTCCCCATCCCCATCCTGTCCCCATCCCCATCCCCATCCCCATCCTTTCGCTGTCCCCATCCACATCTCCATTCTGTCCCCATCCCCATCCTGTCCCCATTCTCGTCCCCAACCTGTCACTGTCCCCATCGCCGTCCCCATCCCCATCCTGTCACTGTCCCCATCCCCATCCCGGTCCTGCCAAGCCCTGCGTGGGTTTTGGGCCGGTTTTTGGGGTGCTGGGATGTGCATGGGGTCACACCCCCCCAGTGCTCCCAGTATCACCCCAAGCCCATTTACTGGGGTGACACCCACAGCTGCCAGCCCAGGGCTCTCCCCAGGAGAGGATTTTGGGAGGGGATCCTCCCCCCTCGCCCCCAAATGAGATTTTTAATTGTTTGATTTACTTACCTCCCCTCCGATGGGCTGCTCTACTCCGCTGCTTTTTAATTGCTCCCGAAGCCGAGCGCTTTTTCATGTTTTCAGAAATGCTGAATGCTGTAATTAAAGCCCCGGCAGCGTAAATCAGCGGCGCGGGAGGACGACAGCCCCGAATTAAAGCTTTTGGCATGACAATAAAACTAAAGTGCCGCGAAAAGGGCCCGGTTTGGCACCGGCGCGGGATGCTGACGCCGAGGGGGCTGAGGCACCCCAAAATCCCCTGGATTTTATGGGATTATGGAAAGATTAGGGTTGGGAGGGACCTCAAGGCTCTCCCTGCCCCATCCCTGTCCCGGGGTTGGATGGTTTGGAGCAGCCTGGGATGGTGGAAGGTATCAGGGGAAAAATGGGATGAGTTTGGGGTCTCTTCCCACCCGAACCATTCAATTTTTGGGTCATTAATGAAGATGTGAAGAAACCCTGGTCCCAGTAAGTTCCCTGAGGGCCACCAACACCCAGAGCCATTGTCCCTCTGGATGAGAGGGGACATTCCCAGCAGCTCTTTATCCATCCTCAATGTCCCCATTTGTGTCCCAAAATGCAGTTTGGCCCCAGCCTGGGGCAGGGGAAGGGGCTCGACCCTGTCGCCCCCTGCCCTGCACCCCTGGGGCAGCGTCATTGCCACCCTCCCCAGGGAAAGGCAGCACTCCTCCTTTATTAATAATAATTATAAATAATTTTATATATCATAATAGCTATATATTATATATAAATATATAATTTTATAAAAATTATAAATATATAAATAATTATGTATGATAATCATAATATAAAATATAGTATACATAAATAGTACAAATATAGAAATAATTTTATATTATAATTATTATATATAATATACAAATATATTATATAAAAATAATTATATATGTATTATAATTATTATGTATTATATAAAATATTTTATACATAAATAGTGCAAATATATAAATAATTATTCATATATTGTAATTATTATATATTATATTAAAACCCTAAAATATATAAATTATAATCAGTTATATAATTATTATATATATTGTATATAAATACAATATATCAATAGTATAAATATATAATCAATTTTTTAAATATAGAAATAATTATATAAATATTATAAATAATAATATTAATTAATATTTAAAGCCGAGTGGGCGCCTAAATCAACAAAAATAATTCATGAGAGTCGTTAGCTCCTCAAAGTCTGGCTCTTTTTACGACCGACTTTAAATTAAAAAAAAAAAATTAAAAAATTAACAAATGCCAGCCCCAAAGCCCAGCACGTTCAGGATCCGCAGCTTTTCTGAGACATCAAATGCGTTTCCTGCCGCCTCCCCCCGGCCCGGCCCGGCTCCGCCGCCGGAGGAAATTCAATTAACGGCCTTAATTCACCCTGCGAGAGCCGATTGAGATGGAAAAATCCCCCGGATTCCGCTCGGGAAGCGCCGTGGAAGGATGGGGAGGTCGAACCTCGGGGTTTGGGGGTGCCCTGAACCCCTTTGGTGTGTGGGGTTTGTGGGGTCGGTGGGACCCTTCCCCTTCCTCCTCCTCCTCCTCCTCCTCTGCAGCAGCTCCAAAGGGAGTCCTTGGAGGGAAAATGAGATTCCAAAGCCACCCTGGGGTGTCCCATCGTGCCCAGCACCCCTGCAGGAGCTGCAGGTGCCACCTGGGCCCTGGGGGACCTCGGGAACCTGGTGGCACACTGGGGACCTGGTGGCACAATGAGGGACCTGGTGGCTCAGTGTGGGACATGGTGACACAATGTGGGACCTGGGGACCCGGTGACACAATGTGGGATCTGGTGACACAATGTGGGACCCCAGGGACCTAGTGGCACAATGAGGGACCTGGTGGCACAATGTGGGACCTGGTGACACAATGTGGGACATGAGTTGGGATTGAGCTGGGACTGAACCGGGATTGAGCCGGGATTGAGCCGGGATTGTGCTGGGATTGAGCCGAGATTGAGCCAGGATTAAACAGGGATTGAGGTGGGATTGAAGTGGGATTGAGGCGGGATTGAGCCAGGATTGAGCCGGGATTGTGCTGGGATTGAGCCGGGACTGACCTGGGATTGAAGCGGGATTGAGCCAGGATTGACCTGGGATTGTGCTGGGATTGTGCCGTGATTGAGCCGGGACTGACCTGGGATTGAGCCAGGATTGAGCCGGGATTATGCTGAGATTGAGCCGGGATTGTGCCGGGATTGAGCCAGGATTGAGTCGGGATTGAGCCAGGAGGTGGAGGTGGGAGCTGGCAGAGGGAGCAGAGACACGACAGGACCCGTTCCCTGCAGATCCAGGGCACACAAACTGCAGCAGGAATTGATTTCTCCCCGAGTTTAGCAGAATCTCTCCCCCCAGCACAGAGCAGCAAGGTGGATTTCCCTCTCTGCCGTGTGCTGGCAGCATTTATCACCAGCAGGGACAGGAATCTCTCCCTATTTCCCTCTTTTTTCCCCTTTCTCTCTCATTTTCCTGCGTGCAGGGCTCCTGGTGCAGCTCCCAGCCCATCCATCAGCCCAGCCCCGAGCAGCTTCAGGGGCACTTTGGGGGCTCCGTGGGGTTTTCCTGCCTCTCCCCCTTTTTATTCCGCGTTTGTGGAGGACAAAGGCAGAGGGGGGAGCGGGCAGAGCTGAATCCCAGGAAACAAAGCTCCTGTTTTCATGGAAATGCCCCGGAAATGAGGCAGCAAATTTGGGGAAGGGGGAGCAAAGGGATGGGGAAGGGTCTGGCGGGGAGGTGAGGTCA
This sequence comes from Setophaga petechia, assembly GCA_024362935.1. Classification (NCBI taxonomy): domain Eukaryota; kingdom Metazoa; phylum Chordata; class Aves; order Passeriformes; family Parulidae; genus Setophaga; species Setophaga petechia. The sequence goes on along the minus strand of JANCRA010000122.1, from coordinate 167,996 downwards.
GGGAGGAGAAGGAAGTTTCCTGCAGGCATTGGGCATGGTGGGAAGCTCTGGAATAATGATATTTTTTATAATTAGGGATGGGCTGGATCTTGCCCGGGCAGAGCACCCAGATGGAGCCAGGGGCAGCATCCACGTGGGGAGCGGCTCCTGCCTTGTCCCCGATTGTTCTGGGGGCTCTGAGAAGCTGGAACACCCCAATGTCCCCTCCTGTCCCCTCCGAGGGGACACAGGGACATGGGGGCACAGGCCAGCTGTGTTCTGTCCCTGTGTGTCCCCCACATGTCTTCCTTGTCTTCTCCTAGGAGAGCAGTGCATACTCACTGAGTGTCTTGTTTCCATCAGCTTCTTGATTTTATATTTCCACATGTAAATTTAAGGTAGAGACACAGCAGCAAAGGAGGGTTTGGGATCATTGGATTTGGGGTCATTGCAGTTCTGTTGGGAGGTGCTAGGGCACAGTGTTCCAGTTTTGGTCCATACCCTTGCAAAGGCTCCTATGTACATGTATACATATCTTTTCAATGATCATTTCATTTGCAAAGAATCAGAGACGTAAATCACAATATTCTTCATAAAGCCGTGCAAAATCCATGATGAATCCTTGTCCCCAGGATGTCCCCAAACCCCAAACCCAGGCGTGACACCTGACACATCCAGGACCTGATGGGATGCAGGGACACCCCACTCAGGCCAGACCACCCGGTGGGGACACAGCACAGGGTGGGTGACACCGTGGTGGCACTGCCGGCTGGGGACAGAGCACTCCCTGTCACCCCTCTCGGCTCCAGCCCAGTTCGCTCTCATCCTGCAGAGGAAGATTATGGAAATTTTCCTCCCTCCTTCCGCATAATTTTCCGACCGGGCTGCGGCGGCGGCGGCGGCGGGAGAGGCTGGGTGATGGGAATGTCATCTGCGATTCCATTATCTCCTCCTGCCGCCCCGCTCCCGCTTCCTTGCGAAACCTTCATCCCAATCTGCCGACCTAATTAGGACAATTACAGCGCGGGGACAGCTGGGACCCGCCCGCAGCCGCGGGGCCAGAGGGGACACCGGGGTTTGAGGAGGGGTTTGGGGGATTTTTTTGGGGATTATTTTGGCTCTGCAAAGGGGATGGATGGGATCGTAGGGTCCCAGCCCCTTGTGCTGATTCCCGGTGTTGTTTTTGGGGTGCATGGCCCCAAGAGTGACCTGGTGGCACAATCTGGGACTTGGTGGCACAGTGTGGGACCTGGGGACACAATTTGGAACCTGGTGGCACAATGTGGTGCCTGGGGGGCACCAGGGTTTTGGGGGACGGGGTTTGAGGGATTTTTTGGGGATTACTTTGGCTCTGCAGGGGGATGGATGGGATCGTGGGGTGCCAGCCCCTTGTGCTGATTCCCAGCGTTGTTTTGGGGTGCACGACCCCTGGTGACACAATTTGGGACCTGGTGGCACAATGTGGTGCCTCTGGGGGGCACCAGGGTTTGGGGAAGAGGGGGGTTTGAGGGATTTTTTGGGATTACTTTGGCTCTGCAGGAGAATGGATGGGACCGTGGGGTCCCAGCCCCTTGTACTGATTCCCGGTGTTGTTTTTGGGGTGCACAGCCCCAAGAGTGACCTCATGGCTGTGTCCTGTACGTGCTGCTGTCACCCCTGTGTCCCACCTCGCTGTCTGCCACGACCTGCAGGGCTCTCAACCCCTCTCTGGGGACAGCTGCCAGCCCTGCCCGTGGCACACGCTGTCCCCCAGCCCCGGGGGTGCCGCAGCTCCCGGATCCTCATTGGAATTCCGCGGGCGCGCCGCGGCAGCTGGCGGGATGGCAGCGGAGTGACAGCGGTGACAGGTAACGCCAGCCACGGCGACAGCGGCTTGGCAGCCGGGCCACAGCCCCGCCGGGCCCCACATCCGCCTCTCCAGGCCGGGATGTGCCGGGGGAGCACCGGGGGGATGCTCCGGGTGGGTGGGAGATGCTCCGAGGTGCTGGGGATGGGCACAGCGAGGACAGAGCTCTGGTGGCATCAGCTCCGTGTGCCCACGCTGGAATAGGGCACGGCAGGATGGGGAGAGCCCCGGGGGGATGTCCCGCCATCCATCCACCCCTCTGAGCTCCGCAGCGATGTCACCCTGGGGATGCTCCGCCAGCCACGGGGACGGCCCCAGCGGGACCCAGATCCGCGTCCCCGCGCTGGGATGTGGCACTGGAGGACAGCGACAGCCCCCGGGGATGCGACAGCCCCCGCGGCTCGCTGTGGGTGCAGCGATGCCCAGCCCGGGGATGCTCCGAGCAGGGAATCGGGGAGCAGCCCCTCGTGTCGCACCAAAACGGGGACAAAAATCCAGGCGGGGACATTCAGGGACCCCGCACCCATCCCGGGGGGGCAGGCGGGGAGGGACACGGCGGGCAGAGCCGGCTGCACGGGCAATTAAGGGAAGTGCCAATTGTCAGCGGCGGTGATTAACGCTGCTCCAAATCCGCATGAATATTAACGGCCGACACGGCCCGGGCTCCCGCGCCATGAATTCTGGATGAATCTTAAGATAAATCGTTTGGATAACTTAGCGGCAGCTGTACTCCCTCGCCACCCACTGCCTCCCAAAATCAGCTCACGTCAGGCCAGAGGAGCCAGCGCGGAGCGGGGATGGCAGCTCGGGGATGGGTGTTGGGATGCGAGGGATCCGGGGTGCTCGGGGCTCCCTAGAACCGGGGGCAGAGCGGGGTGCCCGGCGTTGGGTGTTGGGATCCCAGGGCAGAGTGGGGTACCCGGGGCTCCCCCAGATCCGGGGGCAGAACGGGGTACCCGGGGCTCCCCCAGATCCCAGGGCAGAGCGGGGTGCTCGGGTCTCCCCCAGATCCGAGGGCAGAGCGGGGTGTTCGGGGCTCCCAGGGCAGAGCGGGGTGCCCGGGGTTCCCAGGGCAGAGCGGGGTGTTCGGGGCTCCCAGGGCAGAGCGGGGTGCCCGGGTCCCCCGCAGATCCCAGGGCAGAGCGGGGTACACGGGTCTCCCCCACATCCGAGGGCAGAGCAGGGTGCCCATGGCTCCTCCAGATCCCAAGGCAGAGCCGGGTACCCGGGGCTCCCAGGGCAGAGCGGGGTGCCCGGGGCTCCCCAGGGCAGAGCGGGGTGCCCGGGGCTCCCCAGGGCAGAGCGGGGTGCCCGGGGCTCCCCCAGAGGCGAAGGCAGAAGCTGCGCGGCTCTGGCGCCTTGCCAGGAGCTGGTGACAAACCCTGTCACTCGCCACGCTGCTGTTGTCTTTGCAGGGAGATATTTGCTGTGCCTCGGGGGCTCCTTCCCGAGGGATGGCATTTGTCATCGCGTTAGGGATGCGGCGCGTCCCCTCTCCTGACACCTCGTGCTCGTGAGCCGGAGCACATCCCGCCCCCGCAGCACTGCCCGGAGCATCCTCAGGTGCAGAGATCCATCTTCCCTCCTGCCCCGGGCCCCATTGGCATTCAGCCGCCGCCGCTCCCGGTCCGAGCGTCCTCGGGGGCCGCGGCCTTGATTGCATCCTTGGGCTTCCATAAATCAGCCCGGGAGGCCGGCGGAGCGAGGGGGGAATGGCAATGGCACAGGCGGGGGACGAGCACGGCCGTGCCGCTGGGGGGGGACACGGGGACCGGGATCACTCTGTCACTGGGGTGGGACACGGGGACCAGGACCACCCTGTCACTGGGACAGGATGCAGGGACCAGGATCACCCTGTCTCTGGGATGGGATGCAGGGACCACTCTGTCACTGGGATGTGATTCAGGGACTAGCATCACCCTGTCTCTGGCGTGGGATGTAGGGATCACCCTGTCACTGGGATGGGATACAGGGACCACTCTGTCACTGGGATGGGATGCAGGGGTCACTCTGTCACTGGAATGGGACACAGGGACCACCCTGTCACTGGGATGTGATTCAGGGACCAGGATCACTGTGTCTCTGGCGTGGGATGTAGAGATCGCCCTCTCACTGGGATGGGACACAGGACCAGCATCACTCTGTCACTGGGATGTGATTCAGGGGCCACTCTCTCACTGGGATTAGGTGCGGGGACCACTCTGTCACTGGGGTGGGACACAGGGATCACTGTCACTGGGGTGGGATGCAAAGACCACTCTGTCATTGGGGTGGGACACAGGGATCACTCTGTCATTGGGGTGGGACACAGGGACCTCTGTCACTGGGATATGATTCAGGGACCAGCATCACCCTGTCACTGGGGTGGGATGTAGGGATCACCCCCTCACTGGGGTGGGACACAGAAACCAGCACCACCCTGTCACTGGGATGGGACACAGGGACCAGGATCACTTTGCCACTGAGATGGGACACAGGGATCACTGTCACTGGGGTGGGACGCAGAAACCAGCACCACCCTGTCACTGTGTTGGGATGCTCACTGGCATGCCAGGAGCTTTGCCAGGAGGAGAACAGCTTCTCCCATCCAGCACTTACAGCCTGAAGCACCTTTGTGTCCTGGGGTGGTGCTGGAGCTGGGACCTCCCCCGATGCCCTCTGGATCCGCAGGTTTGGGCAGCCTCAAGATGTTTCCCTTGGGAGGGATCTGCTGCCTCCTCCTCCTCCTCCTCCTCCTGCTCCCATCCACGGCTCTGCAGGATCCTGTCCCAGCCCCTGCGTGACCTGCCGTGGCACCGTGCCCATGGAAAGCTGCAAACCCGACCCTCGGCTGCCAAAACAGCGTCAGAAAAATCAGGAAATCAGGTGCAAATGGCGAGAGGAGATTACCGGGAGAGGAGCGCTCGAATCAGGGGCCATTAACAGATTAAATCATTACACGGAGTCAGATCAGTGCACAAATAATATGAATAATAAACGTGGCTCGGGGGCAGCAGCTCCTGCTTCCCGTTTGTCTCAGGCAGGAGGGGAGGGCTGGTGACTGCCACCCCCACGTGGGGCAGGGACAGAGGGCACTCGGGAGAGCTCCGGGGTTGGGGACAGTGACAGCAGATGTGCCACTGTGACCCTGCCCCTTTCTGCGGGGCCCTTTTGGGGTCCACCAGCACCCTGCTCACCCCAAAGAGGTTTTGCAGCCCCCACAGCCCTGCAGGGACCACCCTGAACCCCTCTCCCCATCCATCCTTCCCTTCTCCTCCCAATCTCCTTCCCAGCTGTGTTTCCTTCCCCTCTGGAGAAGGGGAGCAGCCACGTCCCTGCTCTGCTCCAAAAGGTTCAAAGGCAGCACAGACACGTCAGTAAAAGGCTCCAAACAATGGGAAAATGTCTTTTCTCCTCGATTTAATTTCATTCCCGTCACCAAAAACCCCGAGGAGCTGGAAACAAAGCCTGAGCAGCCTCTGCATGGGCACGGGGAGGGGGCTGAGCCCTCCCTGGGCTGCCACAGGGTTAATTCACATCTCAGCACCGTCACATTGATTCTGCTGGAGAATCCTTTCTTCCCTAAATTCCTGCTTGCCCAGGAAGGCTGGGGAAAGTCTGAGCTGCTGCGACAACACCTGGGAACAAGAATTATTATGTGGTGTGACAAGGTTTGATGAATTCCTGTGTGCCTGGGGGAAGGGACTAAGTAGGTGAATGAAGTGCGAATATTCTCGGTGACAATCGATAGCCTCGATTGAGCCGTCTGGCAGATGTGACATTTGGGTTTCACTCCTTGGACAGACTCACGGGATTGATGGCCTGGCAGCAGCACGGAGTGAGGGCTGCAAGTGGCTGGCACGGCCTGGGCACAGGGCTGGGCTGGGGCGATGGCTTGGGGTCATTGGCTGGGGTTATGGACATGGGGTGGTGGGTTTGGGGTGATGGAAATGGGATGATGGGTTTGGGGTGATGGGTTGGGGTTATGGACATGGGGTGGTGGGTTTGGGGTGATGGATGAGGGATGATGGGTTTGGGGTCATTGGCTGGGTTTATGGACATGGGGTGGTGGGTTTGGGGTGATGGAAATGGGATGATGGGTTTGGGGTCATGGGTTGGGGTTATGGACATGGGGTGGTGGGTTTGGGGTGATGGAAATGGGATGATGGGTTTGGGGTCATGGGTTGGGGTTATGGAGATGGGGTGGTGGGTTTGGGATGGGGGGTTTGAGGGGTGGATTGGGATGATGGGTTTGGGTGATGGATTGGGGATGGTGGATTTGGGATGATGGGTTTGGGATGGGGGGTTTGAGGGGTGGATTGGGATGATGGGTTTGGGTGATGGATTGGGGATGGTGGATTTGGGATGGTGAGTTTGGGGTGGTGGGTTTGGAGTGGTGGGTTTGGGATCACTGGTTGGGGGTTATGGAGATGGGGTGGTGGATTTGGGGTGATGAGTTTGGGGTGGTGGATTTGGGATGATGGGTTTGAGGTGATAGATTGGGGATGGTGGATTTAGGGTCATTGGTTTGGGTTATGGAGATGGGGTGGTGGATTTGGGACGGTGGATTTAGGATGATGGGTTGGGATGAAGAGTTGGGGTCATGGGTTGGGGTTATGGAGATGGGGTGGTGGGTTTGGGATGGTGGATTTGGGATGGTGAGTTTGGGGAGATGGATTGGGGTCATGGGTTGGGGTTATGGAGTTGGGGTGGTGGGTTTGGGGTGATGGATTGGGGATGATGGGGTCTGAGTTATGGATTTGGGATCATGGATTGGGGTTATGGAGTTGGGGTGATGGGTTTGGGGTCACTGTTTGGGGTTATGGAGATGGGATGATGGGTTTGGGGTGTCGAATTGGGGATGATGGGTTTGGGGTGGTGGATTTGGGATGATGGGTTTAGGGTTATGGAGTTGGGGTGATGGGTTGGGATGAATGATTGGGGTCATGGGTTTGGGTTATGGATTTGGGATCATGGGTTGGGATGAGTGGCTGGGATCATGGGTTGGGTTTATGGAGTTGGGGTGACAGATCTGGGGTGACGTGTTGGGGTGTTGGGGATTTGGGGGTGATGGGTTGGGGTGCTGGTTTGGGGTGCTGGAACCGATGCCACAGCCCTTGCAGGGGGCTCTTTTCCATGGTGAGGGGAGTGCCTGGGCCACAGTGTGGAACTGCTGAAAGGGAAAGAGGAATGGGGAACAGGGGCACCCCACAACCCCATCCTGCAGTGCTGGGAGCCATTTCCCACCAGATCCCGCCCTACCACCCCCACGGATCCCCCCAGGAGCCCTGGCTGCCTCTCCCTCAGTGCCCCCAGCCCAGAGCCAGCCCCCATCCCACCCTCCCGTCCCCGTGGCTCCGGGATTCCCGTCACATCCCCAGCCCCTAGCTGCTGCCTCATGCCCGGCACGGCCATTTGTTTGTGCTGCTTTCAGGCAGACTGATGGCTTTAATGGCACATAATCATTTTTCAGGAGTCATTTGATGCCACTAATCATGGCTGTGATCCGGCACGCCGGGATGTGTAATGACAACGCTGAACAGGAAAAATGGCACTCGGATCCTGCACTCTTCCCGCTCTAATCTATATTTTACCACATCTTTCTACCTAATGATACTTATAACTGTTAATAAATGACTACTTAGGCACTTCCTTTTTTTTTTTTTTAATTTTTTTTTTTTTTTTGGGTGATAAAATCATTCTGGATTAAAATATCAGAATGGGAAGAGGAAGTGGAGGGTCAAGTGTTTGCCTGGTTGTTGGAAGGAGTTAATGTGGTGGGAAGTTTGGAGAGGATTTCACTGCTCAGAATTTTACAGTCTCTGGGTTAAAATAACAACTGTTAAAAAAACCGAAAAAAGAAAAGGTAAAATAAACAATTTTTAAATGAAATTTCCTCACTGCATGAAGAGGATCCTCCTGGCGCAGTGCCCAACATCTTCAGGATGAGTTATCGTGCCATTCCTTGCACTCCAACTCATTTCATTGCAAAATTAAAGAGAATCTGGCAATTAAAAAAAATATAATTTTCTTAACATGTTGTCTTCCCTGAGCTGCTAAAAGTCAGAGATCACAGCCAGGGAATGAACTTGAATGGAGCATTGAGAGTCCCTTCCCTTCCCTTCCCTTCCCTTCCCTTCCCTTCCCTTCCCTTCCCTTCCCTTCCCTTCCCTTCCCTTCCCTTCCCTTCCCTTCCCTTCCCTTCCCTTCCCTTCCCTTCCCTTCCCTTCCCTTCCCTTCCCTTCCCTTCCCTTCCCTTCCCTTCCCTTCCCTTCCCTTCCCTTCCCTTCCCTTCCCTTCCCTTCCCTTCCCTTCCCTTCCCTTCCCTTCCCTTCCCTTCCCTTCCCTTCCCTTCCCTTCCCTTCCCTTCCCTTCCCTTCCCTTCCCTTCCCTTCCCTTCCCTTCCCTTCCCTTCCCTTCCCTTCCCTTCCCTTCCCTTCCCTTCCCTTCCCTTCCCCTGTGCCCTTTGGGGACATGTCATTGTCCCCACAGCTGGCAGCATTGGGGTTCTGCTGGAAAATATATTTTAATTATTTAATAAGAAGGCACAGAATATTTTCAGCTCTTTTCTAGGGGATTTTTTGTGTTATTTTTTAAAAAAACTCTGTTTGTAGCAGGTTTTCCTCCCCTGGGAAGGTGACAGGAGGTGTCCCCATCAGTGGGACGGGGACAGGGACATGTGGGATCCCATCAATGACCAGAGACACGGAGGTTGGAGGGTGACAGTGACTCCAGCCCTGATAAATCACCGTGACACCATTACACGGGGCCACGTCACATCTCAGCAGCCACCTAATTAAAAACTGGAATAAAGCAGGGCAAGAAAATAACTTAATTTGGGTGTCCCTGCATTGCTCACCTGGGGACAGTCCTCTGTGGGGGGGAGGCTTTGTTTGATCCTAATTAGGCTCCGGATTGGAGCAGGGATGGGGACAGGTCACTGTCCTGGTCACCTGGGACACTGTGACCCCACAGAGGGGCTGCTGGTCCCAGGGATGTTTTTTCCCACTAATTTCTTTAATTTTTAATCCAACCTTCACACTGGACCCAAGGCAGCTGTTTATAGCCCTGCCAGGACCTTGGGGTGGCACCAGCTGGTTTTTGAGGGGTGGGATGCTCTGGATGGACTGGGTGGAGCTGGCACAGGACTTGGGGACATTGAGGGACAGAACTAGGGGACATCATGGCACAGAACTTGGGGCACATTGTGGCACAGGGACTGGCACTGGCACAGGGCTTGGGGCATCCTGGAGCTGATCTTGGGGACATTGTGGTACAAGAAGTGGCACTGTGGCACAGGGCTTGGGGACATTGAGGTACAGAGCTTGGGGACATTGTGGCATGGGGACTGGCACTGTGGCACAGGGTTTGGGGACATTGAGGGACAGAACTTGGGGACATTGTGATACAGGGACTGGCACTGTGGCACAGGGCTTGGGGACATTGAGGGACAGAACTTGGGGACATTGTGGTACAGGGACTGGCACTGTGGCACAGGGCTTGGGGAACATCATGACCCAGAACTTGGGGACATTGTGGCACAGGGGCTGACACTGCCACAGGGCTTGGGGCATCTTGGAGCTGGTCTTGGGGACATTGTGGCACAGAACTTGGGGACATTGTGGTACAGGGACTGACACTGGGACAGGGCTTGGGGACATGATGACACAGAATTTGGGGACATTGTGGCACAGGGACTGACACTGGCACAGGGATTGGGGACATTGAGGGATAGAACTTGGGGACATCGTAGCACTGGGATTGACACTGGCACAGAACTTGGGGACATTGTGGCACAAGGACTGGCACTGTGGCACAGGGCTTGGGGCATCTTGGAGCTGATCTTGGGGACATTGTGGCACAGAACATGGGGACATTGTGGCACAAGGAACTGGCACTGTGGCACAGGGCTTGGGGTCATCTTGAATTTGATCTTAGGGACATCTTGGAGCTGATCTTGGGGACATTGTGGCACAGAACATGGGGACATTGTGGTGCAGAACTTGGGGACTTCACAGGACAGGGCTCAGGGACACCAGAGCACAGGACTTGGATTAAACCACAAATTCCTGCCTGGCTTTGCTGGTTCTCATCCCAACTTGTTCTGCAATCTCCCAGCGAGAGGAAAAATTTCCATAATGGGCCCCTGGGGAGTGGCTGGCACAGGAGCCCAGCCATCCCTGCTCAGCCCCTTCTGCCACAATTCCCTGCTGCTCCCCTTCTCCCAAGGAAATTTAACCCACCCAGGGGACTGGGGAGCCCCAGTGCTGTCCCCTCTCTGGATCTCCCTGTGCCACCCCTGTAATTTTTCCTGATTGCCTGGGAAGGGTGAAGGCATCCAGCCCCAAATGTGGGGAAATGTGGGATCTGCCTCAGGAGGAGCAGGGAAGGGAGCTGGGCAGTGCCAGCCTCTCCCCAGAGAGGAGAGCACAAACCCTTTCATGTGGCTCTGTGGAAAGGGAATGAAAATCTGGATTATTCCAGGGAGACAATCCCAGCCCTACCTTCCTGGTCCCTGTTTTGTGATTAAAGCTTTGGAGAGGAGAATTCCAGGGGTGTGGGCACAGCAACCCACTGCTGGCTGCTGCTCCTGCTCATGGATGGGGAATTCCTGGCATGTCCTCAGTTGTCCTGGCATGACACAGCATTTTCCAGCATGTCTGGGCTTCTCCTGGCACATCCCAGCATGTCTGGGCATCTTCTGGCACATCCCAGCATATCCCAGCATATCCCAGCATCTCTGGGTGTCTCCTGGCACATTCCAGCACATCCCAGCATCCCTGGGCATCTCCTGGCACATCCCAGCACTTCCAAGTATCTCTGGGCATCTCCTGGCACATCCCAGCCCATTCCAGCATCCCTGGGCCTCTCATGTCCCACCACATCCCAGTTTCTCCCAGCATGTTCCAGGGTCCCAGGGCTGTTCCCACACACCCCAGTGCTGCCTGGGCAGGTCCCAGGGCTCCCCCATTCCTCTCTTTCCTTTGGGGGTGCAGGGAATGTTGTTCCTGCTGGGATGGCACTGGTGGCATTCCGAGCACTCTGTGCCATCCTCAGCTCCCGTGGCCACGGCTGCTGATCCCACCCAGCAGCTGTGGAAAACCTCCAGGAGTTGTCCTCAGAGCTGGGTGATTTTCTGCTGGTTTGGAGCAGAGCCACGAGCCTGGGATGGGAGGCTCTGGAGTGAGTGAGTGATTTTCCATGCAGATCATTCCCTAATTAAAGCACATCCCGAGAGGCTGAGTGTGAGCTGGGAGCTCCTGGGGTGTGGGATGTGCCCCCACCAGCCCCCCGTGGGCACTGCCAGGCCTGGAGCTGCTCCAGCCTCACTGATGGGAAACTGGAATGCAGCTGCCACGAGAGGAAGAGGCAGGGATGGAGCAAAAACAGCTGGAAAATCCCCCCGAGTTCCACAGCTGGAAAATTCCCTCGAGTTCCACAGCTGGAAAATCCCCTCGAGTTCCACAGCTGGAAAATCCCCTCGAGCTCCCATCTTTGCCACTAAACCCGGTCCCTTCCTGCACCAAGGGCTGCTCCAGGAGATGTGGATCCACCCTGGGTGGATGTTCAGGAGGAGGGATGAGTCCAGCCAAGCCCCTGGAGGGTGGAGGAGCTTCCTTAGCCCTGCTCCGTCCTGGGAGATGAAGATGTGGCTGCCAGCCCCAGGTGTCCCCAACTGTCCCACCCTAAAGCCCTCAGACCCCCACAGGAGCCTCCCACTCCCACCCAGCCCTTCCCAGGGGCCACAGCACCACCTCAGCAGTGCAGGGATGTCGCCACATTTCTCTTCCCAAGGAGATTTCTGAGATCCACATTCTCTGAACCTCACAGAAAGGGAAAACACAATTCTTATCACTTGCTGTGCCTGCGTTGTGCCAAAGTAGAGTGCAATATGGATATTTTTTATCCAAAGTGAGGATGTTTTGTTTCCTTGGCCTGTCAGGGTGTGTGTAATAATTACTTTATTAGGCTATATATATTTAGTAATGTATTAGTTACTAAATAATAAATATAATAATTTAGTAATTGTTTATATAATAATTAATTATATATATTATATTAATAGAAATATAATATATAATATATAATATATAATATATAATATATAATATATATAATATAATATATAATATATAATATATAATATATAATATATAATATGTAATATATAATATATAATATTATATTTATATATAATAAAAACTATTATATATAATGATCAATACAATAATAAATAATAAATAATAAATATAATTTACTAGTTATTAATATAATAATTAATGATATTTATATATATAATAGAATATCACATATAATGTAAATTTCACATATATAATATAAATATAACACATAATATTATATTTATAGAATATAATTAATTATGATATAATAATTAATATATTAATAAATAATAAACATAATAATTTAGTAATTATTTATAGAATTACTATATTATACTACACTATATATGCTGTATATAGTATAGTATAATAAAGTAATTAATTAACCTTCTGATATCCATGGAGTCCTCCTCATCGTTCTCTCCCCTTTGCCAGAGTCACCTTTGATTTGCAATCCAGGGACACGTCCCTGCTGGAGATGCCACCCCAGCCCTCCCCGGTGGTGTCCCCAGGGGTAGGGACGGGGTCAGGTGAGGGACACGGCGTCCCTGGGCTCACGGAGCACCACGGCAGCCTCTGGCTCCCGGAGAAGGGGCTGCAGTGGAGGGGAGGAATATTTTTAGCTTTCTCATTAACCGAGTCCTTTCAAATTAGCCTTCCATTAACCTCAAAGCGCAGTGAAAGCGCTGCAAAGCGAGCGTGGGATTTTTTCCCCTTCCCTTTCAGGGCTTAAGGCTCCTGCAGAATATCAAGGTTTTCCTGATTAGAGTCGCATCTGCCTTGAAGCTCTAATGAAGGGAAGTTGTGGCAGGGGCGGGTTTTGGGCAGAGCTGGGCTGCTGGCAGTGGGGTTGGGGCAACACAAACCCTTCCCAGCCCTTCCAGTGAGGATCCATCGGGGATTCTCCAGGCATTGGCACCTCTGTGCCCATCCTGGAGGTGCCCGAGGTCAGAAAGATCCATCAAACAAGGGAGAATCACCCCAAAAAGGCTCAGAGCTGCCCGAGATCAGGGAGATCCATCAACAAATGGAGAACCATCAAAATGGGGCTTGGAGGTGCCTGAGGTCATGGAGATCCATCAAAAAATGGAAAACCATCACAATGGGGCTTGGAGATGCCTGAGGTCAGGGAGATCCATCAAAAAATGGAGAACCATCACAATGGGGCTTGGAGGTGCCTGAGGTCAGGGAGATCCATCAAAAAATGGAAAACCATCACAATGGGGCTCAGAGCTGCCCAAGGTCAGGCAGATCCATCAAAAGGTGGAGAACCATCACAATGGGGCTTGGAGCTGCCTGAGGTCAGGGAGATCCATCAAAAAATGGGGAACCATCACAATGGGGCTTGGAGATGCCTGAGGTCAGGGAGATCCATCAAACGGTGGAGAACCATCACAATGGGGCTTGGAGGTGCCTGAGGTCAGGGAGATCCATCAAAAAATGGAGAACCATCACAATGGGGCTTGGAGATGCCCGAGGTCAGGGAGATCCATTAAACAAGGGAGAACCACCCCAAGAAAAAGGAATTGGAGCAGCCCAGGTGACAGTGGCTCTCCTCACCCCCACACTGGGGTTTTCCCTGGGTTTTGGGGTGCCTGGGGCTGGTTTGGGGCTGAACATTCATCCAGGGGCTGGGAGAGCTGCTTTGGAACCCCTCTGGCTCCAGTTTTGGTGTCCTCCAGTGCGTTCTTGGGTGGGATGGGATCGAGGTGAGGGGAAGGAGATGGAGGTGGAGGGATGGAGAGGGGATGAGGGGATGGAGATGGAGACAGTGGAGATGTGTGTGGAGGAAGGAAGGAGGCAGAGGAGGGATGGAGCAGAGCCCAGGACAGGGTTGGCTGCAGGTGCAGCAGCTCCTGGTCCTGTTCCCTGCCATGTGTGAGGCTGCTGTGAGCTCAGGGGACCCTCCCCAGCTCCAAACCCACCGAGGGAGCCAGAGCAGGAGCCCACAGCACTGGGATGCTCCTGAACAACCCCTTGGGGTCCCCCAGATCCCCCCAATCCCCGGGCACCCCGGGACCCAGCACATCCCGAGCTGCCTCCACGGCTGCGTGTGCAGCTCACACACCCAGGGCTGATTTCCATTAAGTGGAAAGCAGAAATAAGGGGAACATCAAAGGGAAATTGGAAAGACAGAAGAAAAAAAAAAAAAAAGAAAAAGAAAAGGAAAAAAAAAAAAAAAGAAAAAAGCGGAGTGGAGGAAGGGGAGATGGAGGAGAAGAAAGGGAAGGAGCTGCTCCGCGCCGGAGCCCGTCCTGCAAATTGGAAGAGCTGCTCGGAGGTGTCCACAGGCGACCCTGCCAAATCAATTGATTTCATCTCTGGGCACAGAGGCCTTTTTTTATTTCACACCAATTTTCACGGGCAGCGTCGGATAAAAATGGCAGAGACGGCGGGAAGGGAGAGTGACGGGCGGGGGGAGAAAAGTGGTGGGGACAGGAGGGACCGGCTGGTGACAAAAAGAAGCTGAGGGGAGAGAAATTCTGCTGCCAGGGCCCGCCTGGGGATGGTGTCCCGCTGTCCCCTGCTGTCCCCATGCGTCCAGTCCTCTCCCACCTCCCCTGGTGACCCAGTACTGGGTATTTCCATCCCCTCCTCACTGGGAATGAGGGCAAAGCCCCGAATCCCGGCGGTTCTCCCGAGGTGTGGCGGGAGCATCCCTGCTCCTCTCTCTCCCGCACGCAGCCGGAGACTCAGGCAGAGAAAAATACCCGCTGACATCAAGGTTATGTAGTCCTGGGCTGACAAGATGGATTATCTCCCGCAATCCATCATTTCCCTGGCTCCTATTGCAGTTTTCCTTTCGCTCTTTCTCTTCCCCCCTTTTTTTCTTTATTTTTTTTTCATGAGTAGAAAACGTTTTCAGCAGCCGTAATAGCCACGGCTGGAGGCAGGGACGGGAATCCATCATTTATTTGGTGGGGTTGGATAATAAGTAAGCTCAGGCCTAAATCCCGTGACCTTGAGAATTAAATAATAACAATAATAACACTAATGAAATCCCACGGAACTTCCCACTCACAGCAGCCGCTCTCCCTTCCTTGGCAGGTGGAAAAGGGCTCGGGATTATTTTGCCAGTAACGAGGGTGGTGAAGCTCCCATGGAAACGCTGTGGGTGAAGGGATGGGGGCTTTGCCCTCCCTCCCTTCCCCTGCCCTTCCCCAGCCCCCTGGGGTGGCACTGCCAGCAGCAGGGACGCTCTGGGGACGGGCACACTGAGACATTTCCCTCTGGAAGCGTTTTGGCTTTGACATTTCCCCAAGAAAATTCCCCGGCTCCTTGTCGCACGCTGGCATTTTGCTTTGAAATCCAGGATCTCCAACCTGTGACGAAAACCTGGAGAGTGGGAATCAAAACATTTTCCCTGCTTTGATGCCTCTTCCTTCCACTGCTGCTGCTCCCCCAATCCCCCTTTTCCTCCCAAGGATTGGGATCTCAGGGCAATGAGGGGCAGACCCAAGGACTGGATTTGCTGATCCCTATGGATCCCTTCCCTCTGGAGCTGCTCCTGGATGCTGATTGCAGCCCCAGGGCTCCTTCAGGGATTTGCTGATCCCTATGGATCCCTTCCCTCTGGAGCTGCTCCTTGCCGCTGTTTGCAGCCCCAGGGTTCCTTCAGGGATTTGCTGATCCCCATGGATCCCTTCCCTCTGGAGCTGCTCCTGGATGCTGATTGCAGCCCCAGGGTTCCTTCAGGGATTTGCTGATCCCCATGGATCCCATCCCTCTGGAGCTGCTCCTTGCAGCTGTTTGCAGCCCCAGGGCTCCTTCAGGGAGCAGCGAGGCCAGAGCCAGACCAGCAGCGTGGAAAATGGAGAGGGAAAGTCACCACTGCCTGAAGATGGGAATAATTCCCTCCGTGCAGGGGTGGCACATCCCCCCAGAGCGTGCCGGTGCCCCCAGGGCAGGTGGATGGGAAGCTGAGGGTGATTCCATCCTTCCCGCACCGCCCAGACCCAGCCCGGGGCAGGAACATTCTGGAATGGCTGCGATGGGGACAGGAGGGTGGGTGGCACAAGGGTGGCACGGTGGCAGTGGTAGGGTGTGGTCTCCAGGACGTGGTGGCAGCACGGGGGTGGCAGTGGCAGGGTGTGATCTCTGGTGAGACCCAGGTGAGCTCCAGGGAAGTTTGGCGGAGGAAAATGGAAATTTCGGGAATGCGGGAGTTTCCCTTCCTGCAGCGGAGCAGCGATGGAGCACAGCGGCTGCCAGGGGAGGGGGTTATTCCATCTGGTCCCCTCAGGGTGTCACACCAGCCCTGTGTCCCCCACCCCAGGCTTGTTGGGGACCCTCGGCATTCCAGGGATCCGCAGCTGCTGCCGGGGGTGGCTGCACCCGCCCGGCGCCCGCGGCTCCTCCCGCTGCTGGAGGCACTAAAAATCCACCAAATGGGCAAAATTATCCCGAGCCTTTGCACGGGGCTCTGCCAGAGCCCTGGCACGGATGTGCAGCCCCCGAGGCTTTGGGGAGGACGTGCACCCCCGATTTGGGGCTGGGTATCCCCAGTTTGGGGCTCAGAGAGGGACTCAGAGCCCTGGAGGGGTATTGGGGTGCCTCAGAGGGTTCCTCCACATCCAGAGGGTTCTGGCACGCGTGGGGAGCACAGGAGTGACTCCCTGCAGGTTTTGGGGTGCTGGGCTGGCAGCTGCTCCCACTGGGACCATGGCTCTGTCCCCACCCGGGCCCGGCACAGCTCCCCATCAATAACTCCCAGCTCCGGAGCGCTGTCACCCGGCCGGGGGTGACAATTACAGCGAGCCCCGGGGCTGGAGGCACCGCGGGGCCCCGGAGTGAGCCGGGATCACGGAGCAGGGCCAGGAGCACACGCACCCGGGCTCTGCAGGGACCCGGGCTTAATTAATCTGCTGTCGAGCAGAGAAGTGGGAATGGTCCCGGAGGAAGCCGGGGAGATGATTGTGCCGGAGTGAGACAAAAGAGAACAGTTAGACTGTGACAGCTGATATTAAAATGACTACAACTCACTTCAGCCCCCCCTCCAGTCAATGCATTATATTCCTTATAAATAATGGGATACTCCAGGTTAACTGTCTGTTGCTGCATTCCAATTGTTGATATTTAATTAGCTCTAAAATTAAAGTGTTCTTTTATTGCCCTGTCGTTAAGGCTGCCTTGTTTCTAATTGATTGAGATGGAAGTGCCTCCTCTCCCTCCCTCCGGGGGCGCGGCGCTGGGGGCAGGTGTGGTGACACCGGGTGACACCGTGTGACACCGGGAGGTGTGACAGGAGCAGAGCTCTGGGACATGTCCCCAGGGTCTGGGGGGTCTGGGGACATTCCCAGGGCTGGATCCTGTCCCTGCAGATCCCAATTCTCACAGGATCATCCTAAATTAATGAGCGTCCTCTTTTCCTTGGCTCTTGGTGTAAATCCATGCTGACAGCGGGCTCAGGATCCTCCTCACCCTCACACCTTCATTGGAAATCACCCCAAAAACGAATCCAAGGAGGAATGAGGCACCAGGGCTGCAGCCTGCTCTGCTGGGCCCTGCAATGCCCAGGTGCCAGGGCAGGACCTGCTCCCTGCATCTCAAAATCAGGAGGAATTCGGAGCCCTCTGATCACCCTGGGATGAAACCTCAGAGGCCGAGCTGGGCACCAGGAGCTGCCACAAAACCCCAGCAGCTCCCTCCGAGCCCAAACATCTCTTCAAAACCCTGCTGCATAATTTACCTGGAGCCATTTCACCCCTCACTCTGCAGGAGAACATTCCCTGCTCCACAGAACCCCAAATTCCCCTCTGGAGCAGGGACCTCTTGCGGCTCCATCCATCCATCCATCCATCCATCCATCCATCCATCCATCCATCCATCCATCCATCCATCCATCCATCCATCCCTGTGGGAGTGAGGGGTTTTTTGGTACGGGTTTTTTGTGCTCCAAACGCGAGGAAAACCAGCGGGATGTTGGCTGCGGGTGCTCCTGGTGCCGCTCCCGTCCCGGCGCGGGGAGGGCGGGATGTGGATGCGGAATTTCGCGGTGCCTCTTTCATGTCAGAGCAGCGCCGGAGCGCTTGGGAGAGTTAATAATAGAATAGCAGCGGATTAAACAATGAATAATGGAGGAGGGTAATAGAGAGAATAAATAATATATTTACACACTCGCAGCGCTGGGGGTGGCAGGGATGTCCCCGTGGCACTGCAGGTGCCCGGTGCAGCTCGGCAAAGCCAAACTCTGCCAGAGGGTGCCAGTCCCCGCGCTGGGTGACACGGGCACATCACAGGGCAGCAGCTCCCAGAGCGATGCTCCCGAGCAGGGCTGGCAGGCAGAAATCCTCTGGCTGAGCCGTCTTTTCATGCTCCCTGGCTCCTGACGAACTCGATCTTGCTTGGCTGTAATCCCCGAGCGCTTTAATGGGGGTTTGTTTTCCCAGCAATGCGCGCGGTGACAGGGACGGCTGGCACGGGCCCGGTGCCGGGGGACAGCAGGGTGGCACCGGGGGTCCCCCGGCTGGCAGCGGGCTGGCGGCAGCTGCGGGGTGCTGTAGGATGGAGATTCCCGGGATCTGCTCCCGGGCACGCTCCCCAGCTGCTGCCGTGCGCCGGCCACCAGCTGCTGCAGGATGTCGCCGGTGGTTGTGGCTCTGGTGGTGGCACAGGGGTGGCCTGGGGACCCTAATGAGCAGCCCGGGCTGTGCTGGGGGATGGCACTGCTGGGGTCCCCCGGAGCATCCCCGGTGAGGGTCACGGGGCGCAGGTGGCAGGCGGCGGAGGGACGGGGATGATGGATGGGGCTGGCCCGGTGGCAGCGCCGGTGACACCGAGGGCTCCGGGTGATTTATCACTGCCCCAGATGGGCCTGGATGGGAGCCAGAGGCGGGGAGAGCTTTCCTTAGGAGAGGGTGCGACCCCTGGCACCCGGCACCCCAAAATATCGGGGGGTTCTCAGGGAGGGGCTCCTCATGCCCAGCTCTGAGTCTGGGGTCTGGCAAAAGGCTTTGCCCCCTCAAATACCCCCGGGGTGGGTTCTGTCTGCCCTGAGCAGACCCTGCCTGTGTGTCCCCGCGTGTCCCTGCCTGGCTGGGTGTCATTAATTCACCTGTCACAGGCCGAGATAATATTGATGTGGCCATTAGAGCGCGGGGACAACAAGGCACAGCACCAGTGCCACCCGCGGCGGGACCATCCCCACCTCTCCCGCCGTGCCACAGGCGTGTCCTCCCCTCTGTCACCTCCCAGGACAGGTGTCCCCACCTCCCACCTCCCCCTGCCGCGGGTCCCGGTACCTGGGAGAGGAGGGAGAAACGCTGGGAGCCCTTAAAATAACACCCGAGTGTTTAAGGATGTGAGATCCGTGCTAAATCTCAGGGAAAAGGAGCAATTATCCTGTCACACGAGGTGATATAATTTTGGAGAGCTGGTTCCGCAGCTGTAATTTTTTCCCAACCATTTCTCCCCCAGAGGGATTTAGTGGCCAATTATCCACCAGGGAACGGGAAGGTGCTGCTGCCAGCTCCGGGTGCCATGTGCCATGTCCTGTGTGCCATGGCCTATGTGCCATGTCCTGTGTGCCATGTGCTGTGTGCCATGTCCTGTGTGCCATGTCCTGTGTGCCATGTGCCATGCCCTGTGTGCCATGCGCTGCTCTGGAGAAGCTGCCCAGTGCCAGGATGCAGTGTGCTAACACTGCTCTGGCTGCTGGCACCGGTGTGAGTGTTGGCACTGGTTTGGGCACTGTCAGCACTGTGGGTACTGGTTTGGGCACTGGCACCGGTTCTGGCACTGCTGTGGGTACCAGTTTGGGCAGTGTCACAGTTCTGGCACTACTGTGGGTACTGGTTCTGGCAATGTTGAGGGTACTGGTTTGGGCAATGCTGTGGGTGCTGGTTTGGGCACTGGCACCGGTTCTGGCACTGCTGTGGATGCTGGTTTGGGCAGTGCTGTGGGTACTGGTTTGGGCTCTGGCACTGCTGTGGGTACCAGTTTGGGCACTGTCACTGTTCTGGCAGTGCTGTGGGTACCAGTTTGGGCTCTGGCACAGTTCTGTCACTGCTGTGGGTACCAGTGCTGGCACTGGCACGGGCAGGGTCAGGAGGCCGAGCTCTCCCACCCGTTGGGCAGCCAGGGAACGTAATTAAGTGCGAAGTTGTCATTTTTTTAATGAAGTGCCAGCGCTGGAGTTTATAATTGCTAATGAGCCCGAATAATAATTAGCCGTGTTTTAATGAGGGCGATGATCACTGGGAGGGAGAGAGCGGCGCTCTGGCCTCGTTCCCTGCCGTGTCCAGCAGCCAGGGTCACCCATCCCAGCCCTGCTGTGACCCTGCCACCTCTGTGCCATCCCTCAGAGCGGGGCCACCATGGCACGGTGCCACACTGGGGGTCACAATCCCAGGAAGAGCTGTGGGAATCTGCTGTGGATGTCTCTGCACAGTCTGGTGCCCCTCAGGAGCGCTGTGGCACTGGGGACCTCCAGGAGGAGTCTCTGCCATGGGGAGATGCCACCACTGTGCCTCATGTGGCTCTCCAGGCGGGCAGAGGGGACCAGGACACTCCTGTCACCCTGAGGGCCACTCTGGGGTGGTGTCTGTGAGCACCTGGGTGCAGAGGGGACCTGGAGGGTTGGCCTGGGGACACCTGGGTGCTCTGTGACATCAAATGTGGGTGCAAAGGAGATGTGGAGGTTTGGCCACCCAACCTGTCGCTGCCTGGGGACCCCTGGCTGCTGTGTGACACCAAATGTGGGTGCAGCTGCTCCTGGGTGCTGATGCTTCCAGCTCATCCCATCCCCAGGGATTGAAATTAGAACAGGATCAGAGGGCAAAAACCAACCCACTAATTATGGAATTGCAGGCGATCATGGTTAATTAGAGAGAGGTGTGAAGGGATGGGGCTGTGGGGGCTGCCAGGGAGGTGTGAGCTGCTTATCCCAAATGTGGATTCTGGGATTGCTGAGCCCTCAACCACCCCAGCTCCTGCTGAGCACCTGATCCTGGCTCTGGAAAATCTCTCTAATTGCAGCAGAAACCTCGAGAGCCACCAACGACTGCATCCAAAGGTTCATAAAGCAGGCAGCAAATCTGGGAGGCAGCTGTGATGTTGCTTCAAAGAAAATTAAGAAAAAAAGAGGGGAAAAGAGCGAGGATGGGAACAGGTAAAGGCCCGGCAGCTCCACGCTCCGTGTTTTTATGGAAAGAAATAATTCACCCGCGCTGGGGCACCTCCAGCACCCCCAGCAGGAGCTGCACGGTGCCAGAGGTGCTGTTCCCTCTGGATGCTGCAGGATTCCCAGGAAAAGCGTGCAGGATGTGCCCTGAGATGGGTTTGTTCTGGTGAAGGAGCAGGTCCCCGTGCCGAGGCCATCTCTGCTCAGCCCCAGAGCTGCCACCCCACCGTGGCAAACGGTGTCACCCCCGTCGCGGATGTCACCCCTGCTCCACCTCAGAGCGGGAGGGACCCGCCCCGCTCCAGACAGGCCCATTAACCCAGCGCACGCTGTTATTTCTCAGAGCTGTAATTAAATTTAATTGTCAATTACGGAGCGACAATGTGGGATCGGCACAAGGCCGCCCAACCCCCGCAGCAGCAGCAGCGGGGAGCGGATCCAGCGCCGGGACCCCCCCGTGCCCCCAATCCCCGATCCCACAAGAAGCGGGAGCCGCAGCTCTTCACGCTGCTCTGCTTTCTGCTTCCTCACCAGAGCTGAAACCTGACCTTTTTTAATATACAGGGCTGCGGCTCCGGGGCCGGGAGCAGCTCTGGGAGGGAAAGGTGGGAGAGTGAGATGGAAATGGGGGGAGCATCGGGGGCTCCGGACAGATGGGTGGTGTTGGGGTGCCCACCGAGGGCAGGGATGCTCAGGGAGCACCGGGGGGATTCAGGAGCCCGTCCTGGTGTCTGTGGGATGAAGGACGGGAGGCAGGGATGGAAAAGTGCCCGTTTAAAAATCAATGGAAGTGTCACGCGTCGGGAGCGGGGCTGTGCCTGGAAATTGCAGCCGCGCGCGGCGCCGTCGCCGAGGCCCCGATAATTGTGCTTTTCTTCTCCTCCTTTCTTTTCCCTTTCTCCCGCTGCGCTGCAATAATTGGGAGCTGTCGCCCGGCTCATCCGCTCGGCTCCGGGCGGCAGCGCTGCAATTATCCCGCGGCTCTGGGACCACGCCTCCGACAGCCACACACGGCACACGCTGCCCTGTGCCAGCCCTGTCCCCTCTGTCCCCGTGCCCAGCCCCAGGACCGCCACGTCCTCACTGCCATCCCATCGCCACATCGAACCTGCTCCCATCTAATCCCATCCCCACCCCATCCCACTCCAAACCTGTTCCCATCTAATGCCATCCACATCCCATCCCATTCCAATCCCATCCCCACACTATCTTCATCCCAATCCCATGTCCTTTCCTGTTCCTATCTCCATCCTATCCCTGTTCCCATCCTATTCCAACCCCATCCCCATCCCCACACTATCATCATCCCAACCCTATGTCCTTTCCTGTTCCCATCCCCATCCTATCCCTGTTCCCAACCCCATCCCATCCCCATTCCCATCCTCACCCATTCCTATCTCCATCCTCTCTCTGTTCCCATCCCCATCCCAATCCCATCCCCACACTATCTTCATGCCAACCCCATCCCATCTCCTTCCCCATTCCCATCCCCATCCCCACGGTATCTTCATCCCAACCCCGTGTCCTTTCCCATTCCTATCCCCATCCTCCGTTTCCATTCCATTCCAACCCAACTCCATCCCCACACTATCTTCATCCCAACCCCATCCCATCCTCTTCCCCATTCCCATCTCGTCTCCATGCCACTCCCATCCCCATCTCATCCCATCCTTATCACCATCCCATCCCCATTGCTTTCCAACCCCATCCCATCCCATCCCATCCCATCCCATCCCATCCCATCCCATCCCATCCCATCCCATTCCCATCCTTTCCCATTCTTATCTCCATCCTACCCATGTTCCTATCCCCATTCCAACCCCATTCCCATTCCCATTCCCATTCCCATCCCATTCCCATCCCATCCCATCCCATCCCATCCCATCCCATCCCATCCCATCCCTATCTCCATCCTGCCCGTGTTCCTATCCCCATTCCAACCCCATTCCCATTCCCATCTCATCCCATCCCCTCCCCATCCCCATCCCAGGGCACGGTGCAGCTGCTGGGTGAACTCCAGCTCGGGGCTGCACCACCGAGGCCACAGGTCCCATCCTGACCTACTTTCCCCAGCAAATCCCTCTCTGTCAGCGTTCCAGAGCCAGCTCCTGCCTGGGAGCCCCGAGTGGGGCCGTGGCTCCCGGGGAGTTCCTGACACAGGCTCACAAAAACACAATTATGGCAGAGCTGATAAATGTGTCAGTCCTGCAGGCAGGAGTTCCCTGGGAGCAGGGAGCTGTGCTGCTGTGCCCACGGGCACTCCCCGTGCATGGAATTCACCGGGAAATGCCCTCCCCAGCCCTGAGTTGTGCATTATTGATGAACCTCTCAGGGCACCCATGACTTATGGGCTCTCCTGCCTCGCTTTTCCCTGGGATTGGTGGGATCCATGGCTGGCTGTGGCACGGTGGAGGAGAGATGCATTTTCCGTGATGGAATGCCAAGGAACAGCCGGGTCTCCCACCTGCAGGGTGGGTTGGGGGCTGCAGACCCCTGGTGGGCTTGGGACAGGCGTGGGGACAGGGACAGGGGTGGCTTCCCAATGAAACCCCATCCCCAGGGTCCTTGGCTTGGCTGTGCTCCCACACAGCCCCGGCTCGAGGAATCTGCATTCCCCAAAGGATTTCCTTAATTAGGAGAATTGACAGCGGCGCCGGCTCCTCACCCACTCAGCCCCGGGCTTCAAAGCTCTGCCCACCCCCTGCCACAGCACTGAGGGGACACCGTGGTGGCACCAGCACTGTGCTGAGCAGGGGACAGGGACCCTGTCCCCAGCCCCAGGGTGGGGCTGAGCTGGGAGAAGAGGCTGGAGATGAACTTTGGTGTGGGTTTAGGATCCTCCCGAGAGGGGAAGGCGCTGTCACCTCCCACCCCATGCCCAGGGTGGATGTTCCTGCTTGGTGGCCTCGTGGCAGCATCCTCCCTGGCACATCTGGGCGGGTTTGGTTTGATTCTGGGGTTGAGGCTGGACATGATGGCCATATCTGTGCCATATCTGTGCCAGATCTGTGACATATCTGTTCTAGAGCCACCCTAACCATGCCATAACCACCCTACCTGTGCCATAGTCACCCTACCTGTGCCATAGCCACCCTAACCATGTCACAACCACCCTAACCATGCCATAACCCCCAAACCTGTGCCATAGCCACCACACCAGTGCCATAGCCACCTAACAATGCCACAGCCACCCTAACCATGCCATAGCCACCCTACCTGTGCCATAGCCACATTACCCATGCCATAACCACCCTAACCATGCCGTAGCCACCCTACCTGTGCCATAGCCACCCTACCTGTGCCATAGCCACCCTAACCACGCCACAGCCACCCTATCCATACCATAGCCACCCTACCTGTGCCATAACCACCCTAACCATGCCATAGCACCCTATCCATGCCATAGCCACATTACCCATACCATAACCCCCAAACCTGTGCCATAGCCACCACACCAGTGCCACAGCCACCCTACCTGTGCCATAGCCACCCTAACCATGCCATAGCCATCCTACCTGTGCCATAGCCATCACACCAGTGCCACAGCCACCCTACCGTGCCATAGCCACCCTATCCATGCCACAGCCACCCCACCTGTGCCATAGCCACCCTAACCATGCCATATCCACCCTAACCATGCTATAGCACCCTAACCACGCCACAGCCACCCTATCCATACCATAGCCACCCTACCTGTGCCATAACCACCCTAACCATGCTATAGCACCCTAACCATGCCATAGCCACATTACCCATGCCATAACCACCACACCTGTGCCATAGCCACCACACCACTGCCACAGCCACCCTACCTGTGCCATAGCCACCCTAACCATGCCATAGCAACCCTAACCATGCCTCAGTCACCCTACCGTGCCATAGCTGCCGTCCCCACCCCCCGAAGCAGCAGCACGTAGGCACAGGCGCATTCCCACGGCGAGGAATTGATCCCCGCTGCTCCGTTTATGAGGTGCCGTAATCCCACGGAATCGTCTCCGTAATATCCCAAACTAAATCATTTATTCTTGCCAAAAATCCAATAAAGAGCTCAGGCCTCCTCCATAGGCAGATAAAGCCCAGATTAACGGGGCTGCCGAGATCAAAAAAAAGAGAAAAAAAGAAAGGAACAAGGAGTAAACTCTGGGAAAATGAGCGCGGGATGGAGAGGAGACTCCTGCCACCTTCTTCTTTCCCAAGGCTGCTGCTGCTCAGGGTTTTATTACAAAAAGCCACCTAAGTATTACAGACTAATCCCTAAATCCCAGCCTAGTAAAATATGGAATGGATTTTGTAAATTGTGCCCTTTACAAAGCTGATTGAACTTTTTTTTTCCTTCCCTTTTCTTCTCCTTCCCCCTCCTCTCCCAGGGGATCTTTTTTTTCTTCTTGGGGACCACGATGGCTTTTGGTGTCCATGCCCTGGCTCAGCCTGAGCCACCTGGTCCCAGTTTGGGGCTGCTGGATGGTGGGAGCAATGTGGCAGTGAGCCTGGATTGTGGTGGGGGTGATCCATTGGGATGGGATGGAATGGATGGGATGGGATGGGATGGGATGGAGATGGAGATGGAGATGGGATGGGGAGGCAGGTGTGATAAGGGATGAGGAAGGGAAAAGGGAAGGGGAAGATGATGGAGAATGGGCTTGAGGGAAAGAATGGGGTTGGGTAAGGAAAATGGGATGGGGAGTGGAGATAAGGATAGGAAAAGGAAAAGGGATGGGGATTTGGAGCATGCCAATGCCCCAGTGGCTGGATCTATTCATCACCTGTGTTGTGACTTGCTCTGTGCCCCACTCCATCCCCTCTGATCCGGCTGCACTGATGCAGGGATGTGGTTGGGAGCACCAAGCCCTGTGGAAAACCCTCTCCTCCTCCCCTTGGTCCAATTTTAGGGCTTTCTGCCTTCCCTAGAGCTCCTCGAGGTGATGTGGGGCTGGTGGGGGACACAGAGGTCCCCGTGGGGGATTGGTGTCCTCTGGGGCTATCAGGACAAGGGCACTGTGTCCCTGGGCTAGAGCCAGGACTTGGGGAGCTGCTGGGGTGACACAGGGACCGGGCTGTCCTTGGTTCCTCCCCGGGGGAGCTGCTGGGGTGACACAGGGACCGGGCTGTCCTTGGTTCCTCCCCGGGGGAGCTGCTGGGGTGACACAGGGACCGGGCTGTCCTTGGCTGCCTCTGCAGGCAGTAAATCCGTGTGTCAGCCGTGGGGGTCAGTCTGTCACCTCTGCGTGTGACAGACTGACACTCTGCAGAGTGTCACCAGCCCACACAGCGCCTGGCCCAGCGCCCTCAGGCTCCTCAGGGGCTGTGGGACCTGGATTCCCTGTGGGATGAGCCCAGCATCACACACCCTATCTGTGCACAGGACAGGGATAAATTTGGGCACTGCTTTCCTTCCTCCAACATTATTTCCTGTTGAGTTTTTTTCCCCCCCTAATATTAAAGCAAGATGTTGCTGGAAAAACTCTCTCCCTTTCCCGTTTTTCCATCAAATTATTTTGCAGAGGAACATCTGGCAGCAGCTCACAAATGGGCTGCTCCCTCCTGCCGCGGTGGCTGTGCCGGTTCTGGGGCAGCTAGCTGGCAGATGCCACCTGCCACCGTGGTGCCCGTCATCCCGTGCCACCGGCTGGCACAGGGGGCAGCGGGCACCGGGAGCCGTCAGCACCGCAGCAAACGGGGAGCTGGGGAGAGCAGAAACATCTGCCACGTCTCTCCTTTGACTCCGTTCCACCCCGAGCTGCTGTTTGCTCTGGTGTGAGGGGAGCGGAGAGCTGGGACGGGATCCCAGCCCTGAGCCGGGCTCAGCCCGCGGCAGCTGGAGCCAAGGCCGGATCCCTGCGTGGGCTGGGAGCCTGAGCAGGATTTGGGAGCGTTTGGGGGGTGATTGTGCATTGAATCCCTCCCATCCCAGCCTGGGCTCAGCTCTCAGCGCTCCTCGGTTTCCCCCCGAACCGAACGGCACAGCCGGGAGCCATCCATCCCTTCCCTCCCCTCCGCAGCCCATCCCGGCGATGCAGCACCGGAATTGCTGCTCGGAGCCCGTGCTGGAGGATGTTAGGTGGTAACCATGGCAACGGCCAGGTTTCTCTTTCCTTGCCCTTGCCAATCACCTTGAGATGCCACCACGTCCCGGCCACCAAGCGGGCCCCTCGTGTCCCCCCGCGCAGAGTCCCCGAGCTGTCCTGGGCATGTGGCAGTGCTGGGGATCCCCACGGCGGCCCAAGGACTGGTTCCGGGCATCCAGCAGCGCCCAGGGGTCCCCTCGCTGTGGGGCTGGAAGGAGGAGGGTCCCCAGCCCGTCCCGGGCCGTGTCCCCACGCTGGCACTGTCCCCTCCCGCAGCCCCGGCGAGGCGCTCCAAGCAACATCTGCAAATGCTTATCCCCGCAGCCGGCCTGGCCCTTCCCGAAATAGCTCTCCGGGATGGCTGCCCATGCCAGCACTGATGTAATTTGCTTTTATTTCCCTCCCGTCTGCTCCTTCCCCGCCGAGGCTCGGTTCCTGTCAGGCACGCTCCGCTCCCCGCCGGGGGCTCTGCTGCCCGTGCCAGCCCCGGGCACTCCCGGTGATGCTCCCGGAGCCACGGGGGGGCTGCGGGGGTCCCGGTGCTCCGGTGGATGTGATGCCATGGGAGGGTCCTCATTTCCCTCACCAGAGCTGGGACGAGCCTTTTTTCTCCAGTGTGGGGTGAAATTAGGGAATTCGGGTGTCAGTGGAGGTTGGGGTTGGGGGACAGCAGACCCCAAGGAGAATCCTGATGTCCCCACCGCTCCAGGAGCTCTGCACAGGGGTGATTCCCTGGTTCTGCACTCTGGGACAGCAGGGTTTGCCCTCAGGGTGTCTCTGGGATGGGCACCCCGGCCGCGGGCAGCACCCCAGGGCTGGAGCTGCCTTTGCTCCGCAGCTCCCGGCCCCTCTCCATGCGCGGGGGGTTTGACTTGGCCACTTCCATGCAGGCAGAGACAGCCGGGCAATGCTCCAGAGTGGAGCCGGCCAGCTGGCGGCCTCTCCTCGCCTGGCTCCGGCACTCCCTGGCTCCGGCTCCGGCACAGACCTCGGGAGCAGCGTGTCCGTGCAGCTCCCGCCAGCGCAGCTCCATCCCTCCCATCCCATCCCTCCCATCCATCCCATCCCATCCCATCCATCCATCCATCCATCCCCGCCACCACCGAGGGGTCCCAGCCTGGGCTCCGGCCTCTGCCGTTCACCGGAGTCACGGGGGAACGGGAATCCCGGGCAAAAACCCGGAGAAAATGGAGAAAACACCGTGTCCCCACCGTGTCCCCACCGTGCCCCCACCGTGCCCTCGGGGGACGGGCGGTGTCCTTGTCCCCTCGGCTCGCACGGCCTGTGCCCGCTGAGACCGCGTCCCCCCGTCCTCCCCCCCTGCAGGAACACATGGAACCACGTCCTCAAATAATTGCTTCATTACGGGCTAATTACTGCAATTAGCTGAGCCGAGCTCGTGCAAGGCGAGACACGTCCCTGGCACGGACGGACCTGCGGGTTCTCCCACCTGGACCAGGGAGTGCCAGCGTGGCACCCTCGGGGTGCTCAGTCCCTCGAGGACTCTGGCAGGAGCCCAGGGCTGGGGATGTGGGTCTGTGCCCATCCAGAGCTGCCCTGGCCATGCCCAGCACGGGCAGTTTGCTGTGGCTCTGTGCCCATCCAGGGCTGCCCTGGCCATGCCCAGCACGGGCAGTTTGCTGTGGCACGGGCAGTTCGCTGTGGCTCTGTGCCCATCCAGGGCTGCCTTGGCCATGCCCAGCACGGGCAGTTTGCCACAGGATGGGCACATCCTGATGCCCTGTGGCAATTCACGGTGCTGGTCCCCGGTGCAGGTGAGGTTGGTGACATCCAGCACCAGGGATTGCTGTTCCCTCATGGTCTGTAGTGGCTTTTCCACCTGCCTGGCTGCTGGCGCTGCTGCAGGAGCCCGTGGTGGCTCTGCTGAGCAGGAGCAAGGCCAGGCTCACCTTTAATCCCTTCCCAGCAGAGGCAGCTCCAGCTCTGGGCACTCCAGAGCTCCTGGGGTGGTTCTTGCACCACTCAGCACTGCCACCACCCAGAGCCACTGCAGGAGATGGGTGCAGCAGGCACAGAGCTGATTGTCCCCATCTGTCCCCCCAAATGGGGAAGCTGTGACCAGCAGGATGCACAGAGCCCCCATGCTCACTGTGACCCTGGTGTTGTCACTGCTCTGGTGCCACTGTGAGACCTGGCAGTGCCAGGACAGCCGTGCCCCATGCCAGCAGTTGTGCTCAGCTCTGCTGTCATTGTCACGGCTGCGCTTATGAATAAATGAAGTGCGAGCAAAGCGTCTGCCTAATGGCACGGTGACAAATGTGTACCAAAACCGGAGGGAAAAGGGAACAATTTGAGGAATTCAATTATTTAACAGAAGCTTGTTACTGCCATTGCACTGGGGACCCTCCTGCAGCACGGCCCTGGCTGTGGTGGGGGGTGGCTGGGGGTGTCCTGGGGTGCCAGGGGGGTGTTGGGGGTCACAGCTCCCTGGGGTTGGGGACACACAGGGGCCTGGTGGCGCTGGGAGAAGTTCCTTGGCACCTCGGGAGATGCAGATGGACTCGAACTTTCCTGTGCTCAGCCTGATTCCTGAGGCTGGACATGGCCCAGGGTCTCATCCTGCTGGGTCAGGACCCTGTGGATCCAGCCTTGGTGATGCCACACTCTAATGTCACATGAGATGGGGATCACAGAGAGGGACTGACGCTTAAAATGGATTTAAATCAGTCCCACTGTCCCCAGCGCCCAGGGATGTGCGTCCCCACAGCCTGGCCACGTGAGTGTGGCACGGCGGACAAGGGGCACCAGCTGCCTGTCCCTGCTGCCTCCAGCTGGGGGCTCGAAGGGTCCTTTCCTCCCTTTTGAGGTCACGGAGACCTCGAGCTCCATCCTGCACCGCAGCCAGCGCTCCCTCCCCGCGGCCGTGGGGCTGTGCCAGGAGCCGAGGCCAGCACGGATCAGTGCCCACGTCCCTCCCCAGGCAGCCGGCGGTGACGGATCCTGGCAGGGGACGGGAGCGTGTGGATGTGGGCAGGCTCTGGCAGGGGCCGCGGGCTCAGGGGCAGCTCCCCGTGCCCGCCCCGCCGCTGCCTGGGGACAGCTCGCTCCGAGCTCCATATGCTGGAGGAGATGAGCTTTATCCACCTCCAGCCTCCTCTGGCTGCAGCCCAGGCTCCGGCTGGAGCAGGGATCCAGGGATCCTGGCACAGCATCCCCCCATCTCTCCTTTCCCTCCCTGCAGCTCCACGGGGCTGGAGCAGACCCGGCTGAGTCCCGTGGGACACGGGTGTTCTCTGCCCGATCACTCGGCCACAAAATCCCACAGGAGATTGGCCCGTGCTGAGCATCATCCATCACCAAACCTGCCCGGGCCGTGCACCCACACCCGGCCACCCCGCGGTGACAGCCACCGCCCCTCCCGGGCCCGGGGGACACCCAGGGGAGCGTTTGGGGCCCTTCTGACAAAGGAGCTCCCAGCGCTGCCACCACCCGGGATGGTCTCTGAAATTCTCACCCCCCCTGGCAGCAGGGATGCTCTCTGGAGCTCCCGGCCCTGCCAGCAGCCAGGATGCTCTCTGGAGCTCTCAGCAGGGATGCTTTCTGGAATTCGCAGCCCTGTCAGAAGCTGGGATGCTCTCTGAAATTCTCAGCCCTGGTGGCAGCCAGGATGCTCTCTGGAGCTCTCAGTGATGCCAGCAGCCAGGATGCTCTCTGGAGCTCTGAGCCCTGCTAGAAGCTGGGATGCTCTCTGGAGCTCTCAGCTCTGGTGGCAGCCAGCATGCTCTCTGGAACTCTGAGCCCTGCTAGAAGCCGAGATTCTCTCTGGAACTCTCAGCCAGGATGCTCTCTGGAGCTCCCAGCCCTGCCGGGATCCTCTCTGGAGCTCCCAGCCCTGACAAAAACCGGGATGCTCTCTGGAATTCTCAGTCGGGATCCTCTCTGGAGCTCCCGGCCCTGCCGGCAGCCAGCAGGAAGCCGCTGTTTGCCAGGCAGGCAGAGCTGGCAGGGCCGCGGGGCTGCAGCCGCTGCCAAGCCGGGGAGCTGCGCCGGGAACGAGCCCCGGCTGGTCCGCAGGGCTCTGGGTGCCCTCCCTGCCCAGCAGGAACGCGGGGAGCAGCGTTGGTGCGGGGCTGTGCGTGCCTGGGCACCCCCTTTTCCAGCCCCGAGTGTCCCGTGGATTGGGGGCCAGCTCGGAGCCCCTCTGTCCCCGCGGAGCCGCAGCCAGCGGGAGCCTCCGTGGAGAGGAGAAAAATCGCGGCATCAATCGCAGAGAGAGCAGGGGCGGTGATTAAGGGGAGCGGTCACCGCCGGAGCTGATGATGAGCTGCGAATCGAGGGGAGAGAAATCAGGCTGTGACACAAAGTGGCATCTGCTGCACAGAGCCACCCGCCCCGGGGAGGGGATAAATCCCGGCCGGCACGTTCCTGCTCTCCGGAGAGATGGATTTGGGAGGGAGGCAGAGGCTTGGTGTGAGTTATTGGCTGAGGAGCGCTGGTGCCAGCTGGCAGGGGACACCAAGGATGATGGCACTTCAGTCTGGGACATCAGGGATGGTGGCACTCCAGTCTGGGATGTCAGGGATGGTGGCACTCCAGTCTGGGACATCAGGGATGGTGGCACTCCAGTCTGGGACATCAGGGATAGTGGCACTCCAGTCTGGGACATCAGGGATGGTGGCACTCCAGTCTGGGATGTCAGGGATGGTGGTACACCAGTCTGGGACCCCAAGGATGGTGGCACTCCAGTCTGGGACATCAGAGATGTCCCAGACTCTGGTGTGGGACCCTAGGGATGACAGGATTCCATCACAGCACCCGTGGCACTGCTTTCCAGGGTGGACCACCAGAGATTCCAGGTGTCCTGTGTGATATCTCTGCACCACACCGTCTCTCCTCTTCCTCCCAGTCCTTCTTCAACTCTCATTTCCAAACAGGCCAAGATGAGGCAGGAGGAGGAAAAGGGGACTCTAGAGCCAGGGGTTTTGTTGCTGCACATCCCTTCCCTGTGTGCCAGATGGGCAGAAGGAAATGATCCATAATTCTTTATCTGGAAGTGCTGCAGTGGGGCAGAGTCACCTTCTCCTGGTGATTCCAGCTCCAGGGTGGGGGGCTGGGGAAGGGGGTACCCCCACTTTCAGGCCCCCCATGTCCAGGGCTCTGCCTCAGAAATGGGATCACAACCAGGGAGCCTCCTCCCTCCCCTCTCTCCCTGCCTCACCTCCCCGAGCCCGACAAACCATTCACAGGGAGATGATGTACGACTTGCTTGCTCATCTAAGTTTCCCTTTAAATGAGTTTTTTTTTTGGAGCAGCCTCACAGATCGATCCCCTGTCACCCATGCTCTGCTCCTGCCGTGGGTAGCGGCAGGGAAATGGATCCCTGGGTCCTCGGGAGGGGCTGGGGCTCCTCCCTGTGTGTGTCCAGAGCCTCTCTGTGCACGTGTGCCGGGGCTTGTGGCACACGTGGCTGCACATCAGCGTTTGGTGGTGAGCACCCAGGCTCGGGCTGTATATCTGGGTGTGCAGAGCTTTATGACAACTGAAATGGAAAAGACAATTGGATGTCAAAACCTATCCCAGGAACCCATTTATACCCACTGACTTTTATGGGAGTCCCACTGATTGATTCAAGCACCATAAAACTTCCCCCAGCAGCTCCCAGCCCTCGTGGCCTGGGTTCTGTAGGGATGGCATCGACTCCTCTGCCTGTATCCGACATTCCCGGGGGTGCAGCTTCTCCCCAGCTCCTTGTGGGAGAAATTCCAGGTCAGGGATGCAGCCACCTTGCCATCCATCCCTCTGCTGGAGCACCAGGCAGGATGGGGATGGAGGCCATGGCTGAATCCTGCACATTTTCCTTGGGAAAAACCCTCCCAAGCCTCAGTTTTCCATTCCCAGTCCCTTTTCCTTGTCATAGAGGTGAACTTCACACTCTGCTGGCAAGTGACAGCCCTCAGTGCCACCAAGGCAGGAGCTGGGATGCTCCACAGTGTCCCCAGAGGGACAATCCCTCACCCTGCACCATGGGCAGCTGGTGGCTCCAAGAAGTCAAAATTCCATGTGTGGACATGTGGAATCCTCCAGAGAATGGGACAGGGGGCTCTGCTCAGCCAAATCCCAGTCAGAATCTCCCAATCCCCCATTTTTTTCCTTTTATTCCCCCAAATCCTAAGCACACTGCAGAAATGGAGCACTTCTGGATAGAAACAAACGAAATATTTCCAGTTGGAAGGGGCCTACATGGATCACCTCCCCCAAACTGGCCAGAGCAGAGGATGTCCAGGGAACCTGTGCCAAGCAAGGCCTTCCCTGAGCTCCCAAAAATAAAATATTTCCATGTCAGAAAGCTTTAAAAAAGGAAATGGGAATCATAATGGAAAAGATGAGGAGTACGGAGAAGAAATTGGAAATGTTAAATAGAGGAAGAGCAGCAAAAGGAAGGCTCTGGTGGGGGAAGGATGGGGAGGTGTCCCCAGGGAGGGCACAGCAGGGGGACAGAGCAGGTCACCAGTGCCACCAGCAGCCATCGGCGGGCACAGAGCTTGGCACAGCCCGCGGGGATGCAGAGGGAGGTGACAGAGAGCCCTCCCCAGCACCCCCGGAGCCCTTGGCACGGGCGGGAGCGGCTCAGCCGCCCTCCGGCGCTCACGGTTGAGCGATCTGACCTTTCCCGGCCTGCCCGGCTCTCCTGCCGGCTGCTGGGGGCGCTGGGGCCGGGGGGAGGCGGCAGCCCCGGCCCCTTCCCCCTCCCAGCCCCTCCTCGCATGGAAACCTGCGGGTGTGCGTGGAGACAATCAGGACACAATCAGGACACGGCGATGGCAGCGCAGGGACAGGCCGTGGGCGGTGGCAGTGTCCCCAGCAGTGATGTGGTGACAGGGAGGGTGACAGGCAGGGTCAGCCCTCCCAGTCCCTGGAGGGGAGGGGGCACGGCCAGCACTGTCAAGATTTGGGTTGGGGAGGTTTGGGGCAGGTTCCTGTCACAATTCCAGGAGGGTCAGGCAGTGCTGGGCGTGGGGAGCAGCTCTTGCATTGCTGTGGCACTGCCATTGTCACACTGCTGAGTTTTGTGGCACTGTTGTGTCACCATTGTGCCACCATTGCATTCCCATTGTGTCACCATTCTGTCACTGTTGCATTGCCATGACATTGTGGTTTTGTCACCATTGTGTGTCACCATTTGTCACCATTGTGTCACTGTTGCACTGCTGTGTTGCCATTGTTGTGTCACTGCTGTGAGACCATTGCACTGCCATTGTGTCACTGTTGTGTCACCATTGCAGTGCCATTGTGTCACTGTTGCACTGTTGTGTTGCCATTGTTGTGTCACTGTTGTGTCACCATTGCATTGCCATTGTGTCACCATTGTGTCACCGTTGCACTGTTGTGTTGCCATTGTCAGGTCACTGTTGTGTCACCATTGCACTGCCATTGTGTCACCGTTGTGTCACCACTGCATTCCCATTGTGTCACCATCCTGTCACCGTTGCATTGCCATTACACTGCGGTTGTGTTGCCATTGTGTCACCATTGTGTCACCATTGCAGCCCCATTTTGTCACCGTTGCACTGCTGTGTTGCCATTGTTGTGTCACTGTTGTGTCACTGTTGCATTACCATTGTGTCACCATGGCGTTACCGTGACGTTGTTGTTGTGTCACCACTGCACCGCCATTGTGTCACCATTGTGTCACTGCACCGCCATTCTGTCACCATTGCATTGACATGACATTGAGGTTGTGTCACCATTTCATTGCCATTGTGTCACTGTTGTGTCACCTTTGAAGTCCCATTGTGTCACCACCATTGTGTCACTGTTGCATTGCCATGACATTGAGGTTGTGTCACCACTTCATTGCCTCTGTGTCACCATTTTGTTGCCATTGTGTCCCCGTTGTGTCACCACTGCACCGCTACACCATTCCTGGAGCACCATCACCGCAGGACCCTCCCTCTCCTGTCCCTCTCCTGTTCCACATCCCCAGATCCCTCTGATTTGTCCCAGTGTCCCCACCCCAACGTCACCTCCTTGTGGCTTTCCCTGCTCCCTGCCAGGCTGCTCCAGCCCAGTACAGTGTGTCCCGGTGTCTCAGTGTCCTGGGAAGGGCTGAGATCCCGGTACAGCGTGTCCCAGCGTCCCAATAAGGGCTGAGATCCCAGTACAGCGTGTCCCGGTGTCCCAGGAAGGGCTGAGCTCTGGTTCAGTGTGTCCCAGTGTCCTGGGAAGGGCTGAGCTCTGGTACAGTGTGTCCCGGTGTCCTGATAAGGGCTGAGCTCTGGTACAGCGTGTCCCGGTGTCCTGATAAGGGCTGAGCTCTGGTACAGCGTGTCCCAGTGTCCCGGGCAGGGCTGAGCTCTGGTACAGCGTGTCCCGGTGTCCCGGTGTCCTGATAAGGGCTGAGCTCCGGTACAGCATGTCCCGGTGTCCCAGAGCAGGGCTGAGCTCCGGTACAGCGTGTCCCGGTGTCCTGGGAAGGGTTGAGCTCTGGTTCAGCATGTCCCGGTGTCCCCATAAGGGCTGAGCTCTGGTACAGCGTGTCCCGGTGTCCTGATAAGGGCTGAGCTCCGGTACAGCGTGTCCTGGTGTCCTGGGAAGGGCTGAGATCCCGGTACAGCGTGTCCCGGTGTCCCAGGCAGGGCTGAGCTCCGGTACAGCGTGTCCCGGTGTCCTGGGAAGGGCTGAGCTCTGGTTCAGCGTGTCCCGGTGTCCTGGAGCAGGGCTGAGCTCTGGTTCAGCGTGTCCCGGTGTCCCAGAGCAGGGCTGAGCTCTGGTACAGCGTGTCCCGGTGTCCTGATAAAGGCTGAGCTCTGGTACAGCATGTCCCAGTGTCCCAGAGCAGGGCTGAGCTCCGGTACAGCGTGTCACCGTGTCCTGGAGCAGGGCTGAGCTCCCAGTTCAGCGTGTCCCGGTGTCCCCATAAGGGCTGAGCTCTGGTTCAGCGTGTCCCGGTGTCCCCATAAGGGCTGAGCTCTGGTTCAGCGTGTCCCGGTGTCCCCATAAGGGCTGAGCTCCGGTACAGCGTGTCCCGGTGTCCCAATGAGGGCTGAGCTCTGGTACAGTGTGTCCCGGTGTCCCAATGAGGGCTGAGCTCCAGTACAGCGTGTCCCGGTGTCCCCATAAGGGCTGAGCTCTGGTACAGCGTGTCCCAGTGTCCTGGGAAGGGTTGAGCTCTGGTACAGCGTGTCCCAGTGTCCTGGGAAGGGTTGAGCTCTGGTACAGCGTGTCCCGGTGTCCCGGTGTCCTGATAAGGGCTGAGCTCCAGTACAGCGTGTCCCGGTGTCCTGGGAAGGGCTGAGATCCCGGTACAGCGTGTCCCGGTGTCCCAGGCAGGGCTGAGCTCCGGTACAGCGTGTCCCGGTGTCCCAGGCAGGGCTGAGCTCCGGTACAGCGTGTCCCGGTGTCCCAGGCAGGGCTGAGCTCTGGTACAGCGTGTCCCAGTGTCCTGGGAAGGGTTGAGCTCTGGTACAGCGTGTCACCGTGTTCCAGTGTCCTGGGAAGGACTGAGCTCTGGTTCAGCATGTCCCGGTGTCCCCATAAGGGCTGAGCTCTGGTACAACGTGTCCCGGTGTCCCAGAGCAGGGCTGAGCTCCATTACAGCATGTCACCGTGTCCCGGTGTCCCGATAAGGGCTGAGCTCCCGGTACAGCGTGTCCCGGTGTCCCAGAGCAGGGCTGAGCTCTGGTACAGCGTGTCACCGTGTCCCGGTGTCCTGGGAAGGACAGGCACACACCAGCCCCGCTCCCGCCCCTTCCCACCCCTCGGATAAAAGCTCTGCTCCCGGAATAAAGGATTTCAGAACCCGCTGTGCCTGTGTGGATAGAAACTCATTTGTTTAATAGGCAGCAGTTTGGCTTTGTCATGTTCATTTAGTTTTTAATGACGCACACTTGTGCCAATATTGATTTTAGCTTATAGGGACTCAAAAAATTTACTATCTGGAATTATCTGAAATGTAGCTGTTTCATCCAGAGGGCAGCGAGATGGATCTTTCCCAGCCTCCCTCCCAGCAAGGTAGTGGCACCAACCAGCTGGGAAGGGCTCTGTGTCATCCCTGTCCCCATCTCACCCATGGCATGGCCAGGCTGGGCCTCATCCAGGAAAGCAGAGGCACCAGCGTGGTTCCCCCAAGTCCTGCCTGTGGGGTTGTGCTGGGGATTTGCTCCAGCTGTTGGGTTTTCCCCCCTGGATCCCATAGAGATGTTTGTGGAGGGAAGGAATGTGCTGGGAGAGCAGGGCCAGGGCTCGGAGCTGCCCCTTCACCCCCAGCCCAAACCTTGTCCTCCTCCAGTGCTTAATGAGCCAACAGCTCTCAGGGGTGGCCAGGGACAGCAAATCCCACCCAGAGCCCCTTGGAAGCAGAATTCCTCGGTGGGAGCCAGCCAGAATCCATTTCCTGAGCGTCTCCACACATCCACAGGGTGATGTTTGGGATGGGGTGACCCCAGCAACACGCAGAGCCCGAGGGGAGCAGAGCAGAGCTGGGTGGGACAGCAAAGGCAGTAGGATGGGTGGGCTGGGTGTGGGGAGGGGCTGGGCAGGGACCCTCCCCTCCCTTCCCCTCCTGCCCGGGTGCCCCCACAGCCCCATCCCCACCCAATTATGGGATAATTCACTTTGAGGTTTGGCTGCTGCTGACGGGATTGATTGAGGAGCTGGTAATTACATCTCCCTAAAAGGCCCCTGGGGCTTTGTGGGAGCACAAGTGGGGAAGGGAAAGGTTGATTTTTATGGGGGGACAGGCTTGGGGAGCCTGCCAGAGCCACGTGTCCCCCTGACCATGTCCTCACTTGTACCCACCCCCGTGCCAGGCAGGGATCTCTCACTGCAGCCTGAGCTCGGTGTCATCCATTATGCAGGTCTGTAAATATATTATTTACCATTTCCCCGATTTTCACTCATTATTTATCACCTGCAGGCAGGGCTGGAGCCCCCAGGCAGGATCCTGGCAGGGACAGGGCTCCCCCCTTCCCCTGGCAGCAGAGGAAGGAGTTGGGAAGCTGCAGGCTGGGGGCTCCAGGTACCCCCTGGGCACACCTGGGGGAGCCTCAGCTGCAGCTGGGTTAAATCTCCTTGGGCACACCTGGAGGAGTTTTAGCGGGGTTAAATCTCCTCCCTGGGCACACCTGAAGGAGGTA
Source organism: Setophaga petechia (assembly GCA_024362935.1). Lineage (NCBI taxonomy): Eukaryota > Metazoa > Chordata > Aves > Passeriformes > Parulidae > Setophaga > Setophaga petechia. The sequence continues at coordinate 129,789 of JANCRA010000122.1, read as the reverse complement.
CAGGTGCAGTGGGGTTAAATCTCCTCCCTGAGCACACCTGGAGGATTTCAGGTGCTCTGAGTTAAATCTCCTCCTTGAAAACACCTGAAGGATGTTTAGCTGCAGGTGAGGTTAAATCTCCTCCTTGAACACACCTGAAGGAGGTTTAGCTGCAGGTGGGGTTACATCTCCTCCCTGAGCACACCTGGAGGAGTTTCAGCTGGGTTAAATCTCCCTGAACACACCTGGAGGAGCTTCAGCTGCAGGTGGGTTAAAAGTTTCAGCTACAGGTGGGTTAAATCTCACTGAACACACCTGGGGGATTTTCACCTGCTCTGGGTTAAATCTCCTCCCTGAACACACCTGGAGGATGTTCAGGTGCTCTGGGTTAAATCTTCCTGAGCCCACCTGGAGGAGTTTCAGCTTCTTTGGGTTAAATCTCCTCCCTGAACTCACCTGGAGGGTTTCCCCTTCTCTGGGTTAAATCTCCCTGAGCACACCTGGAGGGTTTCACCTGTTCTGGGTTAAATCTCCTCTCTGAGCACACCTGGAGGATTTCAGGGTTAAACCTCCTGCCCCAGTGCAGACCAGAGTGGGGCTGTGGGCTCTGTTCAGGTGCTCTGGGATGCCCACCCTGTGCCAGGCAAGGCAATGCTGGCCCTTTCCAGGAGGGATGAGCCATGAGAGATGCCCACTGGGGACTGGTAAGGTGGGTTTTGGGCTCTGTAGCTTTTGTAGGGTTCTGCTGGCAGGAACCCCAAATTATGGGGCGTGAAAAGAGCCCAGGGCTGCTGTGGGCACCCTCAGGTGTGGATGGCAAGGTCAGGAGTGAGAGCACACATGACATCTCCTAAAAACTGCTCTGGCGTCCCCACCAAGTCTTTTTGGGTCTGGATTTTCCAAAAATCCCCACTTCTCTGAGCTTTGGGTGTGGGAATTGGGAATGGGGTCTCTATAGATGTTCTGGCTGAGGGGAGAGAGTTTGGGGTGGGCTCTGGCACCCCCAGCCTGGCCCTGGCTGCTGAGGAGGGGTCAGCAGTGAGAACCCTCAGCCTCTGGAGCGTGTGATGAAGTGAGAGCCTTGGATGCAGCCCCCAGCAAACCTGGCTGCTCCCCAGCTGCTGCTCCCGAGGAACGCTCCGAAGGTGGCCTTTAAATGTTAAGAAATCACGTTAAAATGAGCCAGAGCCTTCGTTTAAATTTTTAATCTCCTGATTTAAAAACTCAGCCCCGAGGTCTGGGCTGCTGCTGGGGGCTGGTGCTGCTCGCTGGGTGTCTCAGTGCTGGTGGTCCTGGCTCTGGGGTCAGCTCTGCAGTGGGGGCTGCACCTTTGCCCTCCTGCTGCTGAGTGGAGCCAGCTTTCCCCATCCTGGGGCTTCTCCCGACCCTTTCCAGCCCGTAGGAAAAGGAAAACTCGGCTTTGCAGGGCAGTGGAGGAGCAGTTTGTGTGTCTGGGGCTGGGAGGGGGTCCTGGTTCTGTGGTTCCAGTGTTAGAAATGTTCCATCCCCCCAATACCTGCAGCCTCAAAGGAGCAAACACCAATGTGAGTGAGGCAGGGAGGGTCTGGAGCAGCAGGAATGGTGTCAGCCCCACCCTCAGCCCCCCTCACATGGGGATCCAGGTGGGAACCCCCCCATCCTGCTCCGTATGGGGGGAGCAGCTCCTGCCACGCTGTGCTGAGCTCCTGGGGAGCTGCAGGGAGGAGGATGAGAGCTCTGGATGGAGCAGAGATCCTGCCCTGACCCCCTCCCTGCTGCCGGGATTGGGGCTCTACACCTGGGGAGTGAGGGGCTGTCCCAGGATGCTCAATTAGAGGGGCTCAGGGCAGGAGAAGAAACCTCAGTGATGTTATGGGGTGCTCAGAGGGGTTCAGAGCAGGAGAAGAAACCTCAGTGATGTTATGGGGTGCTCAGTTAGGGGGTTCAGAGCAGAAGGAACCCCAATGCTGTCCTGGGGTGCTCATTTAGGGGGTTCAGGGCAGGAGAAGAAACCTCAATACTGTTATGGGGTGCTCATCTAGGGGGGTTCAGAGCAGGAGAAGGAACCTCAGTGCTGTCCTGGGGTGCTCATTTAGGGGGTTCAGAGCAGCAGAAGGACCCTCAGTGGTGCCCTGGGGTGCTCATTTAGGGGGGCTCAGAGAAGGACCCTCAGTGGTGCCCTGGGGTGCTCAGTTAGGGGGACTCAGAGCAGGAGGAACCTCAGTGCCAGCCCCGGGGTGGGTTTGGGAGCCCTGGTGGTACCAAACCCTCGTGTCTGAAGTGGAACCAGGGATCCCATGGTCCCCACACCCCCCTTAACCCCCCCATTCCAGTGGTTTTTGGGTTGCTTGGGCCCATCTGATGGGTGCAGAGGGGTGGCAGCCACAGCCAGGTCATCCTGACCCTTGGTGGCTCATTCCCAAATCTCCCCAAGGACAGAGCCAGCTCCTGCCCAGCCGTGGGAGTCCTGCCCCAGGCTGGAGATGCTGCTCTGCTCTCTGCCGGCTCAGAGCCCCCTCAGCACCGAGCACCAGCCTTGGAGGAAGATTTAACTGGGCTGAGATGCCCCAAGCAGCTGATGCTGGGAGACAGCCCCGGGGCTGGGACGAGGAGCAGCCCCGGCAGGAAGGAGAGGGCGCTGCTCCTATCCTCGGTGCTTTTTTAACTCATCAAAGATTGAAGATATTTCTGTTCTGAGCCGGGTTGGAGGCTCCTTGCACAGCACCCGAGGGCAGAGTGGAGCCCTGTTTGATGCCCTTCAAGGAGCGGCAGCTTCAGCCCTGCCAAAAATGGGGCGTTTGCCTGCGTGTGGCCTTCCAGGGCTGGGGAGGGCCCTGAGGGCCCAGGGAGTGATGAGGTGGCTGTGACTCACCCCAGGCTGCAGCTCTGGGGAGAAGGGACCCGCTAAGCCCAGGTTTGAAGAGAGCATTAAATGATTGCAGAGGCTGCTCTGGCCTGGGGCGCTGCCCTGGGTGGACTCTTCCAGCAGAGCTGATGCTTCTGGAGGAAAAAAGCCCCTTTCAATCTTAATTACAAAAGCAAGGAGGTGTTAGGGAGCCTTGCTGCAGCTGGAGTTATCCTCCCTGTTAGAAACCTGCGCGTTGTTGTCGGTCTGGATGGTTCTGGCTTCTCCTCCTGCCTGCGGGAGCTCGTTACCCTGCTGCCCGTGAGGCTGCCCAGCCTCCCGGATCCAATTTCTCTTCCCTGCGCCGGTGCTGACAGCCTGTGCTTCCATCCATCTCCCGTGCCCTTTGATAGCCGGGAAGGACTGAGCTCCTGGAGTGTCTCACTCACTCACACGCAGCGCTCCCGACCTCTCCTTGCGCTTCCCCGCCCTTCCCCGGCTGCTGCTCCGCTCCGGGCGCGGGGATGCTGCGGGAGTCAGCGCCTCCTCCGAGGAACGCGAGGGATGCTGAGGACAGCCGAAGCTCTTGGCTGCTGTCCTGCAGCCTCTGGATAGTGCTGATGGTCCCCAAAGCTCCTGACAGCCCAGCAAAGACTTTTCCCATTTCAAACAAAGCCTTGATCTTTTTTTGGAACTTGCCTTGGTTTTCAGACAAGAGTTTTTTTTAATTCAAGCCCAGCGCCGTATTTTGGGTTTTGACTTTGATGCGCCCTCTTCAAGCAGGAGGCAAAATAACAGCGTTCACATCCGCAAATAGCCCCGGGCCGGGCTCCTGCTGCCCGCGGCTCCGGGACCGGCCCCGCCTTGGCCGGGCTCCGACCGCAGCTCGGGGATGCAGAGCTGCCGGTGAGGGCTGGAGACCCCCGGGCAGGGGTCAGCGATGATGGAGGAGCTCAAAAACCCCTTTTAGGGAAATCTTGGAGAGGCAGGGATCGTGTGATGTGGCTCACGGAGGTCTGTGGGGATGTGCTGTCACGATTCCTGGTGTAATTACGAGCGGTGCTGCCCCAAATTGTAGGTTAAGTTGGGATTCTCTGAAATGCTGGTGGAGGAGGGGTACAAAACTCATGGGAGATGGAGGAACGCCCTGTGTGGGGCAGGGGTGACCCAGCAGCACGGGGAGGACACCCGGGCATCACCTGGGATGTCCTCAGGGACACGGGTGGGTGGCAATGTGGGGCCAATGTGATCCCTGGGATGTGCCAGCAGCTCCAGGCTCTTCCACACGCTCCTGGAGACAGGTACAGGTGTGGCGCTGCCTGCTGGAACTTGCTCCTGCTTGGAGGGCTTTGGGCAGAGGAGAGCTGGCACAGAGCAGGACAGGGAGGGTGGGACGTGCTCTGGTGGGGGCACTGATGTGAGATCCAGCCTCAATCAGGCTGGGTGACCGTGGGGAACCAGGTACCTGTGCAAGCGGGTAATAAACCACTCACAGCTCAGCAAGATTAATGGTAATAACCATAAATCAGCGCTGGCACCAGGGTCAGAGCCGGATTTATGGCCCTGGAGACAGGAATTCCTGTTCTTCATGGAACAAAGCCCCGATCCTGCAGGGCCCTGGGAGCGTGCTGAGTGTTATTGTGGCTGCAGCGTGTGTGGAGGTGCCTGGGGAACGGGACTGAACCCCCAGTGGGGGCTGAGCTCACCCCTGGCAGGGCAGCCTCTCCCTCTGCTCACTCCAGCATCGGGAAACACCTCCCTGAGGGGTGAGCCAGGATTGCTGCCTCCCACTGCACATTGATCCCGTCATCTCGGCTGAGAATGCCAGCCACGGAGCTGATTAATGCCGGGGTGGGCAAGAGCTGGGTTATTGTTCAGTCTCTCTTCAAGAGGTCGATGGGAAATTTGGCAGTAGCTCTCCAAATACGCAACGTGCTCACAGGCGTTGTCCCCCCCAAGGGCTGTGCAGGATTTCCACGTGAGGGTTCCATTGCAGTGGAAATGCACACCGGGGACAGCACACGCGGTTCTGTCGGTGCCTGTGGGAGAGTGTTCCCTCCGTCCCTGCCCTGGTGTGACCCGGCACTGCCGGGGCTGGCTCCAGGCTAATCTGCTCATGCTTTCGTTTCACCCTGATCCTCGCAGGTCCCTTGGCTCAGAGGTGCCGTGTGTGTGCTCAGGAGGCTGATCCAGAATTCCGGATGGATATTTCCTCCCGTGCAGATGGTGCGGGTCCTTGGGTGTTAATGCTCGGTAGCGGCCGTGACTGAGCTGCTTTCCCCCACCTAATGCAAGGCACTGTGCTAGCAGAAAGCACAGACATCTTTGAAGGATGTGTGATCCTGTTGGGAGCTCTGGGCTTGAGGAATTGCGGGATCAGGCCTGACGAGGTGGTGTGTTAAGGAGGTGCTGCTGGGTCATCTCTGGGGTTAAAGGTTTTGTTGGTTTTTTTGAGGTTTGTTTTTGACAATCTTAAAACCTTTGCTTTAGTAATCCTATGTCATTGAGTTCTGCCTTAGAGCTACCTGAGGGATGAGCTGTGTCCCCTTCGCAGGGGTCGAGTGCTGATGCTCTGAGCGCTGTCGGAGGGATTGGAGCAGCGAGGGATGGGTTAGGATGGGAGCTGCAGACAGCAGCCGCTGTTTCCACAGCGGGGGCACCGAGAGAGGTGGGGGGGACCCGCCCGCTCCGCACGAACCGGGGGCGGCCGGTGGGGACGCGCCCGCTCCCTCCGCGGCCGCTGGGTAGCGCTCGGGGCCGCGCCGTCTCCCCGCCTCCCCGGCTCGGGCTGCCCCCGGCTCCGCCGAGCCCCGCCGCCGCCGCCGCTCACTCCGCCGCCGCACAGCGCAGGAGGAGCAGCAGCGGCCGGAGCGCCGAGAGGGATCGGCGCGGCGCCGCCAGCCCGCCCGCCGCGCACCGCCGGCGGCTCCGAGCGGGACCCCGCGCCGCCGCCCGCCGCCGCCGCACTTTCCCCCGCTCCGCGCCGGGGACGAATCCTCTCTCTGCCGCCCGGAGCCGCCTAGGAGGGGATGTCCCTCGGCAAGAGCTGAGCGCTGGGGAGGGGCCGCCCCCCGCCCCCAAACTTTTCGCTCGGCCCCGGAGCGGCGGCGACCCGGCCCCCATGGAGCCCGGGCGGGCAGGAGGGGCCGGGGGCGCGGCGCCCTGCGCTTCCCGTCCCCTTCCCTGACGCGGGGCGCAGCGCTCGGGGAGGGGCTCGGCTGCCGGCTCCGCTCCGGATTTGGTGGTCCCGGCTCCGCACGTCCCTGGGGAAGCCGCCGATGGTGGGGAGCTGCCCGCGGACCGCCCCCAGCCCCACGAGGAGCCCTTCACCCCGGCGCCTTCGCCTCCCCCTGAGAAGCGCTGCTGCGGGGATCCCTGCGCCGGAGCCGCCCGGATTATAAAGTCGGGGAAGTTCTCCCCCCGCAACCCCCCCAGCTTGTCTCGGCAGAGCCATGGCCCGGCTCCGGAGCTGGGGGCTGCTCTGCTTCGCCGTGCTCGCCCTGCCCGGCCCCCCGGGAGCCGGCGCCCAAGGTAAGGGGATGCGGAGGGCGGCGGGAGACGGGGGGACCCCGCGCTGCGCCCCTCAACCGAGCCTATTGCCAGCCCGCGCGGGGAGAACGGTGCGCCAGCCGGGGGATGGGAGCGAGGCGGCTCCGGAGCTCCTACCGGGGGAAGAGCGGCATCCGTGATATTCGCAAAGCCTCCCCGGAGCCAGCACTCGGGGCCCGCCGGTGCCGGGTGCAGCGCGGTGACCGTGGTGGCTCAGAGGGACGAGCAGCACGGCTCTGCTCTGCCTCCCGCTTCCCCATAACTGCCCTCAGGCTGGGCATGGGGGGAACGTGTTGCTCTGAGCATGAGGTACAGTCTGTGCTGGATCACCTTCGGGAGAGTGAGCAACCCCGAGGGGTGAGCATCGCCCATACCCCCCCACCCTGCCCCAAGGGTACCCCCGATGTGGCACAAACCCCGGGGTGTGAGTCTGGGGGGTTCCCAGGGAGCAGCTCATACCCCGGTGTTGGTCCTGTCGACTTCCAGCCGCTGGTACGAACTGCCAGGGGCTGGGGGGGTCTGCACCCCCGAGACCCCCCTGTGGGTGCCTGGCGCTCCCACTGCACCCCAACAACCCCTGAAGGCTGCAGGGCAGGGTGAGCCCCTCTCTGCTGCTCTCCCTTTGGGCTCGGGCACAGCACAGGCTGCTTTCAGCTGCTCCGCTAGCCCGCAGGGCTATAAAAATAGTTTGTGGCCCTTCGGGGTGCTGCTGGGGTTCAGAGGAGCCGGGGCGACCCTGTGCTCCCCTTCCCTGCGGGCCCAGAGAGGAGAATCCCGGCTGGCAGGGCTGCGGCGTGGCTGCCTCTGTCCCTGCGCTTGGGCTGAGCAGATCCAGACGGGAAATGGGGGGGCACGGCTGAGCACAGCGCCGGGGGTCCTCACCCACGACATTTCTTGCCCTTGTTTGTGGCAGCAAGTGGAGCCAGGAGTCCCTGAGCGCTGCCGTGCTCCCGCTCCCCCTGAGCCTCCCCCAGCACTGCTATAATTTCTCAGTAATTAAGTTCAGAACATAACATCTAAAGCGGCAGTATATTATCCGGGCAGGCCCTGTGTGGGGAGCTCTGAAGGTCTCTTTGATTGATTCACTCCCTTGCCGAGTTTCTCTTCTCCTGCCTGGCGTCTCCGGCTGCCGGCTCCCCTGCGATCCGTTTGTTCCCTGCCCTCGGAACGGGCTCCTGGGGTCACCCAACCTCCTTCCATTGATCCGAGGGGCTGTGGGGTGGGAGATGAGGGGCTGCCCGTGCCCCAGCGCTCCGGAGAGGTGGGGAAGGGGCTTCTCTCCGCTCTCCTGGTGCAGGAGCTGAGCTGTGCGGCTCCGGCTCTCTGCGGCGTGTGTCACGTCCTCGCGGGCGCTGTGACATTGCTCGGTGCCCGGCGTGGCAGCGGCCACCAGCGAGCTGGGCGTGCTGGAGGGATCATTCCCAAAGCCTGGCACGTGCCCGCCTCCCCTGCCGCGGGTGGCACTGGGGACACGCCAGCAGGGTCACCTCCCGCCCGCCGTGCCCGTGGGGTGCCGGCGCTCTCCGCTGGCACGGAGCTGCGAACAGCCCGGCTCCTCCAGGCTCTGGTTTGTCCCACTGCGGTGGGGCAGGCAGGGCTGGCAGCGAGGGCCAGCAGAGCTTTGTGCCAGGGCTATCGATTCTGGCAGCCGAGGAAAACGGGATCAATCGGGGAGGGAAGGAGGAGGCGACAGAGCGAGACCTCCCCGGCCGGGGCGCAGGGGCTGCCAGGGCACGGGTGAGGCACTTCCATACCTGTGCTTGCTTAAAACAGGCCCCTTGGTGCCCGTGAGAGGCAGGATGGAAGTTTAATTACAGCCCGTCTGTGCTGTGTAATTATTAATTACCCGTGGCAAAAAATAACTTATTGATTAGGGGCCTGGCGCTAATTACCCGGAGCCCAATGCGGAGCTGGGGGAAGGCTCAGCCGGCAGCGCTGCCCGGGCTGGAGCTGTCGCAGTGCGACCTGTGCTGGGCCTGGGGGCTGTGCCAGGCCTGGGGGCACCCCACCATCACCCCTTGGGCTGATGAACAGGGCAATAAAGGGATCCCCAAGAGCTGGGGGGAGCCTGGGGGTCCCCAGCCCTTTGCTGCTCACTCTGTGAGATGCAGCTTCCCCACAGTCAGTGCTGGGGGCACAGCCTGGGACCCCCCGTGTGGGCACAGCACCTCTAATGGGATTGAGGAGGCTGTGGCCAGTCCCAGGAGGGATTTGGGCAGCTTAAGGTTCCAGACGGGATTTGGGGCAGGGGCCTGCCATGGGCAGCTTCCACCAAAGAGGCTTATTAGAGGTGGCAGCAGGGGAGTTCCAGCATCTTCTGTGCCCGTGCGTGGAGCCTGGGCACGTCTGCACACGCGGTGCCCTGTGGGGCTGGGCAGGACGGGGGCAAGGACGAGCCCCTGCCCTTCCTGGGGCCGTGATGCTGGTGCTCACACCAGGACTGTGGTGATGGGAGCTGCTGCTTCCTCTGTGCCGGTGGCATCAGGGCAGGAGGGGATGGCCCTGGCTCTCCTGTCCCTGCCAGCGCTGCCACATTCGCTGGTGGCCTCGTGCGAGGCACCGGCTCTCAGGAAGGAGAGTGGCTTTTAGGGGAGAGGAAGGGAAGATTAAAATTTGATGCTGCTTGGGAAGCCATTAGTGCCTGGGCACGGCGATGATGAAATTTTGATGACCTGATCAGCGTGAGGGAGGGGGATACGCTCCTGTCCCAGGCAGGCTGTGTCACTGAGCTGTCACTGCGCTGCTCCCCAAAGCTTTGGGGGTGCCGGCTGAGGAGGAGAACAGGCAGGATGAGAGCTGGGATGGAAATGGGCGCTCGTACCCACCTCCACTGGTGGGCAGGGAGAGCCGGCGGTGGCTCCTGCCCCGGTGCCATCCGGGGACCAGGGTGAGTGACAACGTCAAGAGCTGCTCGTCCCTCGGTGACGGGGACAGGGCTGCGGTGGCATTTCCGCTCAGCAGGAGCTCCAGGAGAGCGGCAAGGAGGGAGCAGGCGGATCCTTGGCTGCTTGAGTACCTGGGAAAGCGCCGATAATTAAACCGCGAGGAGCGAGGCTGCAACCAGGGGTGACCCTGCCTCTGCCACTCCACCAGCCGTGTCCTTGTCCCCAGCCTGTGCCTGTGGCTGGCTCCTGCCTGGGGATGAGCTCCAGCCACGCTCACATCGCTGCAGGCCCTACACAAACTGGTTTGGGGTGTGTTATTGCAGCAGCAGCAGCACAGGCGGTGCTTGGGGTGAAACGGCCTCGTGGGGCAGTGCCAGGTGGGAGCAGAACCCGCTGGGTGCCGGGTGGGTGGGTGGGTGGGTGGGTGGTGGAGGGTGCCCTCCCCTCTGAGCTCTCGTTAATGCCCCAAGCTCGTTAACGAGTGGCTGGCGTGTGGCTGGGTGAGAAACGGCCCGGGAGAAATATGCTGCTGTCAGTGGTGATGTGATTGTGCTAACGAAGGGAGAGCCGAGCCCCCGCCGTGCCCGCGGCTGTGCCAGGGCTGGTGCCTCCACCGGTGCCTCCTGGCACCGGGCCTTGGGCCTCCAGAGCAGCCAAGGGGATCCAGGAGCTCTGAGGGGCTGGGATGGCTCAGGGTGGGGGGCACTGGGGTGTCCTGGGAGCTTCCCTGCCAGTGCAGTGGAGCGTGGCATGGAGCTGCTGGGAAGAACATGGTGCCAGGACCACTCAGGTGTGGTGGTGATGCCAGGGACCACCCTCATCCCCACGGCTGCTGCTCTGAGTTGGGGTTTCCCCCATCCATGGGGGTGGATCCAGCCTCAGGACGTGTTCCTAGCACTCTGCCCGGCCAGCAGGCAGGAATGTGCTGGCAGCAGCTCACTCTGTGCTGGCCATGCTTGGCATCCCTCCTGCCCCCCTTGGCATCAATCACACTGCCCCTGGCATCCCTTCCACCCCCCCGGCATCCCTGACACCCCCTTGGCATCCCTCACACACCCCCCCTTGGCATCCCTGACATCCCCTTGGCATCCTTCCTGCTCCCCTTGGCATCCCTGACACCCCCTTGGCATCCCTCACACCCCGGGCCTGCTGGTGATGCCACTGGCGTGGGCACTGCCCTCTGCACCCTCCGTGGGTTTGGGGACCAGATCTTGGGGGTGCATTTCCCAGTTTTGGGGGTGCATTTCCCAGCTTTAGGGATGCATTTCCCAGTTTTGGGGTACATTTCCCAGTTTTAGGGGTGCATTTCCCAGTTTTGGGGTACATTTCCCAGTTTTAGGGGTGCATTTCCCATTTTAGGGGTGCATTTCCCACTTTTGGGGTACATTTCCCATTTTTGGAGTACATTTCCCAGTTTTGGGGTACATTTCCCAGTTTTAGGGGTGCATTTCCCAGCTTTGGTGGTGCATTTCCCAGTTTTAGGGGTGCATTTCCCACTTTTGGGGTACATTTCCCAGCTTTGGGGATGCATTTCCCAGCTTTGGGGTACATTTCCCAGTCCCCAGTTTGGGGGTACATTTCCCAGCTTTGGGGATGCATTTCCCAGTTTTGGGGTTGTGCCCTGCCTCACCTTGCAGCCCCTCTCCCCAGCCCAATTCCCAGCACCTGCCTGTGCCCCCTTGGCGGCCCCTGCCCCACCCTCCCGTCGCCCCCAGCCCCGGGGGTGCCGGAATGCCTGCCTGGAAAGCCATGCCGGGCTCGGGTTGCCTGGGAACTGGGAAATCTGATCCCTGGGAACGGGGGCCGAGGGCAGGGGACATTCCCGGGCTGCAGCTGGTCCTCCCCGGCCCCCTTTGTCTCTCTGCTCTGGTGGGGCCCCCAGGAATGGAGATTTGGGGTTGGGGGCTCTCAGCTTGAGCAGAGCCACCCCTGGGGACACTGGGGATGCTCCGCGGTGTCACCTCCCCGTGTGGATCAGTGTCACCACCACGGGCTGGGCAGGGGGACCAGGATGGGCTTGGACAGGGCTTGGAGGAACCTCAAGGTGTCCCTGCCCATGGCAGGGGTGGGACGAGAGGAGCTTTCAGCCCTTCCCAAGCCGTTCCATGGCTCTCTGAAGGCCCCAGGAGCAGCAGCTGCTGCGTGCCAGCAGCTGGGCATCCCGGCTGGCCACGGGCACGGCACGGTGGCCATGCCAGGAATGCTGGGCTCCCCTGTGCTGCAGCCCCTGTCCCTCCCTGCCAGCCCTCATTGTCCCCACCGCCCATCCTGACATTCCAGGAGCTTCCCCCCAGCCCGGGCAGCGCAGGGAAACTGAGGCACAGGGCAGGGGTGGCGGTGGTGGGGACAATGGGGCTGCTGCTGTCCTGCTGCCTGCTGGCACTGGGCACAGCAGGAGGGGACTTGGGCACCCGTGAGCTGCTCCTCTGCTCCCGTCCCTCCCTCCCTGTCCGTGAGGAAGCCCCGGGTGCAGGGAAGCCTTGATGACTTTGACCATTAGCAGAAGAAGCCGCTGAGCTAATTTTAGCCCTGGTAGCTAATTGCTTTCTGCACTGCTGGGTGAGCCCACGACCTGCCAGTGCTCAGCTGTAACCTTGAGCCCTCCCAGGGCAGGGAGAAGGGATGGGGGGTCTTCTGTGGGCCCTGGAGGGGTTTCTCTGGGGCTCTGGGGTCTACAAAGCTGGGAGGGGTTGGGGGTCTGGCAGGGTCCTGCTGCCCGTAGCTTGGAGTGTGTCCCTTGTGCCTTGTGTGACACAGGGACATGGAACGTGACAGGACTCGCTGTCAGGGGTGGCTGTGAGGTGTGGAGCCCCAGGGGTGGGACTCCTTCAGCTTGATGAAGGGAAATGCTGGATTTGGACCCCCTTTTCCCATTTTCCCAAGGCAAGAGTGAGGTGGGGACACTGTGCTCCCTGCTCCTGGCTGCAGGGACGGGATGGCCTGGGGCACCTGTCCCTCTGTCCCCATCCTGCAGGGCCACCCCCAGCACGTCCCAGCTCCTGGGCTGGAATCTGGGCAGTGCTGGGGTTTTGTGGGGTCATTTGTGCTCCTTCCAGGAGCCCGTGTCCCCCTGCAGGGAGAAACTGAGCGCTGGGTGACCGCAGGGGTCTCTGCAGGGTGGGACGCTCAGTGCTTCCCCTCCTCCTCCTCCTCCTCCTCCTCCCTGCCTGGGCTTATCAGGGGTCAGGCTCAGAGCTCGGTGATGGGTCCTGCATGGATCTGGCAGAGCGTGAAGGGCTGGCTGGGCATGGAGCAGGACGTGGGCACGATGTCAGCTGGGCCCAGCGTGGGGCTGGGATGGATGGATGGATGGATGGATGGATGGATGGATGGATGGACGGACGGATGGACGGACGGAGGGGGCTGGGACTGGCGGACACAATAGCTCTGGTTTCAGCACCCCGCCTCCCTGCATGCCTGAAAAACAGCTGATGGCCGTGCCGGGGGATGAAATGGGATTAACTGCTGCTGCCACAGGGAGCGAGCGCGTCCTGCCGAGCCGGACAATGCTCCCGCTGTGCCCCGCTGTGTCCTGCCACAGCCCTGCCCCGGCCTCGGCGCTGTCCCTGCCCTGGCTGTGCCCGGGGGCACCTTCCGACCCTCCCGAGCTCCAGCACTGGGTGGTGTGTTGGAATCTATAAAAATCAGAAGGTTTTAGGAAGGTGGTAAAAAAGCGTGGGCGCTTCCAGAGCCGCTTCCAGCCCCGAGCATCTCCCAGGGGAGCTGTTGGGGTGGCAGAAACTCGGGCTGTCCCACTCCAGCGGGCACCCGGAGCCCCGCAGTGCACGGGAGAAGCGAACCGAGGGCACGAAGGGCTTTGGCAGGGTGGGCACCTCTGTCCCGTCCCCCCCGGTCGGTGCCGGGACCCGCGGGCTGTCCCGGGGCGCGGCCGCAGCTGCGGCGCTGCCGTGCTCGCTGGAGTGAGCTGATGTTTATCCTGATAATGAGTTCTCAACGCACTCGCAAACTAATAAAATCAACTCATTACGGTGGGAGGTTTCACTCCGAGCTCTGCCGCCGTCGGGAGAGCCCTGCCCCGCTGGATGAGCACCTGGAAGCGCTCGGCGCCCGGTCCCGGTGGGGAGGGAGAGGATGGGCGCCTTCCTCTCCTGCTTGTCTTGGTTTTCCTGGCGGTGGAAGCGAGAGGCGTGCGGGGAGCAGGGCACGGAGCTGCCGGAGCCCTTCCCCGGGGGACTCTCGCTCGCTTGGCTTCTCCCCATAAGCTTCACGTCAGGCTGGAATCGCTGGCTCGGGCTGGAAAAGCCCCTCTGGCTGGGAGAGCCACAAGTGTGTGAATAAATGCCATGACCAGAGTTTGCTGCGCTGCCCTGGAAATTCAGGGCTGTCCGTGGTGGGGGATGCCAGGCTGTCTGTCCTTCCCCCACCCCGCCAACAGGGCTGGCTGGGAGGGAAAAGCTTTGGAATAATAATTAAAAAAAAAAGCTTTTCCAAGGAAAACTCATGCTCGCCGTCATGCTGCAGCTATTTCTGTTTCAAGTGAGCAATGCACGGACTAATTAATACTTTGGAAAAAGGATGTCTGGGCAACTCCCCAGTAAATGAGCGAGCGCCCAGGGCCCGCTGGCTCGGGGCCGTGCTGCAGGGAGGAGGACTCCGGCCTCCAGAGCCTTCATCCCACCTGGCACGGGCAGGGGGAGCTGGCAGAGCCTTTTCCATCCCGCGGGGCTGGAAAAGGGATGGAAAAAAGGGATTCCATTGCGTCAGTGCCCCGGGAAGGGCTGAGCGGGGCTTTTCTTGTGGTTTCTCTCCTCTGTTTTTCTTCCTCCCCGCCGTTTTTTTGGGTTGGGCTTCGTTGGGATTCTCGGGGCCAGGCTGGGAAGCGGCTGCTGTGTCTGTCTGTCTGTCTGTCCGTCTGCTGAGCATCCTGCGGGGCCGGGGTGGGGTGGGACACGGGTGTCCCTGACGGGAGGGACATCTCAGGTGCTGCTGTGGCTCTGGCAGGGCTGGCCTGTGGTGGCTTTGCTTTCCCAGCCCTTCACGGCTGCAGGGCTGTGCTGTCTGTCCTTCCAGGGCTGTGCAGTCTGTCCTTCCAGGGCTGTGCTGTCTGTCCTTCCAGGAATTCCTCGAGGATGCGCTCAGCGTGTTCCATGGGACCAAACCCGGCTTGTGTGTCACTCCTTGGGGTGGGTGACACTGGGGACAAGGTTTGGGTTCTTGGGACCTCCGCCTCTCTTGGCAGCTGGGTGTGGAGCTGTTCCTGCCAAATCCATGTGGGGAAACTCCGGGCTCGGCTGGGAATGGCTGGAAGGGCTGGGAATGGCTGGGAAGGGCTGAAGAGCAGTTCGGGGGATGCACTTTAACCCCTCTCCTGCCCCGGGACCGTCCGGCCGCTGCCTGCTGGGGGGCTCTGGAGGTGATGTCCGTCCATCCTCCCCTTCCTCCGTGCTTTGGAGCCTCTCCCGGGAGAATCAGCTGCAGGATCCGGCCCCTCTAATAGCGTTGAGTCACTCTCCGGGTGTCCGTGACTCACAGCAGTGACCCAGATACGGCGGAGCTGCGTAATCGCGGAGCGTTTCTGCCGTCCCAAGGAG
>JANCRA010000122.1:0-112500 GCA_024362935.1 Setophaga petechia | reverse complement strand
AGTGCCACGGGGGGGCTGTCCCGGGCTGTGGTCCATGGGGATCCTTAGGGGATGATGCTGGCACGGGCCTGGCTCTGCTGCAGCGGGCAGAGGAGGGTTTGTCACCAGCTTTGGGACCTCTGATGTCACCAGCTTTGGGACCCTGATGGCCGGGGACACGGGCTGGGCGCTGCTGAGCTGTTGGGAAAAGGAATGCCAGGATGAGACTGCAGGGGAAGGGGATTCATCTCCAGCACCAGGAGATTCTGAGCCTTTTTCTAACATTTTGCAGCCCCCCTGGTCCTTGGGGAGCTGGGCTGCCCCCTCCCCACATCCCCCATCCCTGGAGGGGCTCACCTGGGCATGGTGAGGCTGCCCAGGTTCCCCCGAGCCCGCCAAGAGCCCCGGCTGTGGAAGAGGAGCTTGTTACAGAGCCATCCTGCTTTTAATTAACAAATTAAAATCCTAGTTAACAATCCAGCCCCAGGGCTGTTGGAGGCTGGGAGAAGCTGGAGCGTTTGTTATGGAAACAGCAGTTAATTAACAAATAAATAAATAAGTATGGGCCTGGAGACAGATGTGGGAGGAGGAAGGGGAGATGGCAGCGTGGTCTGGGTGTCCCAGTGGCCTGGTGGGATGCAGGGAGGGAGGAGGACATCCATCCGTTCTTCTGTCTGTCCATCCATCAGTCCATCCTTCCATCCATCCATCCATCATCCATGGATTCCATCCATCCATCCATCCATCCATCCATCCATCCATCCATCCATCATCCATCCATCCATCCATCCATCCATCATCCATCCATCATCCATCCATCCATCCATCCATCCATCCATCCATCCATCCACCATCCATCCATCCATCATCCATCCATCCATCCATCCATCATCCATCCATCCATCCATCCATCCATCATCCATCCATCCATCCATCATCCATCCATCCATCCATCCATCCATCCATCCATCCATCCATCATCCATCCATCATCCATCCATCCATCCATCATCCATCCATCCATCCATCCATCCATCCATCCATCCATCATCCATCCATCATCCATCCATCCATCCATCCATCCATCCATCCATCATCCATCCATCCATCCATCATCCATCCATCCATCCATCCATCATCCATCCATCATCCATCCATCCATCCATCCATCCATCCATCCATCCATCCATCCATCCATCATCCATCCATCCATCCATCATCCATCATCCATCCATCCATCATCCATCCATCCATCATCCATCCATCATCCATCCATCCATCCATCCATCCATCATCCATCCATCATCCATCCATCCATCCATCATCCATCCATCCATCCATCATCCATCCATCCATCCATCATCCATCCATCCATCCATCATCCATCATCCATCCATCCATCCATCCATCCATCCATCATCCATCCATCATCCATCCATCCATCCATCCATCCATCATCCATCCATCATCCATCCATCCATCCATCATCCATCCATCCATCCATCCATCCATCCATCCATCCATCATCCATCCATCCATCCATCCATCATCCATCCATCCATCCATCCATCCATCCATCCATCATCCATCCATCCATCCATCCATCATCCATCCATCATCCATCCATCCATCCATCCATCCATCCATCCATCCATCCATCATCCATCCATCCATCCATCCATCCATCCATCCATCCATCCATCATCCATCCATCATCCATCCATCCATCCATCCATCATCCATCCATCCATCCATCCATCCATCATCCATCCATCATCCATCCATCCATCCATCCATCATCCATCCACCCATCCATCCATCCACCCATCCATCCATCCATCCATCATCCATCCATCCATGGATTCCATCCATCCATCCATCCATCCATCCATCCATCCATCCATCCATCCATCCATCCATCATCCATCCATCCATGGGGCTGCCATGGTCTGGGTGGGCATTCAGAGCCACTGAGTTCAGGGGGCTCTTGCTGGCAGTGCCAGGACAGATCTGGCCACGTTTCCCTTGCCAGGGCCACCTTGCCTGGGCTCCTGGTCTCTGTCTGGGCTTTCCCTGAGCACTGCCAGCTGCAGGAATCACCCCCACCCACAGCCTCTACCCCCACCCTGGGAGCAGGAATGCCAGGACAGATCTGCAGCAGAGATGGATGAGGTGTGACACCTGCAGCCCGCAGGTGACACCAGTGCCACGCTGGGGACCGCAGGAGGAGGGGACAGCGCTGGGGGACATCGCTCGGGGGCTGCTCTGCATCCCCCTGCAGGGATGGTGGTCACCATTGGTGTCACCTGTGCCCCAGGACAGGGCTGTGGGGAGGGTCTGGGGGTGCTGGCTGCTGCCAGGGAGGGGGTGCTGAGGCCGTGGCCTCTCTGGCTGTGCCCTGCAGTGGTCAGCTCGGATTAGCCACAGGGCTGTCACCCACAGGGATGTCACCCACAGGGCTGTCACCCACAGGGATGTCACCAAGAGCCCCAGGCGGTGGCTGCTGCCAGCAGGGATTGTCACCAGGGGCGGCTGCTGGGTGCTGAGAGGCCCTGTGGGGGTTTGGGGTCACTGTGCTGCTCCCCCAGGCGCTGTGGGGTCACCTGGAGGTCTCAGTGCCAGTGTCACAGGCTGTGGGATGTGACCCAGTGTCGCAGGTTGGGGTGGCTGTGGATGTGACCCAGTGTGACAGGCTGTGGGATGTGACCCAGTCACAGACAGGAGTGGCCATGGGATGTGACCTAGTGCCACAGACAGGGCTGGCTGTGGGATGTGACCCAGTGTCACAGACTGTGGGATGTGACCCAGTGTCATGGACAGGGTGGGTGTGGGGTGTGACCCAGTGCCACAAGCAGGGCTGGCTGTGGGATGTGACCCAGTGTCACAGGTTGGCATGGCTGTGGTGACTAGTGTGGGGATGTGACCCAGTGCCACAGACAGGGGTGGCTGTGGTGGCCAAGGTGGGGATGTGACCCAGTGTCACAGACTGTGGGATGTGACCCAGTGTCATGGGCAGGGCTGGCTGTGGGATGTGACCCAGTGCCATGAGCAAGGCTGGCTGTGGTGACCAATGTGGGGATGTGACCTAATGCCACAGACAGGGGTGGCCATAGGATGTGACCCAGTGTGACAGGCTGTGAGATGTGACCCAGTGCCACGGACAGGGCTGGATGTGGGATGTGACCCAGTGCCATGGGCAGGGCAGGCTTTGGTGACCAATGTGGGGATGTGACCCAGTATGAGGACGTGGGTGGCAGTGGGATGTCACCATGGGGACATGACCCCTCTGCCAGCCCATACCGGGGCCCTTTGGGGTTTTTGTGAGGTGAGAAGGGGGCAGAGCCCACGTCCCTCTGGCAGCTTCCCCTTTCCAGAGGCTTAGGGGAAGGAAATCAGTTTAAGCTGCAGCTCTGCAAATCCTGCGGTGTCACACGGGCGGGGGCCGTGCTCTGCTGAGCAGCTCCTCCAGGTCTGCCTTTGCTCAGCCTCCCCCTTAATCCCGTTACCACACCTCAGCAATCGGCTTAGGGCATGTGGGGAACCCCAAATCCGCTCTGAGGGAGCGCAGGGAGCGGCCCAGCAGTGCTGGAGCTCTGGGCTCAGCCCAGCTCCTCTCTGGGGTGGTGAGCCCAGCTCCAGCTCCCTCTGCCAGCCCTCCTGGGCTCATGGCACACATCCTTGCGCCCTTTATGGGAGGTGTCCTCACATCCCCAGAGCTCCCCATGACCCAAAATCCTTTTTCTTGTGTCAGGAGGTGCTGAAGGAGTTGCAGAAGTACACGGGATTGGGTGGAGAGGAGCTGCCCATGTCCAGCTGGGCAGGAGCTGTCACCTGAGCCAGGGGACAGTGTGCCCATGGCCAGCACCCCCTGGTGCTGCCCGTGCCCCTTCCCCAGGGCAGAGCAGCAGCTCCCAGAGCTGTGAGCAGCTCAGAAAGGCACCAGAGCAAGGACAGATGTGTTCCAGCTGCAGGGTCACTGCTGGTGGGCACGGCTGGAGGGCACTGGGTGCCAGCCTTGGAGCCTCCCAGCTCCTCCCTGGGCACAGCACCTGGCCCGGCTCGGGGCTCTGCTGCCGGAGGGATGTGGGCGCTGTGAGATGCTCCTGCAGCTCTTCCCTGCTCCACAAGGGCGGGTTTATCCCGGTGACCCCGGTGGGATCGGAGCTGGGAGGAGAGGATCTGTCCAGGCCGCTCTGCCTCGGCTGAAATCCCCCTTAGCTCCTTTTGGTGGGGCTCCCCCTGCCCCCCGTGTCTCCGTGGTGCTGTGGGACCCCAGCCCGAGCCCCCCGTGCCCCTCTCAGCCCACCGAGGGGGCAGAGATCAGAAGGAAAATCATCTCCAGTGCTGTTTTCCACACTGCAAAGGACAGGGCTGGAGCAGCAGCCCCAGAAGTGCAGGACAGGTCCCCCTCTGTCCCTGCTCTCTGGGAATTCTGCGGGGTTGGGAAACCAGAGGAAGGGCTGGGGATGGGGTGGGGAAAGGAAAATCTGGTGGGACAGGGATGGGGGAATGGAAACATGATGGTCTCCAGTATTCCGTGGGAACCAGAATATTGTGAGCCTCGGCTGAAATCCCCCCTTAGCTCCCTTTAGTGGGGCTCCCCCTGCACCCACCGAGAGGGGCAGAGATCAGAAGGAAAATCATCTCCAGCGCTGTTTTCCACGCTGCAAAGGACAGGGCTGGAGCAGCAGCCCCAGAAGTGCAGGACACCACGTCCAGGTCCCCTCTGTCCTTGCTCTCTGGGAATTCTCTGGGAATTCTGTGGGATTCAGGAACCGGCATCTCAGAGGAAGGGCTGGAGATGGGTGATGAGAAGGAAAACCTGGTGGGACAGGGATGGGGGAATGGAAGCATGATTTTATCCAATATTCTGTGGGAACCAGAATATTGTGAGCCTCGGCTGAAATCCCCTTTAGCTCCCTTTAGTGGGGCTCCCCCTGCACCCACCGAGAGGGGCAGAGATCAGAAGGAAAATCATCTCCAGCGCTGCTTTCCATGCGGGAAAGGACAGGGCTGGAGCAGCAGCCCCAGAAGTGCAGGACAACACGTCCAGATCCCCTCTGTCCCTGCTCTCTGGGAATTCTCTGGGAATTCTGTGGGATTCGGGAACCGGCACCTCAGAGAAAGGGCTGGAGATGGGTGATGAGAAGGAAAACCTGGTGGGACAGGGATGAGGGAATGGAAGCAAGATGCTCTCCGATATTCTGTGGGAACCAAAGCCCCGTGAGCTCCCCAACCCAGGAACTGACCCCCCAAAAGCTGCGCCGTGTCCCCACCACCTTCCCACCCCCATCTCCGGCAGCAGAGCTCCCCGGCACGGCTCCCCCGCCGCCTCGGAAGCACCGAACCCCCTCCTAAATAATTCAGGAAGCCGAGCGCCGTCCGCAGGGGCTGCGGATAAACGCGGTAAATGGCTGAGAAATGGAGCGCGTCCTCCGGGAGCCACCTCCGCGCAGGGTGGCCGGGCCCCCTCTCCTCCCTGCCGGCCCAGGTGAGGGCTCCGGGCCCGCCCAGGTACCCGAGCCGGGGAGGAGGGGATGGAGCCAGGCTGGCGAGGCCACTGGAGCATCGGGAATTGCATTTCATGGCTGGGCAGGCTGGGATACCCACCCGGCCCCGCGCTCCGAGAGGAGATAAGATTTGATTAAGAAGGCTGCTATTAATTTATGGCAAGTACACTCACGGCAGTGGAGAGGTTGCTTTTAATTAATAGCCAGAAGGAGAGTTTTAAAGCTCTTGGTCTCAGTGGGGGGAGAAAGGGAGGGAGGGGAAAGCAGGGATGGAAGGGAACAAAGTAAGTTGGGAGGATTAATGGTCACATCTGCAATTATAAGTCTTTTTCTTAGTAAAAAGGGCAAAAAAAGCCACATCAAAAGACACGGCGTGGGTGGGGGTGTGGGGGGCAGGCGGGCTGGTCCCTGGGGATGGGATGGGATGAGTGGGATGGGATGGGATGGGATGGGATGGGATGGGATGGGATGGGTGGGATAGGATGGGATGGGATGAGTGGGATGGGATGGGATGGGATGGGATGGGATGGGTGGGATGGGATGGGATGGGATGGGATGGGATGGGATGGGTGGGATGGGATGGGTGGGATGGGATGGGTGGGATGGGTGGGATGGGATGGGATGGGATGGGATGGGATGGGATGGGATGGGTGGGATGGGTGGGATGGGATGGGTGGGATGGGTGGGATGGGATGGGATGGGATGGGATGGGTGGGATAGGATGGGTGGGACCATGCCAGGTGCCTTTGGCACTGCTCCATCCCAGCCTGAGGGACAGCAGGGGACAGCTGGGTGTCCCTGTGGCTCTGCTGGGCTCAGCACCGAGGGGCAATGCTGGGAGGGATCTCTTGGAAGAAATTATTTATTGTGAGGGTGCCCAGAGCAGCTGTGGCTGCCCCTGGATCGCTGGCAGTGCCCAAGGCCAGGCTGGACATGGCTTGGAGCAGCCTGGCATGGTGAAAGATGTCCCTGCCATGGCACGGGTGGCACTGGGTGGATTCTGAGCACTTCCCCAACCCAAAGCACTCTGGCATCGGGTGACTCTGTGGTTTTGGCTGTGGTGACACTGGGATGAGGGGGATGGAGCCCTCCTGCCCATGGAGACTGCAGGGTGTGGCTCTGCCCCTGCCCAGGTGTTGGGAGGAGGGCGAGCAGGGCCCAGCCAAGGTTCCCAAACCTCGCTGACTCATTCTCGGCCTCATCCTTGGCTCCCCCAGCCTCAGCCCTGTCCCCTCGGTCCCCTCTGGCGGCTCCGTCGCGCTCCGCGGCTCCCCAGGTGCCGGCGGCGCTCGGCATTTCAATTCCGTGTTTGCTTTTTATTAAGGGGCTGGAGCCGTGTCTCAGGAATACTAATGGCTCTGGCAGAGCTGGAGAGAGCCTCCAACCCCCCCTGCACTGCCACCACCACCAGGGACCCCGGCAGGTGGCACCAGGGGCACCAGGAGCACCACGGGGCACCAGGGCACACGGCACCTGGGTGTGGTGGTGGCTCTGTGCCCTTGGGGACACGAGGGCCATCGGATCCACCCGGTGGCTTTGCCAGCACCCCCTGACAAATTGATGCTTCCCCACCTCACCTGGCACCCGACAAGCCAGGAATGGGGTGCAGCCAAGGGGTGGCTGCGTGGGCAATGATTCACCTGTCCCCAGGGCCACCACGTCCCTGTCACCCCTGGCATGGCCATGAACGATCCCCTGGGGCCACCTCTCCTTGTGACCCCCCCGGGGTGCTTGGGGACACTCTGGTCCCCATGGGGGCTGTTTTGGGGGGGCTGTGGGTGATGCTCCCCCCTCCCCAGCCCCCCCAGCTGCGGCGGCGCCGAGGACCCGCGCGGCGAATATGTTCCACAAATGAATAATAAAAACAAAGGAAAATTACCCTCTTATTGAAACTCGTTTTATGAATAAAACAATTATTCTGGTAATTGAAAAAATGTGTCGTTAAATTAAATGCAGTGGTTCCTATTAAAATTTTAGTGGATTTCTTCTTCTCCTCTGTTTCTTTTTCCCCCCATTTTTCCTTGCCTCCCTCCCTCCTGCCTCCGCTGGCGGCTAAAGGCTGGTAATTATAGCGGAGGGTTTCGCTTTCTCTTTATTGTTTTTTAATCTCTTCGTGCTGCGGAGCCAGCGAGAGCCTGATGCCGAGGAGATTTAGCTCCATCTCCCTGTGCCGGGGGGGGCTGTGGTGGGAGCTGCTCGGTGCCAGTGCCACCACTCATGGCACCTTCTTTACTGGGCTGGCATCCTCATTTCCAGGCTGGCATCCTCCTTTTTGGGTGGTGATGCCCAGGAAAGCTCCATCTCCCCATGCTTGGTGGGGCCGTGGTGGGAGCTGCTTGGTGGCAGTGCCAGGTGGCCGTGCCACCACTCATGGAGGGTTGGCACCTTCTTTACTGGGCTGGCATCCTCCTTTTTGGGTTTTCTGGGTGGTGATGCCCCAGTAAGGATGGGGGTGGCCTGAGGGATCGGATCTGCTGCCCCCATCCCCACCCTGCCCCTGAGAGGGACGGGAACAGGAGGGGGCTGCGCCCTCCATCCCCTCCACCCCCTGGCAGCAGCTGCCGAGCCCTTGGCATCCACTCCGGGATCCCTCCCGGCTTAAAGCCCCGGTCCCTTCCCATCAGGAGGGATTTGGAGCGGAGAGAGGGGAGCTTAGTGCCCGGCTGGCCCATTAGGGCCGGGAATTAGGATCCATTAGGGCTCTTAGGGAGCCCTGCCCTACATCCCGGCCCCAAACCCCCGGCCCTGATGTAACTAAAGCGCGGGGGCCAAGGCTGCGATCCCATTAGGCGGGATTAGTGCCGTGCCAGGGCCTGGCATTAAATTGTCATCGGCAGGGGAGGGAGAGAGCCGGGACTGTCACTGTCGCTGTCCCCGTCCCTGTCCCCCTTCCCTGCTGGAATCCCGTCCGTCTCCAGCCCCGAGGGCAGGACGGGGACAGAGGGGTTTGGTGGCGCCTTTCTTTGCGGAGGGGACATTGCTGGCATGGCAGGGGGTGGCAGGGGGTGGCACAGGAGCCGCGCCGTGCCCCGTGCCGCCGGCAGATGTGCAGATGTTGCCGGAGCCGCCCCTCGCTGCCGCCTGTGTTTGGAAAGTGATGAATTTCTGCACCAACTAATTAGCCTCTAATTAGCAAGCGGAGTGTAAACAGTCACAACAGATGGGGGAGAGGCGGAATGAGCAGTAATGACCCTTCCTTTGTGGGGGGGACGTGGCTGTCATTCACCGCCAACCCTCCCCCTGGGCCCGGGGCTGCGGGAACGGCAGCTCCGGTCCGTGCCAGCTCCGTGGGGACGCGGTGAGAGCTCCATGAACCCGGGCTTGGTGGTGCCAGGGCCTGCCAGGGATGCTGGTGTCCCCAGGGAGCAAAGCTGGGATGGCTGGTGCAGCTGGGGGGGGAAGCTGAGGCTGGGGGGCTGAGAAGGGGCTGGGGATGAAGGGGACAGTCCTGCTCAGTATTGGGGCCCCTCACTCTTCTGCCGTCCAAGAACTGGTGTGGGCACCCCCTGGGAACACCAGAAACACCAGAAACACCTGGAACATCTGGTCTTGTACTTGCAGACCTCTCTGGAGACCTGGAATTAAGGAGCCACCTTCTCTCCCTGCATCCTTCCTCTCCTCCAGCCACCCCTGGCACTGGGTTGGGCTCCCAGGAGGATGAGGAGGGTGAGGAGGATTCCACCCGAGCTCGGTGCCACCTTCACCCCTCACAGGGGATCCACAGGACCCCCACCCTCGCTGCTGGGCTGGGTTTGCCTTCCTGGGGGCACGGCGGGGGCCGGGCCGTGCCCTTGGCGGGCGGATCAGCCCGGAGCGATCCCATCCGTGCGGAATTAGGAGCCGCCTCTCCTCCTCTGCGCCGTTTTTCACCCCTTAATGCAGAACAGATGGCTCGGGCGCTTCAAAGCGTGATGAGCCTTAGCTGCTTAAAATCAAATTAGGATGGATGCAAGCGGCGGGCGGGCCCAGGGGAAGGTGCAGCAGCGGCACCCTGATCCCAAACGCGTCCCAAACATTCCCCAGACGCCTCCAGGACACCTCCCAGGTGCCTCCCAGGCTGGGTGCAGGGGGTACGCTGGGCATGCCAAGTCTTAGTCCCGCTGTGCCCTTGGAACACTCAGCTGGGCCCTGGCAGCACAACCTGGTGGTCCTGAGGGATCAGAATTCCAGCACAGCCTGGTGGTCCTGAGGGATCAGCATTTCCTGAGAATCAGAATTCCCTGAGGGATCAGCATTTCCTGAGAATCAGAATTCCCTGAGGGATCAGCATCTCCTGGGGATCAGAATTTCCTGGGAATCAGAATTCCCTGAGGGATCAGAATTTCCTGGGGACCAGCATCTCCTGGGGATCAGCATGTCCTGGGAATCAGAATTCCCTGAGGGATCAGCATCTCTTGAGGATCAGAATTCCCTGAGGGATCAGCATCTCCTGATGATCAGCATTTCCTGGGGACCAGCCCCGTTGTGCCATGCTTGGATGCTCCCTGCAGCTGCATCGTGCCCAGTGGATGCCAGCCTGGTGCATGGCTCATTGCCTGGTTTCATGCAGGAGGTGTTTGGATCCAGAGCTGCCATCTGGCTGTGCCACGTCCCCATCTGGGCACTGCCATAATCCCCAAGTCTCCAAAGGGGTGGCGTGGGCGATGCCCCGGCCTTGCAGGTCAAGCTCAGCCGTGGTGTGGGGACATGTGGCGTGCACAGGTGGCACAGGTCCTGCTCTGGGGTGTTCCTGTGAGCCCTGTGGCACCTCTGTCCCCACTCCTGGGCACCCTGAGGGTGGCAGGGCTGCCCTGAGCTCACCAGGAAGCAGCGTGGCCACGGGTCAGGCTCACAGCAGTGGTGCCAAACCCCACAGCCAGGGCACCGAGCTGCCCCTGGGCACCGCTCTGCCCCTGTGCCACCCAGGACGTGCTGGGCTGCCGTGCCCTGATGCCCCAATGTCCAGATCCATCCTGGATCTGAGGCAGGGCCACCAGGAGGAGCGAGGGCTGCCCCTTCCAGCTGGTGCTGCCGAAGGTCAGAGAGGAAGATTAAACTGATGAACCACAAACTGCTCCTTCCCTTCGCCTGGCACCCAGCACCGCCGTGCCCTACCCTTTGCCAGGCAGGGTGGTGCAAATCCCTTGGGCATTTCCATGTGGATGTGCAGGAGCAAGGAGAGGCACCCCCAGTGCAGATCTGGGGGTGTCTCTGGCTCCCACAAACTCCTGTCACACCCCCAGGGTGCTGGGCACTGCCTCGGTGCCGCTCCCGGCATCCACGGCAGGAATTCAGCTCGAGCAGACAAGAAAGCAGAGCCCTACCCCAAAGAAAAAAACCCAGAGCTGTGATTGAACGTGCACTTGAAAGCTGCTGGGGAATATGAATGTGCCTTTGAAGTAAAAGGGCTTCCATTTGTTAAGCAGAAAATGGAGCTGTGTGGTTCGATTTATAGTTTTACTTAGCAAATAAAACAGGAGAGGAGTAAGTGGTTGTGCCTCGCTCGGCTCGCAGCCCCTCCGCCCCTTCGCCCCCCGAGTTAAAAGCTCCGAGATGCTACAAAGGGAGCTGGGAATAAAGCAAAGCACAGCTCAGATAAACCTGCAGCGGGCTGAGCCCTTGGGGATGGGCGGCTGGAACGGCTCAGGAGTGGGGACAAGGGACGGGGAAGAGGACTGGGGTGGGGAGGTGACAGCGGGGTGATGCCGAAGGAATCAAAGAATGTTTTAGGCTGGAAAGGACCTCAAACCACTTTGTTCTGTCAGGGGCAGCAGTGCTGAGTGCTCCATGGGGCTGCGGGGCCCTGATCCCTGTCCCCTCTGTCCCCACAGACGATGTCTCCCCGTACTTCAAGACGGAGCCGGTGCGGAGCCAGGTGCACCTGGAGGGGAACCGGCTGGTGCTCACCTGCATGGCCGAGGGCAGCTGGCCCCTGGAGTTCAAGTGGCTGCACAACAGCCAGGAGCTCACCAAGTTCTCCCTGGAGTACAGGTGAGTCTGGAGAGGGCGGTCAGCCACCAGCACGGGCTGCCCAGGCAGGTTTGGAGTGCCCATCCCTGGAGAACTGGAGCTGGCACTCAGCTCTGTGCTGGTGACAAGGTGGGGATGGGGCACAGCTGGGACACGATGACCTTGGAGGTGTTTTCCAGCCTCAGTGATTCTGGATTCTGAGTGTTCCCAAGCATCCATGGCAAATCCTGCCCGTCATGCTGGTCCCTGGCAGGTGCCAGTGCCAGGGCTGCCATCCTGGGAGGTGGCACAGAGGCAGCTCTTGGCAGCCCCGGAGCTGCAGCTCTGTTTGCAGAGCAAACGGGACTTTAAGCAGGTCAGCAGCGGGGAGGAGGTGTTTGCACAAGCAGATTAACACCTCAACACCGGGCTGTGCATCACAGCCCCCGGGGCTGCCCGTGGGAGAGTGCCCAGCTCCAGCCCCCTGTGCCAACTGCTCCTGGCACGGAGCGGCTCCGGCCCCTTGGAGATGGCCTTTAAATCAAGGCGGGCACCTCTCGCCGTCTCCTGTGAGTGTGTGTGTCATCCTCTCTGTTTTAATCAATAATTCAGCTTGAGACAAGCCGTTCCCCCTTCCCAGCATCGAATCCAAAGGCTTCGTGTTGCTGTAGCAACGCCGGGGCTGCTCCGGGATGCCGGGAGCGCGCAGAGCGTGGCTGCGTGGTGGCTGTGCCCTGCTGGGATCCTGCAGCCAGGGCTCCCCTTGGGGACTGTCCCCTCCTGAGCGTGGTGGCTGCAGCTCTGCAGTGCCCTGAGTTGCTGCCTGGGGGCCTTTAGGGACACCCTTGTCCCTTGTCGTGGTGTGGAGGTTCAGGGACCTGTTGAGCTCCTCATTTCCCTGTTGGGGATGCAGCTCTTGCCCAGGCAGGGGAAAGGAGTCAGGACCTCGATCCTGGCCCTGCTCTGCCCTGGGAGTGGGTTGGGGTGTCTGGGGTCACCTCCAAACCCAGAATGGGAATTCTTGTGGTGTCGCATTTTATTTAAATGGTATGTGCTGTTAAAATGTAACACCACACGTTCTGCCTCCTTTTCCTGACTTTCACCTGGGTTTGATCCGTGCCTCAGTTGGTCCTTCAGTAGGAAAGGGCCCAGCAGTGGTGTCTGTGCTCCGGGATGCCAGGCAGCTCCACATCCCTGCATCCCTGCATTCCTGAAATCCTGCATCCCTGTATCCATGCATCCCTCCATTCCTGCATCCCTGCATTTCTGAATCCCTGCCTCCCTGAGTTCCTGCATCCCTCCATCCCTGCGTTTCTGAATCCCTGTATCCATGCATCCCTCCATTCCTGCATCCTTGCATTTCTGAATCCATGCATTCCTGAGTTCCTGCACCCCTACATTCCTGCATCCCTCCATCCCTCCATTTCTGAATCCCTGTTTCCCTGCATCCCTGCAAATCTGCATCCCCATATTCCTGCATTCCTGCATCCCTGCATTCCCACATCCCCACATTCCTGCATCCCTCCATCCCTGCATTCCTGCATCCCTGAATCTTTGAATCCATGCATTCCTGCATCCATCCATCCCCTCATCCCTGCATCCCCTCATCCCTGCATCCCCTCATCCCTGCATCCCCTCATCCCCTCGCTCCCTGCATCCCTGAATCCTTGCATCCCTGCCTTCCTGCATCCCTATATCTCCACATCCCTGCATCCCTGCATTTCTGCATCCCCACATCCCTGCTCCAAGGTGCCTCCCCTCCCCTGGAGCCCCCCGCTTCAGCCCTCAGGCAGAAAGGATTAAGGAAAGGAAGCGAGAACCCAAGCAAACAAACACGTGGGGAAAACCCAAAACCCAAACAAACCCAGCTCAGCCAGCGGAGCAGAGAAGGCACCGTGCAAATCCCAAATCCCTGCTGGGCTCCCCTGGACCCTGCCAGCATCCCTTGGCTCTGCCCGTGGCTCCGTGGGGATTTGGAGAGTGGAGACGAGGGCTTGGCTGTCGTGCCTGGCACTGGAGGCTGCTGGTGAGAAGGAGAAGGACCAAAATTAGTTATGATGGGCAGAAATTGAATTTTAATAGAGCTGTCGGTGGCGCGGAGCCAGCCCGCTCAGGCAGTGGGAAGGTTGTAATTAAAAGTTAACGAGTTTAGAAACAGAGTAATCCTTGGAGAGGGGAGGACTGCTGCTGATGGCCAGGGAGGCTCAGGGATGCTCTTGGGGGCTGAGGATGGCTCTGGGTTTGGGGTGCACCAGTCCCTCCCAGCTCGGTGCTGCCGTGTGTCCGTCAGTCCGGGGACAGGAGGACATTCCCAGAGTCTGGCTGTGCCCACGAGGAAGGGTTTGGAGAGGACAGTGTGCTGTGGGGCTGGCTGGGCTTGGTGGCATCACTCATGGTTCCCAGCCAGCCTTGGTGGCATCATTCATGGTTCCCAGCCAGGCTTGGTGGCTTCACCTCGTGGTTCCCAGCCAGCCTTGGTGGCATCAGCTCACAGCTCCCAGCCAGGTTTGGTGGCATCACCTCGTGTTTCCCAGCCAGGTTTGGTGGCATCAGTTCCCAGCCAGGTTTAGTGGCTTCACCTCGTGTTTCCCAGCCAGGGCCGTGTCTCCAAGCATTCCACCCTCATCACCCTCACTGCTGTTCCCCAGACCCTCTCCTGAGCAGGGCATCCCTCTGGCTGCAGTGGCGCTTGTGCATTTCCCATTTTGGGGCTGTGGGCAGGGGCTGGCTGTCCCCCTGTCCCCCTGGAGCCACCCTGCTCAGTGGTCAGGGTGGTTGGAGTAGCTCAGGGTGGTCGGAGGAGCTCAGGGTGGTCCAGAGGAGCTCAGGGTGGTCCAGGGGAGCTCAGGGTGGCTGGGGGAGCTCAGAGTGGTTGGTGGAGCTCAGGGTGGTTCAGAGGAGCTCAGGGTGGTTCAGAGGAGCTCAGGGTGGCTGGAGGAGCTCAGGGTGGTCGGGGGAGCTCAGGGTGGTCGGGGGAGCTCAGGGTGGTCCAGAGGAGCTCAGGGTGGTCCAGGGGAGCTCAGGGAGGTTTGGATGAGCTCAGGGTGGTCGGGGGAGCTCAGGGTGGTCAGAGGAGCTCAGGGTGGTTTGGATGAGCTCAGGGTGGTCGGGGGAGCTCAGGGTGGTCAGAGGAGCTCAGGGTGGTTTGGATGAGCTCAGGGTGGTCGGAGGAGCTCAGGGTGGTCGAAGGAGCTCAGGGTGGTCCAGAGGAGCTCAGGGTGGTTTGGATGAGCTCAGGGTGGTCGGGGGAGCTCAGGGTGGTCCAGAGGAGCTCAGGGTGGTCGGGGGAGCTCAGGGTGGTCGAAGGAGCTCAGGGTGGTCCAGAGGAGCTCAGGGTGGTTTGGATGAGCTCAGGGTGGTCGGAGGAGCTCAGGGTGGTTTGGATGAGCTCACGGTGGTCGGGGGAGCTCAGGGTGGTCGTGGTCGGAGCAGCTCACGCCCCGTTTCCAGGGAAGGAGCCGCTCTCCCAGTTTGGCAGCGTTTCCATGGCGACCGGCCTTTCCTTCCCGCAGCGGTTCCGCCGCCACCGGAGCGGCTCTCGGCGCTCACCGAGGGCCAGGTGGGCACCGGGCCGGGTCTGTGCCCAGCCCAGAGCCGGGCAGGGCAGCGGCGGTGCCAGTGCCTGGAGCTGATCCCTCAGGAGCATCCCCGGGGAGCGCTCGGCTCTCTGAGCATCCCGAGCCGACCTCCCCGAGGAGCATCCCGGGGGATTCGGTGCCATGAGGGATTCCAGAAGGCCTGGGGAGCAGCCCGGGGCTGTGTGCTGGTGGAGCCATCCCCCCCCGGAGCCACCCCTGGGGGATTGGGGGGATTGGGCACCAGCCTGGATCTGTGTGTGACCGTGGGCTCATCCCCCGGAGCATCCCTGGGGATGGAGCATCCCAGCTTGGATCCAGGAGCAGGCAGAGCTGCTTCCCTCGGGAGGATGCTGGGGGATGGAGCAGGAGGGACCCCCGAGGGACTGAGCAGCAGCCTGGTTCTGTGTCTGTGTATATGGAGCCATCCTTCTCTGGGAGCATCCTGGGGGCTCAGGGATCAACCTGGCTCTGTGTGTGCATCTGTATGTGAAGCCATCCTCCCTTGGGAACATCCCCGGGGCTTTGGGGAACTCAGGGATCAGCCTGGTTCTGGATGTGGAGCCATCCTTCCCTGGGAGCATCCTGGGAGCTCGGGGATCAGCCTGGCTCTGTGTGTATGGAGCCATCCTTCCCTGGGAGCATCCTCTGGGCTCAGGGATCAGCCTGGCTCTGTGTGTGTGGAGCCCTCCTCCCCTGGGAGCTCAGGATCAGCCTGGCTCTGTGTGTGTATCTGTATGTGAAGCCATCCTCCCTTGGGAACATCCCCGGGGCTTCGGGGAACTCAGGGATCAGCCTGGTTCTGGATGTGGAGCCATCCTTCCCTGGGAGCATCCTGGGGGCTCAGGAATCACCTGGCTCTGTGTGTGCCCGTGGATCTGTGGTCCCAGAACGTTCCTGGTGGGTGGGATGGGATCAGGGACCACCTGCCCTCCCCTCTCCATTCCTTGCAGCTGGCACGGGGCACACGAGGCTGTTCTCCCGTGGGATCCCTGCTCTGGGTGCTCCACAGGGATGGGATCAGGGACCACCTGCCCTCCCCTCTCCATTCCCCGCAGCTGGCACGGGGCACACGAGGCTGTTCTCCCATGGGATCCCTGCTGCCTCCCGCTCTGGGGTCCCCACAGGGACCCCCCTCTGGTGCCCACGAGGTGACAGCAGCCCGGGTGCCCATGCACTCAGCTGGGTGCCCTGGCCCAGCCCTGGTTGTGCTCCAGGATCCCTCCTGTGCCGGGCTCTCCGGAGCTGCTGGGATGAGGAATCACAACATGCAAATCAGGCAGCTTGATGTCTTTAATGAAATCCTCAGAAGGGAAGCGCTTCTCTGGTGAATTGAGGATATTTATTTCTCATACAAGAAATTTAACATGCAGATTAGTTGGGGCTGGTAATTTATCACATGAGATTGTCCTATTAAGGGCTGCATCGAGTCCTGCTGCCTTCGGAAATTACCTTACACATAGATTTCCTCTGGACAGACTCCCATCCGTGGAGATGCATCCCCTGGCTCCTAAATCAGCCCTCGTGCCTCCCCTCATGGCCTCCACAGCTGGTGCAGGAGTCCAGCAGCGACTGAAGGATTCCCTGCCTCCTCTCAAGAGCCCAGCTCCCCTTTGCTGGAGCTTGGAGCAGCGCAATTCCATCTCTGGCTTTGCCCCAGCTCCCCTCTGCCAAGCAGGGCTGGCACAGCTGAGCCTCCCCGTGCCATCCCATGCCAGCCCTGGGGTGGGTTTTCCAGCACGTGGTGTCTCTGATCCAGCTCCGTCTCCTTTCTGTGTGGGCTCACCCAGATTTGGGGCAGATTTGGGGCTCTTCCAAGCCCTGCTCCTCCCTTGGGCTGTTTTGGGGTGTTCTTGGGGGTGCAGGGACACAGCTGGCTGCACACACAGCACTCTGAGGTGCCTCTATGGCCTGGTGAGGATCCCAAATATTTGATGCCCAGAGTTTGTCCCCAAATTATGTAAAACACAGAGCCAGGAGCCTCTGAAAATGCCCGGCCTGGGGCAAACAGGATGGATCACCCCTGGATTCCTGCTGGGGGCTCATCCCTGCTCGGGTGGGCTCAGCTCTTTGCCAGCCCAGGTGTGAAGCCCATCCCTCTGCCTTGGGGAGCTAATTACCATGCAACGAGTTAATTAACGGCAGCTAACAGAACATTGGAAGGGTTGCAGCCAGGCTGGGTGAGAGCTCACCAGGACTTTCCTGGTTCTTGTGGCTCCAGCCTGGCCTGTGTCACCTTTGGTGCCACCACAGGTGGCAAAGCCCCAGGAGTGCTGGTGAGGAGCGTGGGCAGCACGGGGGATGATTTTCCTGGGAATGTTTGTGCTGGGAAGGCTCCTGCCCATCTCCGTGCCTTGTTTGGAACTTTGGGGACACTTGAACGTTGGCATGAGGAGCTGTGGGCACAGGGCAGTGGTGCCAGTGAACCACAGCAGTGTCAGGGCAGGCAGGAGGCACAAAGGAATCTCCCTGCTGGGATCCTAGAGGGGCTCAGGAGGAGAGGACAGGGACTGCCGGAGCAGGAGATGCCCCCGGAGCTGGGAGTTGGCCAAACTCGTGCTCAGCAATGCACCAGAGCCCTCCGGATGCCGCAACACGGATCGAGGCTCGCTCCGTCCCTGCTCTGCAGGAAGGAGGCTGATTAATACACGGGCATTAATTATTAAATGGCTCATTGTTCTGGCAGGGCCAATTGAGGCAGCGATTTACGGCGCTGCCAATTCCCACGGCCGAGGGAGGGAAAACACTCCCGGGCAGGAGCAGAGGCAGCGGCCACGTGGATCCGAGGAGAATCCGTTCCAATCGGGAGCTAATTGAGATCCAATAGCCCAGTTAAGCGGGGATGATGGAGCTCCAGGGGGGCCTCGCAGCCTCATCGAGCGCTGGCCCGGAGCAGGGGCCGGGACACTGCTCGGATGCTTCGAGTCGTTAAACCTCTGCTAAGTGTGTTTTAATGCTCACTTGACATTTCATTATCCCACAGTAACTGTTCAAACACGCGGCCCCTCCAGAATTAATTAGTCGTTATGCAGGATATTAATCAAAGGGGACTGTGCCAGTGCTGCTTCCACCCCAAATCCGATCCAGCTGTTGCTGTTCCTGGGCGGCGTTGGAAGAACCTCACAGATTTCTGCGCTCTCCGGGCTTTCAATTTGATGGATCAAATCCTTTGGCTGCCGCTTTTCCCGGCCCTTCTCCACCCCCTCAATCTAAGAATAATTCGGCAGCGTCAGCCCCACGCTCCTCAGCAACCCTACAATAACAGAGGCGCGGCAGCAGCCGGGGCTGGGGCACGGCTGGGCCGGATGGACGGACAGACGGACAACCCTGCAGTAACAGAGCCACGGCAGCAGCTGGGGACGGGGCACGGCTGTGCCAGAAGGGACTGGACCAGTCCTGAGGGGTGGCATAGTCAGGAGCTGTGCCCGGTGAGAAGCTGGGCACGCTGCTGTGCCCTGCCCGGCTGAGGGACCGGGGATGGATGGATGGATGGACAGACAGATGGACAACTCTACAATAACAGAGCCATGGCAGCAGCCAGGACTGGGGCACGGCTGGGCCTGAGGGACAGGGGCAGCCCTGAGGGATGGCAGAGCCAGGAGCTGGGCACGATGAGGAGCTGGGCACGCTGCTGTGCCCTGCCCGGCTGAGGGATCGGGGATGGATGGATGGATGGATGGATGGATGGATGGATGGATGGATGGATGGACGGACAGACAGATGGACAACCCTACAATAACAGAGCCACGGCAGTGGCTGGGGATGGGGCATGGCTGTGCCAGAAGGGACTGGAGCAGTCTGGAGGGGTGGCACCGCCAGGAGCTGGGCACGATGAGGAGCTGGGCACGCTGCTGTGCCCTGCCAGGCTGAGGGACCAGGATGGATGGACGGATGGACGGACGGACAGATGGACAGGCTGTCATTCCCAGCATGCAGCCATCCATCTGTCAGACAGATCCGGTGCCCAAGCTGCCACTGCAGACCCGGGGCTCCCTCCTGACCCCGGAGCCCCCTCCTGACCCCGGGGCTGAGCGGGACGGAGCCGCTTCCTGCCGGGCCAGGCGGGTCAGCGCTCGCTGCTCCCCACGGACCGAGCCCTGTCAAGCTCCGTCTTCACAGAGAAGCCAAACAAACCCCTGGAACAGCGGAGTCAGCAGCGAGGGCTGCGCCGGGAGCCGGGCCAGCTTCACCTCGGTCCGGGCTGGAGCGGGGGCGGGGGGACAAAGCCACCCGGCCGAGGGGACAAAGCCACCGGGAGCGGTCCCAGCTGGAGCAGCTCCTTCCTCGCGTGGAACAAAGGCCCTGGAGCTCCTGGCCACGAACCGGGGGATGGGGGGCATCTCCCCCTCCTGCCTGCAGCGCATCCCCTGTGAGGGGTGACAGGAGGGTGACATTGGGGGTGAAATCAATCCCCGTCCCCTCCCAGCCAGGAGCGATGGGGGAAGGAAATCGAAGCCGAGCTCTCTTGGATGAAAGCCTCGGTGGAAGGCGAGCGGGGAGAACAAAGTCTGTGCCGGTTTGGTTGATGACTGCGGGCTGGGCTGCGCCGGGAATTGATTTCCTTTCTCCGGGCTATTTTCAGCTGCTGAGGTGTGTGTGCGAGTGCTGCTGCTTCAATAACTCCTCCAGCTCCCGTGTGTGGCGACCAGGCCCCCTGAAATGGATCTGCTGGGGTGTCCTGGGCTGGGGACACAGATCCCTGTGCCCATGGAGTGTCCTGGGCAGGGGACACGGCTCCCTGTGCCCATGGAGTGTCCTGGGCTGGTGACACAGATCCCTGTGCCCAATGGAGTGTCCTGGGCTGGGGATAGGAGTCCCTGTGCCCATGGAGTGTCCTGCCCATGGTGACACAGATCCCTGTGCCCAATGGAGTGTCCTGGGCTGGGGACACGGATCCCTGTGCCCATGGAGTGTCCTGGCCAGAGGACATGGCTCCCTGTGCCCATGGAGTGTCCTGGGAAGGGGACACGGCTCCCTGTGCCCATGGAATGTCCTGGGCTGGGGACACGGCTCCCTGTGCCCATGGAGTGTCCTGGGTTGGTGACACAGATCCCTGTGCCCATGGAGTGTCCTGGGAAGGGGACACGGCTCCCATGGAGTGTCCTGCCCATGGGGACACCACGCTGCCAGGCCTGTGCTGAAGGTGCTCCCTGTGACCCTGTTTGTGTCCCTCAGGCTGTGCCAGCACCGGTGGCTTTGCATTGTCCCCACCTGGAGGGGACACAGCAGCGAGGACACGAGTCTGTCAGGGGACACACGTGTCCCTGTGCTGCTGTGTGTCCGTCCATCCATCCATCCATCCGTCCGTCCGTCCGTGGGCGTGCGTGCGCTCGGGAGTCACGGTGTGATTTATTAACGAGGACACGGCAAGGAGAGCGGGCCCATTACTCCTGGCGTCTGCAGCCCTTCCTGACAGCTCCGTGCAATTGAAATATCTTATTTAAAGCCTCTGGGGAGCGTTTTTAAATATCAGCCGTGACACTCAAGGTCTCGTTCCCAAAGGGCACCGTCCCTCCTCCTCCTCCTCCTCCTCCCGCGGGGACGGGTGACCCCTGCACGCCGCGTGGGTGGGCGGCAGGCTGGTGTCACCTCGGCTTGGTGACAGTCCCGCCGGGCCAGGGGACAGCCCCGTGTCCCTGTCACCCTCTGCCGTGCACAGGGGACGCGCTCCTCAGGTCTGATGAAAGTTTAATTTACGCTCGGTTCTCAGAAGAGCAAACAAAGCTCTGCCGAAAGAGCCCGCGGCGGGTTTTAACGCAAGATTAGATTTTTGGGCAGGGAGGGCTGAGCTTGCTTTATTTATTCCCTCTCTGCTTTAGCTCGCAGCGCTCCCCGTCGGGGGCAGCGGGGCTGCAGCTCCTGCTCGGCCCCCGGAGGCTCCCCCGGCTGTTCCAGGGGGATGGAACTGCAGCTCCAGGGCTGGGGACAGCGCTGGTGGCAGCAGGGTCCGGCCTGGGGACCGCGGTGATGCTCGGGGGGTGATCGAGTGGAGATGCGGTGATTTCCTTTATCTCCTCACCGGCTGCTGGTGCTGGCCGCTGATAAGAGCAGACGTGGGGGTGATAAGGGGGGGTTCAGCCGGGATTTATCGGAGCAGTGCTGGATTTGACCACTCTCAGATCCAGCCTGGGTGACACCAGCAGATCGCAGTGTCACTGCTGGGGCCGGGCTCAGGACAGCGGGGCCCGGGTCCCAGCTTGTGGCGATGGGTCCCATCCAGCCCCTGGACCGGGAGGGTGACAGTCACTGGATTGTGCACAGTGGAAGCACGGCCAGTGTGGGTGGCAGAGTCCCTGTGTGGCAGTGAGGGACACTGGGGTGTCCCCCAGCCTGCACACACATCCACGCGGCTCCTCGGGCAAAGGAGCTCCTGGCACCCGTGCAGTGAATCGGGAGGCTGTGCAGGACCTGCAGCCTCTCCGGGGGGCTGTGACAGTGACACGGATGTCCCCTCACGGCCGGCTCCCCTCCCGCAGGTACATGATCACCTCGCTGGACCGCACCCACGCCGGCTTCTACCGCTGCATCGTCCGCAACCGCATGGGAGCACTGCTGCAGCGCCAGACCGAGGTGCAGGTGGCCTGTAAGTGACAGTCCTGCCCCGAGGGGACCGCACGGGGACACCCAGATCCCGGCGCTGGGGGACGGCTCCGGTGTGGGTGCCAATCGTGGCCAGCACGTGAGAGCCTGCAGCATCCCTGGGGTGGACAGGGATAACCAGAGTGTTCCTGGGGTGACACTGGCAGAGACATCAGAGCATCCCTGGGGTGATGCTGGGCAGGGACATTGGAGCAACCCTGGGGTGACATCCAGAGCATCCCTGGGGTGATGCTGGTGAGATTTAAGGAGCAGATGGCAGTGCTGAGGCCTGGGATGGTGGCTCTGTCCCCCAAAGGGACCTGCCCCTCTCTGTCACCCTTTGCCTCCAGGATATCCCCACTCCCATCCCCTCAAACCCCTCCTGAGGAGCAGTGACAAATCAGGAGGATAATGAGAAATTAATAAGGCAGCTGTGCTAACAACTAATGATAATGGCAAAGTCGTTAAAAAAGGATTCTTTACATGTTTTTAATTACAGCAATTAAGGAAGTCAATAAAAATCCCCTGTCCCACCCCCTCCTCCGTGCCCTCTGCTTCCCTCAGTCTCCCACAGCTGCTCTGTGCTTCCAGCTGGGAATGGCAGGGGGCATGGAGGCAGCTGTGCCACACCTTGTCCCTGGAGTCAGGGCCATGCTGGGATGCTGCTGGCACTGGGACATGTGACAGGGTTCACAGGGGTCTCAGGTTGAGGGAAAAGATGAGGATTTGACTCTGTTTCAGAAGGCTGATTTATTATTTTATGATATATATTACATTAAAACTATACTAAAAGAATAGAAGAAAGGATTTCATCGGAAGGCTGGCTAAGAATAGAAAAAGAAAGAACGATAACAAAGGTTTGTGGCTTGGACTCTCTGTCTGAGCCAGCTGGGCTGTGACTGGCCATTAATTAGGAACAACCAACAGGGACATGGCATGGGGAGCAGAGAGACGCTGGGGAGCCCTAGGACTGGGCCCTCCCTGCTGTGGCTGCAGCCTGGCTGTGGTGGGGACACTTGGATGGGGTCCCTGACCCAGCACAGGGGGGATGGATGGATGGATGGATGGATGGACATGGATGGATGGATGGATGGATGGATGGACATGGATGGATGGATGGATGGATGGATGGGTGGATGGGGTGGACATGGATGGAGGGATGGATGGATGATGGATGGATGGATGGATGGGTGGATGGATGATGGATGGATGGATGGATGATGGATGGATGGATGGATGATGGATGGATGGATGGATGGATGGATGGATGGATGGATGATGGATGGATGGATGGATGGAGGATGGATGGAGGATGGATGGATGGATGATGGATGGATGGATGGATGGATGGATGATGGATGGATGGATGGATGGATGGATGGATGGATGATGGATGGATGATGGATGGATGGATGATGGATGGATGGATGGATGGATGGATGGATGATGGATGGATGGATGGATGGATGGATGATGGATGGATGATGGATGGATGGATGATGGATGGATGGATGATGGATGGATGGATGGATGGATGGATGATGGATGGATGGATGATGGATGGAATCCATGGATGGATGGATGGACGGACGGATGGATGGATGATGGATGGATGGATGATGGATGGATGGATGGATGGATGGATGGATGGAATCCATGGATGGATGGATGGACGGATGGACGGACGGATGGATGGATGATGGATGGATGGCAGATAGATGGATGGATGGGGGATGGATGGATGATGGATGGATGGCAGATAGATGGATGGATGGGGGATGGATGGATGATGGATGGATGGATGGACGGACAGTTGGATGGATGGATGGATGGATGACCAGGAGCAGCTGGTGGCATCTGAGCCATCCCCCACCCTGAGCCACCCTCGGAGGGGACCCGACCACCCCTCTGCACCATCCCATGGGAGCCCATCCCACAAACCCCATCCTGCTGCTCACCCAGACCCGGCTCTGCACCCCTGGGCTCACCCCCATCCCTGGCACGTTCCCTGCCCTGTTCTGCAGACATGGGGAGCTTCGAGGACAGCGAGACGCAGCAGAGCGTGTCCCATGGCGAGGCCGCCGTCATCCCCGCGCCCCGCATCGCCAGCTTCCCCCAGCCCCAGGTCACCTGGTTCCGCGATGGACGCAAGATCTCCCCCAGCAGCCGCGTGTGAGCACCCCTGGAACCCCCCTGGAACCCTCCCCAGCATCCCGGGGGCTGCGTTCCCCCTTGTCCTCACACTGAGGATGTTTAACCAGCATCGTGCTAAAGCCCAGGGACAGGCCCGCTGACTAATGGCTCTGTTTGTCACCAGAGAAGGGGATTTCTTCACAAAAAATGAAAGCAGGAGGGAGGAAGGCGGGGGAGAGGGTGGGACAGAGCCAAACACGGCACACAGGTGTCCCCACGGAGCTGTGGCAGATCCCGGTGCTGCTGGAGCCCTGGGCAGGAATTGAATTTGTAACCCCCATTATGCAGGAATTGAACTGGTCTCCTTTCGATTTGCAAAGAAGGATTGAGGAGATAAAACTGCTTTATCTCATATTTAATGGTAAAAAAACCATATTCCCCACAGCATTTTATGTTTCCAGCAGATTAGATTGTTCCAACAAGTAAAAAATGAAAAAAAAAGGAGAAATCCTCAGAATCTGCGCTGTCTCATGGGGTCTGCTTGGACAGAGGATGGCAGGGCTTGGTCCCCTCATCCTGGGGGGAGGCTGGGGGTGCTGGGTGGGCTGTGAGGGTCCCAGCTCGCTGGGTTCACCCTCACCACGCTGTCCTCCCAGAGCCATCACGCTGGAGAACACCCTGGTGATCCTGTCCACGGTGGCGCCGGACGCGGGCCGTTACTACGTGCAGGCGGTCAATGACAAGAACGGGGACAACAAGACGAGCCAGCCCATCACCCTGACGGTGGCCAGTGAGTGTGGGGGGCACCGGCCCCCTCTCCCCAGCCCCTGCCTCGCCCCCAGGTTTAATTTGCAGTAAATCTCTTCGGAGGCACCGGCTTCTGCTGACTTAACACTCCAGCTGCCTTGGAATTTATTTAGGTGCTGGTGGCTGCGCTGCAGGCGCTGCTGTGTCACAGGCAGAGCGTCATCCTGCCATGCCCCGGGGTGGGCTGTGGAATGGGGGCTGCAGGGTCACCCCATGGACACCCCCCACCCCTGTCCGTGTCCCCCTGTCAGCTCCTGGTGCTCTGGAGCAGCCCCTGCCTGGGGCCACCCCTGTGGCTTTGTCCCCCCAGTCCCTTTGGGCCCCCCAGGACTCCCAAGGGTCCCCCAGCCCGTTTGGGTGGTGACAGCCCCTCCCAAGGTGTGACAGGGGTCCCAGGATGAGGGAAGAGACAAGGATCTGACTCCATGTTTCAGAAGGCTTGATTTATTATTTTATGGTATATATTACATTAAAACTATATTAAAAGAATAGAAGAAAGGATTTCATCAGAAGGCTGGCTAAGAATAGAGTAGAAAAGAATGATAACGAAGGTTTGTGGCTCGGACTCTCTGTCTGAGCCAGCTGGGCTGTGATTGGCCATTAATTAGAAACAACCACATGAGACCAATCCCAGATGCACCTGTTGCATTCCACAGCAGCAGATAACCGTTGTTTACATTTTGTTCCTGAGGCTTTTCAGCTTCTCAGGAGAAAAAAATCCTAAGGAAAGGATTTTTCATAAAAGGCATCTGCGACACCCTGGGACATGCCCTGAGGTGACATCAGTCCTGTCACGCTGTCCCCGTCTCCCCTCCTGCTGCTCCACAGGGTTAGGACAGGTTATCCCTGTCTGTCTGTCTGTCTGTCTGCCTGTCTCCCATCCCCATCAATCTGTTCTCCCATCCCTCGGCGTCCTGGAGCTCCATAAACATCCCAGGCCCTGTTTATGGATTCAGCTCTATCAGCAGCTTTCGAGCCCATCGCGTTTTTACAGCGCCTACATGAGGGTTTTTTATTGTTGCCATCATTTTGCTTTACGGACTCCCTGCTCCCTCCTCCCTGCTGCCACCAGCCTGGTGGCCCTGGTGGCGTGCCAGGGCTCCCACGGGGGGACACAGCTTAGGGACAGCTGGGAGAGCCACCAGGTCCCTGTCACCTTTGTCTCCTCCAATGTGGGGATTTGGGTGCCCTCTCTGGGGACACCCTGGGGTGGCTCATGGCTGTCCCTCTGGCCTCCCTGTCCCCAGATGTGGGTGGCCCGGCTGATCCCATCGCACCCACCATCATTGTCCCTCCCAAGAACACCAGCGTGGTGGCCGGGACCTCAGAGGTGACCATGGAGTGCGTGGCCAACGCCAGGTGAGCCCTGGGGTGGGGATGGGGATGGGGAATCTCCCTATTGGCACTGCCCAAGGGAGATTTAGGGGCTGGGTGCTCCTAAACCCCTTCCCACCACACTCCTGGGACCTGTGGGATGGAGGGAGGTCCCTTCAGACTGGAGATGGAGGGGGTGGGATCCTCCAGGGAAGGCTCTTGACACGCCCTGGCCCCCAGGCCACTGATGAAGCTGCACATCATCTGGAAGAAGGACGGGGTGCCCGTGTCCAGCGGGATCAGCGACTACAGCCGGCGGCTGACCGTCCTGCACCCCACCCTGAGCGACAGCGGCTTCTACGAGTGCCAGGCTGTGCTGCGCAGCAGCAGCGTCCCTGCCGTCACTGCCGGGGCCTTCCTGTCCGTGCTGGGTGAGCTCCTGTGTGTGCTGGGTCAGCTCCTGCCCGTGGGCACCTCCCTCTGTCTGTGCTGGGTGAGCTCCTGGCCGTGCTGGGTGAGCTCCTGGCCATGGGCACCTCCCTGGCCATGCTGGTTGAGCTCCTGTCCATGCTGGGTGATGTCCTGCCCGTGGGCACCTCCCTGTGTCTGTGCTGGGTCAGCTCCTGCCTCTGGGCACCTCCCTGTCCATGCTGGTTGATCTCCTGCCCATGGCCACCTCCCTGTGTCTGTACTCTGTGTGTCCCTGTCCATTGGCATCTCCCTGCCCCTGCTGGGTGATCTCCTGCCCGTGGGCACCTCCCTGTGTCTGTGCTGGGTGATCTCCTGCCCGTGGGCACCTCCCTGTGTCTGTGCTGGGTGAGCTCCTATCCATGAGCACCTCCCTGGCCATGCTGGCTGAGCTCCTGTCCATGCTGGATCAACTCCTGCCCGTGGGCACCTCCCTGCCCCTGCTGGGTGAGCTCCTGTCCGTGCTGGGTGAGCTCCTGCCCACGAGCAGCCCAGACCCCGCGTGCCATGAGTTGGGACAGGCCTGGGAGGTGACAGGAGGGGCACAGGTCATCCCAAGGACGCTGGGCAGAGGCTCTGTCCCTGTTCCTATCTCCCGGTTCCCTCGGCAGAGCCCCCTCAGTTCGTCAGGGAGCCGGAGAGGCACATCACGGCCGAGATGGAGAAGGTGGTGGCCATCCCCTGCCAAGCCAAGGGTGAGCTGCTCCCCAGCACCCCCCGTGCAGCACCACCAGCCCCTGCCTGACCTGGCTGTACCCCCGCAGGTGTCCCCCCTCCCGAGATGGCCTGGTACAAGGACGCTGCCCTGCTGCAGCTGGACAAGCTGTCTCGTTTCCAGCTGCTGGAGGATGGCAGCCTGCAGATCAGCGGGCTGCTCCCCGACGACACCGGCATGTTCCAGTGCTTCGCCCGCAACGCGGCCGGCGAGGTGCAGACCACCACGTACCTGGCTGTGACCAGTAGGTGCCACCCCCCTTTGCCCTGGGTGGTGGGCCACAGACAGCTCAGAGAGCCCAGGAAACTCTCCTGGGTCAGATCCAGGCTGGGCACAGCACAGGGAGGGGATTCAGGGGGTCTGTGCACCTCTGTGCCCCGCAGGCATCGCCCCCAACATCACGCGGGGTCCCCAGGACAGCACGGTGATCGATGGCATGGCCGTCATCCTCAACTGCGAGACCTCGGGGGCGCCACGCCCGGCCATCACCTGGCAGAAAGGTAAAGGGCTGGGAGGAGCCTGGAGCCTGGAGCCTGGAACCTGGAGCCTGTCCTCGCTGCCCAGCGGTGGCCGTGGCACTGACGGGCTCTGTGTGTCCCCAGGGGAGCGGGTCCTGGCCAGCGGCTCGGTGCAGCTGCCCCGTTTCACCCTGCTGGAGTCGGGCAGCCTCCTGGTGAGCCCTGCACACCTGTCTGATGCTGGCACCTACACCTGCCTGGCCACCAACTCCCGCGGCGTGGACGAGGCCTCTGCAGACCTGGTGGTCTGGGGTAAGGGGCTCACGGTGGGGCAGAGAAAGGAGGGACCCTGCCTGGTGCTCTCTAGGGATGGGCACTGGGTTTTGGGG
This sequence comes from Setophaga petechia, assembly GCA_024362935.1. Taxonomy (NCBI): domain Eukaryota; kingdom Metazoa; phylum Chordata; class Aves; order Passeriformes; family Parulidae; genus Setophaga; species Setophaga petechia. The sequence continues at coordinate 84,646 of JANCRA010000122.1, read as the reverse complement.
GTGCAAACGGGGGCTGTCCCTGCCGGTGCCACCCCCGCAGTGCTGGTGGGTCATTGTGTCCCCCCCCACAGCAAGGACACGTATCACAGACCCGCCACAGGACCAGAGTGTCATCAAGGGCACCAAGGCTGTGATGAGCTGCGGGGTCACCCATGACCCCAGCGTGGACGTCAGGTGAGGGAGAGGCACCCCCGGGGTGCCCACCTGGCTGCTGTCACTGCTGTCCTGGGGAGGGAGATGAGGGTCCCCTTCCTCAGCCCCGCGCTGGTGGTCCTGCAGTGCCACCTGGTGCCCTGTGACAGCGAGCCCCTGTCCCCTGTGCTCGCTGTGGGGCACCAGCCCACCTGGCTCCCCCTGGCACAGGTACGTGTGGGAGAAGGACGGGGCACCGCTGGGCCCCGAGAGCGGCCCCCGGGTGCGCCTGGACGAGGTGGGCACCCTGCACATCTCCCAGACCTGGTCGGGCGACATCGGCACCTACACCTGCAAGGTGATCTCGGCCGGGGGCAACGACTCTCGCAGCGCCCACCTGCGTGTCCGGTGAGACCCTCCCTCATCCTGCCAGCACCCTGGGGCTGTGCCCCCCATCCCTCCTTCCCTGCCTAACCCCCCTGTCCAGGCAGCTCCCCCACGCCCCCGAGAGCCCCGTGGCCGCCCTGAGCCCGCAGGAGAAACGGGCCATCAACCTCACCTGGGCCAAGCCCTTCGACGGCAACAGCCCCCTGCTCCGCTACGTCGTGGAGGTCTCCGAGAACAGTAAGGGGCTGCTGCCACCCCCTGGCACCGCTGGCACCGGGAGAAGTCCCCAGTGTCACTCCTGCTGCAGGGGACGCTGCTTGGGGACCTCGGGATGGGTCAGCCAGGCTGCGGACTCCAGTGTCCTGCAGGCCAGGTCCCCACCGTGCTGTCCCCTCTCCCCCCAGACGCGCCCTGGACCGTGCTGCTGGCCAGCGTGGACCCTGAGGTGACATCGGTGACAGTGCGGGGCTTGGTCCCCGCTCGCTCCTACCAGTTCCGCCTGTGTGCCGTGAACGACGTGGGCAGGGGACAGTTCAGCAAGGACACGGAGAGGTGAGTCCCGGCCCAGGGGGGTCCTTGGGGGGCTGGTGACCCCCGTGCTCACCCTGCCCTGTCCCTGCAGGGTGTCCCTGCCCGAGGAGCCGCCCTCGGCGCCCCCCCAGAACGTCATCGCCAGCGGCCGCACCAACCAGTCCATCATGATCCAGTGGCAGCCGCCCCCCGAGAGCCACCAGAACGGGGTCCTCAAGGGCTACATCATCCGGTAGGTGCCAGCTGGGGTGCTCAAGGTCCCCAGTCTGGTGTTGGTGGGGACAGTGGCAGCTCTGATGGCTCCTGGTGCCCAGGTACTGCCTGGCCGGGCTGCCCGTGGGGTACCAGTTCAAGAACATCACCAACGCCGAGGTCAACAACCTCCTCCTGGAGGACCTCATCATCTGGACCAACTATGAGATCGAGGTGGCCGCCTACAACAGCGCTGGCCTGGGGGTCTACAGCATGAAGGTGACAGAGTGGACCCTGCAGGGAGGTAGGCAGGGGCAGTCAGGGGTGGGCAGGGGCTTGGTGGGCACCGTGATAGCATCAGGTGCCATTGGTGGGGTGGGATGGGAGGCAGGAGGATGGGTGTGGAGGTCCCAGGGGTGCTGGGATGTGCTGGGCAGGGATGACCTGAGGCTGGCACCCAGCTGATGGAGGGGACCTCGTGGAGCTGTCCCTGTGAGCTGTCCCTTCATCCCGGCAGTGCCCACGGTGCCTCCAGGGAACGTGCAGGCTGAGGCCACCAACTCCACCACCATCCGCTTCACCTGGAACCCCCCCAGCCCCCAGTTCATCAACGGCATCAACCAGGGCTACAAGGTGAGGGTGATTCCCAAAACCAGAACAGCTTGTGGGGAAAACCTGGTCAACCTTCACAAACTGTCTTGGCTCCTCCTCACCGAAATCCCCGATTTTAATTGGCTCTCTCCTGACTGCTAAAATAATATTTACTGTTATTTAACACTTGCATGGGCTCGGAGTCTCCCATGCTCTGTAATTAATTCCAAATTGCAATTAATTCAAATTTACATTAATGAAATTGAATTAAAACATTAAACTTGTGTTTTAATCCACTCGAAAGAAGTTCGGGAATTTAATTGCCGCTCAATGAGATAACCAGCGCGAGCAGGATATTTAACATTCCTATTAAACGCCACTTAGTATTTTTGATTAGTATTTTTAGGGCCTAATTAGTGTTTAATTAAGTTGCTAGAGGCTATCTTGCACAATACCAATTAAATGCCCAGCCATCCCTCCTGGATGCGGGCAAGGGGGGCATCCCGCTATCGACGGAGTTAATCACAGCTCCATAAACCACGCCGGCATCCAGCGCTCCCCGCACCGTAAATTGATCATTAATCAACGCCTAATTAATAAGAGGAGGCCTGAGGTGGCGTTTTTGGCACGGAGAACCTCCACGGCTTCTCCTTTCTCGCTCAGCTCATCGCCTGGGAGCCGGAGCACGAGGACGAAGCCACGGTGGTGACGGTGCGGCCCAACTTCCAGGACAGCGTGCACGTGGGCTACGTGCCGGGGCTGCGCAAGTTCGCCGAGTACCTGACCTCGGTGCTCTGCTTCACCACGCCCGGGGACGGCCCGCGCAGCCCCCCACAGCTGGTGCGCACCCACGAGGACGGTACGGGGAGGCTCCCAGCGCCCGCCACGGACCCTGCCCGCCCCCTCCGGCTCCGTCCAAGGGGGTCCCGTGGGTGCCGAGGGTGCGCTGGGCTCGGGCGTTGAGTGGCTGGGTGTTTTTTGGGCAGTGCCTGGCCCCGTGGGACACCTGAGCTTCAGTGATATCCTGGATACGTCCCTGAAGGTCAGCTGGCAGGAGCCGCTGGAGAAGAACGGGATCCTGACGGGTAAGGGAGCAGCAGCAGGTACTGGGTCTGTCATGGGGGCCTTTCCCACCCTGCAACTTTTCCTGTCCCATTCCCACTCTGCAGCACTGTCCTCTGTGTCCCACTGCCACCCTGCAGTCACACTCACGTGTCCTTTTCCTCCCCCACAACCATCTTCCCCTTTTCTTATCCCATTCCCACTCTACAGCACTGTCCCTTCTGTCCCATTGCCACCCTGCAGTCACACTCATGTCTCCTTTTCCTGCTCCACAGCATCTCCCCTTTGTCCTCTTCGTTCCTCACACCATCTCCCCCTTTTCCTGTCCCATTCCCACTCTGCAGCACTGTCCCTTCTGTCCCATTGCCACCCTGCAGTCACACTCAAGTGTCCTTTTCCTCCTCTGTGGCATCTCCCCTTTGTCCTGCCCTGTCCCACCTCCCCTGTCCCACCCCTGTCCCCACGCAGACCCTGGGGTGGGCAGTGCAGGGGTGACGCTGCAGGTGTGGCACTGCAGGGGTGACACTGCAAGGGTGACCCTGCAGGTGTGGGCAATGCAGGGGTGACGCTGCAGGGGTGACGCTGCAAGGGTGACCCTGCAGGTGTGGGCAATGCAGGGGTGACACTGCGAGGGTGACACTGCAGGGGTGACACTGTGAGGGTGACACTGCAGGGGTGACACTGCGAGGGTGACGCTGCAAGGGTGACCCTGCAGGTGTGGGCAATGCAGGGGTGACACTGCAAGGGTGACACTGCGAGGGTGACACTGCAAGGGTGACACTGCAGGGGTGACACTGCAGGGGTGCATTCCAGGGTACCGGATCTCCTGGGAGGAGTACAACCGCACCAACACGCGGGTGACACACTACCTGCCCAACGTCACCCTGGAGTACCGCGTCACCGGCCTCACCGCCCTCACCACCTACACCATCGAGGTGGCCGCCATGACCTCCAAGGGACAGGGACAGCTCTCCTCCTCCACCATCTCCTCGGGGGTCCCCCCAGGTGAGCACGGTGGTGTTGGGGTGCTGGAGGGCTGTGCGTGGTGCTGGGGGTGAGTGGCCGGTGCCACCCACCTTGCCCTGTCCCCACAGAGCTCCCCGGTGCCCCCACCAACCTGGGCATCTCCAACATCGGCCCCCGCTCCGTCACCATCCAGTTCCGCCCGGGTTACGATGGCAAAACCTCCATCTCCCGCTGGCAGGTGGAGGCACAGGTACAGGGGGGCTCGGGAAGGGGCTCGGGGAGTGTTTGGGGGTGTTTGGGGGTGTGGTGGTGTTTGCTGGGGTCCCAGGATGAGGGAAGAGATGAGGATCTGACTCCATGTTTCAGAAGGCTTGATTTGTTATTTTATGATATATATTATATTAAAACTATACTAAAAGAATAGAAGAAAGGATTTCATCAGAAGGCTGGCTAAGAATAGAAAAGGAATGGTAACAAAGGCTTGTGACTGACTGAGACAGTCTGAGCCAGCTGACTGTGATTGGCCATTAATTAAAAACAACCACATGAGACCAATCCCAGATCCACCTGCTGCATTCCACAGCAGCAGATAATCAATGTTTACATTTTGTTCTTGAGGCCTCTCAGCTTCTCATGAGAAAAAATCCTAAGGAAAGGATTTTTCATAAAGCATGGGGGCAGCTCACCCTGCTCACCCCGCTGCCACCCCACAGGTGGGCCAGAACGGCGAGGCCGGCGAGTGGGGGCTCGTGCACCAGCTGGCCAACGAGCCTGACACCCGCTCCATGGAGGTGCCCAACCTGAAGCCCTACACCTACTACAGGCGAGTGCCAGGCTGGTGCCACGGTGCCATCCCTGGGTCCCTCACTGTGACCTCACTGTCCTCCCCAGGGGACAGAAGTCCTCTTAGCCCACACCGTGACCCCCTCTCCTCTCCTCCCTCAGTTTCCGCATGAGGCAGGTGAACATCGTGGGCACCAGCCCCCCCAGCCTGCCCTCCAGGAGGATCCAGACCCTCCAGGCCCCCCCGGACATGGCCCCTGCCAATGTCACCCTGAGGACAGCCAGCGAGACCAGCCTGTGGCTGCGCTGGATGGTGAGGGGGGCCAGGGGGTCTGTGCCTGCGTGGCTGAAGGGGGACAGAGCTGGGGGGACATCAGGAGTGACAGTGGCTGTCCCCGCAGCCCCTCCTGGAGCAGGAGTACAACGGGAGCCCCGACTCGGTGGGGTACAGGATCCGGTATGGCCGGGCAGACGGGCGGGGGCAGCCGGCGCTGCAGCTGATCCGTGACCGTGTGGAGAGGGAATTCACCATCGAGGACCTGCAGGAGTGGACGGAGTACCGGGTGCAGGTCCAGGCCTTCAACGCCATCGGCCCCGGGCCCTGGAGCCCCCCGGTGCTGGGGCGCACCCGGGAGTCAGGTACTGAGCCCACCTGGGCACTGGGCACCCACCTCGGCCAATGTAGCCAGGTACTGAACCCAACTGGGCACTGGGCACCCACCTTCGCCAATCTGGCCTGGTACTGCTGCCCACCTGGGCACTGGGCACCCACCTCTGCCAATGTAGCCAGGTACCGCTGCCCACCTGGGCACTGGGCACCCACCTCAGCCAATGTAGCCGGGTGCTGCTGCCCGCCTGGGCGCTGGGCACCCACCTCAGCCAATCCGGCCACTGACCCTCTCTGTTCCCCCCCTCCAGTGCCCTCCTCCGGCCCCAGCAATGTGTCAGCAGTGGCCACCTCCTCCAGCAGCCTGCTGGTCCGATGGAGTGACATTCCTGAGGCTGACTGCAACGGGCTCATCCTGGGCTACAAGGTGAGCTCCTGCCCGTGGGCAGCACAGCTTTCCCTGGGGGAATCACCCTGCAGGCTGTGGGGTCCCCAGCTGTGCCACCCCCAAGGAGCTGGTGGCCTGGGTGTGTCACACGGGCTGTGTCACACTGGCCATGTCACACTGGCCATGTCACACTGGCTGTGTTTCAGGTGCTGTACAAGGAGAAGGGCTCAGAGGCCCGTGCCCGGTTCTGGCTGGCAGAGGGCAATGCCTCCCACAGTGCCCAGCTCACCGGGCTGGCCAAGTACACCCTGTACGAGATCCGGGTGCTGGCCTTCACCAGGATGGGTGACGGTGTCCCCAGCCGGCCTCCTGTCCTCGAGAGGACGCTGGATGATGGTGGGTGACAGCACCTGGGTGGGCTGGGTGGTTGATCCCATCCCATCCCTGGGTGATTAATCCCATCCCATTCCTGGGTGATTAGTCCCGTCCTATCTGGCTGATTGATCCCATCCCATCCCTGGCTGATTGATCCCACCCTATCTGGGTGATTGATCCCATCCCGTCCCTGGCTGATTGATCCCATCCCATCCCTGTTCTCTGGGGTGATCCCTCTCCTCCTTCCCAGGACACCCAGGGTTCCCAGGGGATGGGATCTTTTCCCTCACTCCCCACTGACTCCAATCTGTCCCCCTGCAGTGCCCGGGCCCCCCGTGGGGCTCCTCTTTCCTGAAGTGAGGACCACCTTGGTGAGGCTCATCTGGCAGCCACCAGCAGCCCCCAACGGCGTCATCCTGGGTAGGTGGGGAGCACCCGGGGTGAGCCACCACAGTGGGATGCTCTGCAGAGGGATGCAGAGGTCCTGGGGGGACAGGGATTGTCAGAGAGCAGCTCCCTGAGCATCTGGGAGCCCTCAGGGATGCTCTGCAGAGGGATGCAGAGGTCCTGTGGGTGCAGGGATTGTCAGAGAGCAGCTCCCTGGGATACCCTGAGCGTCTGGGAGCCACACTGGGATGCTCTGCAGAAGGATGCAGAGGTCCTGGGGGGACAGGGATTGTCAGAGAGCAGCTCCCTGAGCATCTAGGACCCCTCAGGGGTGAAATTCCCTGCTCGGATGCTGGTCCTGGGCTGGGTGTGAGCAGGTTGGGATGGAGGGGGCAGCACGGGAAGGGGTCCAGGCTGGTGTCCCCTCCCCAGCGCCACCCCTCCGCTCCCTCCCCGCAGCCTACCAGGTCAGCCACCGTCTGAACACCTCGGCAGTGACCGCGGCGGCCGTGGAGGTGCTGGATGCCAGCGCCCGGCAGTTCACGGCCACCGGCCTGCAGCCCGAGGCCACCTACCTGTTCCGTGTCACCGCGCAGAGCCGCAAGGGCTGGGGCGAGCCAGCCGAGGCGCTGGTGGTCACCACCGAGAAGAGAGGTAAGGATGGGGGTCCCGGCCGGCGGCGGGGGGCTGGCGGTGCCCCCGCAGTGCTGCCAGCCCCTCGCTTCCCCCAGCCCGGCCGCAGCCCCCCGGGAAGCCGCTGGCGCAGCAGGAGGAGGTGCGGGCGCGGAGCGTGCTGCTGTCCTGGGAGCCGGGCAGCGACGGGCTGTCCCCCGTGCGCTACTACACCGTGCAGAGCCGCGAGCTGCCCGACGGAGAGTGGGCTCTGCACTCCTCCCCCGTCAGCCACAACGCCACCGCCTTCGTGGTGGACAGGTGAGGGGCCGGGGATGCTCCGTGGTGGTTCCGCCGTGCCTCATTTTCCCCATCCCGTGAGAAGTGCTGGGGAGAGATGGTGTGGTGGGAGGGAGGTGGCTCGGGGGTGACCCCCTGGCTGCCCCGTCCCCATCCCGCTCTGCTCCCTGCAGGCTGAAACCCTTCACCTCCTACAAGTTCCGTGTGAAGGCCACGAACGACATCGGGGACAGCGAGTACAGCGAGGAGTCGGAGTCCCTGACCACCCTGCAGGCGGGTCAGCACCTCCTGGGGCAGGGACAGCGGTTCCGCGCCCGAGGGAACAAATCCTCCTTTGTCCTGGGCGTCTCCGGAGCCTCACCACCCTCTTCTCCCCCACAGCCCCCGAGGAGGCTCCCACCATCCTCTCCATCACCCCCCACACCACCACATCGGTGCTCATCCGCTGGCAGGTACCGTCCCCTCTGTCCTACCCAGGGAGGTGGCACCTCAGGGTGCCAGGGACCCCCGGGGCAGAGCAGCCCCTGACTGCCTTCCCTCCCTGCCCTGCAGCCCCCGGCTGAGGACAAGATCAACGGGATCCTGCTGGGGTTCCGGCTGCGCTACCGGGAGCTGCTGCACGACAGCCTGAGGGGCTTCGCCCTGCGCGGCCTCGGCCACCCCGGCGCCACCCGTGAGTGCCCCCGGGACAGGGGCTGGGCTGGCCTGGGGGTGGCAGCTGGGATCTGAGCAGTGCAGCACCCACAGCATCTCCCCTGTACCAGGGTCAGGCTGTGCCCCCTGGAGCTGTCACCAGTTCCCCTGTGCCAGCAGGTCTGTGGTGCCTCACGTCCTTTTGTGTCACTGGCTCTGTCCCAGTGTGTCCACAAATCTGAGCCTCACAGGGGCGTCTGCACCTGACACGAGCTGGGTGTCATCCTGCTGGGTGTCCCCAGCCCCTGCAGGCAACAGGGTCACATCCCCTCTGGTGGCAGCAGGGACACGAGTGACAAGGGCAGAGCCAAGGCAGGACCTGGCCCTGTCCTCTGTGGGGACCCCAGTGCACAAACCTGGCTGGTGCCACTCAGGGGATGGGGCTGGAGGGTGGGAAGGCTCCTCAGTGCTGTCACAGCCCCGTTGGCACCTGGGGGTGCCAGGGTCATTTCTGGGGACCCCTGGCCCGCGGTGGGGTGGGGCTGTGTGGGGATGGGGGCTCAGAGGCAGGACCCCCCCCTGCCCTGCACTAACCCTCCCTGTTCTCCTGCCCAGCTGTCTATGCCGTGCACAACCTCAGCGAGGTGTCCCTCACCCAGTACGAGCTGGACAGTAAGTGACCACCGCCTGTGTGTCCCCCAGTGCCACCTCTCTGTGTCCCCCAGTGCCACCCCTGTGTGTCCCCCAATGCCACCCCTGTGTGTCCCCCACCTCCCTCTGTGTGTCCCCCAGTGCCACCCCTGTGTATCCCCCAATTCCACCCCTGTGTGTCTCCCACTGTCACCTCCGTGTGTCCCCCAGTGCACCTCTGTGTGTCCCCCAGTGCCACCCCTGTGTGTCCCCCAGTACCACCCCTGTGTGTCCCCCACGCCCCTCTGCCCCATCCAGCTGCTCCCTGGGGACACCTCCTCCTTCCCAACCAGGGGAGCTCTCCCAGGTCCCCCGGGGGTAGCGGGGCTGCCCCATCCTGGGGAGGGTCCCCCTCACCCTTTGTCCCCCAGACCTGAGCAAGCACCGGCGCTACGAGATCCGGATGAGCGTCTACAACGCCGTGGGCGAGGGGCCCCCCAGTCCCCCCCAGGAGGTGTTTGTGGGGGAAGCAGGTGAGTCCCGGCAGGTTCTGCCTCTGCTGGGGCTGCAGGAAGGGGTCTCGGGTGTGCTGGGACCCCGACCAGCGCGGTGACGCCGTCCCCTCCCTCGGTACAGTGCCCACCGCAGCGCCCCGGAGCGTGGCCGTGCAGGCGGTGACGGCCACGCAGCTGGATGTCACCTGGGAGCCGCCACCCGTGGAGAGCCAGAACGGCGACATCCAGGGCTACAAGGTACCCCCTGTGCCCAGGGGGCTGCCACCCGCACGGGGGGCTCTGGGCTGAACCCCTGGGGGGCACTGGGGGTGCTGTGAGTGGTTTCGGGGAAGGGCTCTGGAGGATGTTGGGGTCCCGAGGAGACGCCGGGAGTCCCATCCCGCTGCCGAGCGGCGGAGGGGCAGCAGATGGCGCCGTCGGCCCTGGAATGCGGCCGGGATGTGTCGGGAATTGCGGGGAAACAGCCAGAAATTGTCGGGATGCAGCTGGGATTTGTCGGGATACGGCTAGGATGTGTCGGGATGCTCCGGGATAGAGCCGGGACGTGTCGGGATAGAGCTGGGATGTGTCGGGATGCACAGGGATGTGTCGGGATAGAGCCGGGATGTGTCAGGATGCACCGTGATAGAGCTGGGATGTGTCGGGATGCACCGGGATAGAGCCGGGATGTGTCAGGATGGAGCTGGATGTGTCGGGATGCAGCTGGGATGTGTTGAGATAGAGCTGGGATGTGTCGGGATAGAGCAGGAATGTGTCAGGATGCACAGGGATGTGTCAGGATGGAGCCCAGGTGCAGGTGGGATGCACAGAGATGTATCGGGATGCTCAGGGATGTGTTGGGATAGAGCAGGGATGTGTCAGGATGTGCCAGGATAGAGCCAGGGTGTGTCGGGATGCTCAGGGATGTGTCGGGATTGAGCAGGAATGTGTCGGGTTGCAGCTGGGATGTGTCGGGTTGCAGCTGGGATGTGTCGGGATGCTCAGGGATGTGTCGGGTTGCAGCTGGGATGTGTCGGGATACACAGGGATGTGTCGGGATTGAGCAGGAATGTGTCGGGGTGCAGCCCAGGTGCTGTTGGGATGCATTAGGATGCACCACGGTACCAGCCCCGTGCTCCAGACACCTCCCGGTCCCCATCCATTGTGATTCCTCCTGCTTGTCCCCATCCCGCGGGAATCAGGCACAGCTCGAAGGCGATCTCAGCACACCCTGGCCATGCCAGCCCTGCCTGATGCCCAGCACTGCCTGGAGGAGGGGTGTTCCATTCCTTTGGGCACATTTGGAGCCACCAGGCTGGGACAGGAGCTCAGGAGCCCGGGCAGGGACATTTGAGGGCTCAGGGAAGGCGACCTGGGTGTGACCCGTGCCTCATCCAGCTCCCCTCACCCCATCCCGCAGATCCACTTCTGGGAGGAGCAGCGGCAGAACCAGAGCACGAGGGTCAAGACCCTTTTCCTGCCCGAGACCGGCGTGAAGCTGAAGAACCTGACGGGCTACACCTCCTACTGGGTCAGCGTGGCCGCCTTCAACGCCGCGGGCGACGGGCCCCGCAGCGTCCCCGTGAAGGCACGGACACAGCAGGCAGGTGGGGCCCGTGGCACGGCTCCCCCTGCACCTTCCTGCCCCTGGGGATGTGTCTCCATGGGTCCAGCTGCAGGGATTCATGCTGCAATCCCGAGCAGAGCATCCAGAGGGTGTGTGGGGTGGGGTCGCATGCAGGTGAATGTTTAATCTTGAGGATGGTGAAGGTTTTGGGAGGACACAATGAGCAGGAGAATCATTCCCCCATGGAATCTTTGCTGCAGCAGGGATGGGGCTCAGGGGGCGTGAGCTGCTGATCAATCAGCATTAAGCACGGAGAGGGGCTGGCTGGTGCTGGAGGTGTCCCCTGGAGCGCTGAGCTGGCCCTGTCCCCCTGTCCCCCTGGCAGCCCCCAGCGCTCCCGGCTCCATCCGCTTCAGCGAGCTGACCACCACCTCAGTGAACGTGTCCTGGGAGCCACCCCCGCTGCCCAACGGCATCCTCGAGGGCTACAGGCTGGTCTACGAGCCCTGCACGCCCGTGGATGGTGAGGGCACGGCCGGGGGCAGCGGGCAGGGCTGGGGGGGACCCGGCTCAGCCTCTGTCCCCGCAGGTGTCAGCAAGATCGTCACGGTGGACGTGAAGGGGAGCAGCCCACTGTGGATGAAGGTCAAGGACCTGGCTGAGGGTGTCACCTACCGCTTCAGAATCAGGGCCAAAACCTTCGCCTACGGGCCGGACGTCGAGGCCAACATCACCACGGGGCCTGGGGAAGGTACAGGGGACAGTTGGGGACACGCAGGGTGAGGGGATAGAGCGGGGCTGGCCCGGCTCTGGGCCAGTTTGTGCCCCTGTCTGCAGCTGTGCTCTGGTCCCCAGGTGCCCCTGGCCCCCCTGGAGAACCCTTCATCTCCCGCTATGGCTCGGCCATCACCATCCACTGGTCCAGTGGGGACCCTGGCCAGGGTCCCATCACCAGATACGTGATCGAGGCCCGGCCCTCAGGTACCTCTGCTGCCTCTGCCCCAGCCCCAGCTCACGTGGGGATGGGTGGTGTTTGCTCAGCTGGGGCAGGTGTGGTGTGTGCTGGGTCCCCAGGGTGAAGGAGGAAATGAGGAACCCGACTCCATGTTCTTAGAAGGCTGATTTATTATTTTATGATCCATATTATATTGAAGAATGCTATGCTAAAACTATACTAAAAAATAGAGAAAGGATACAGACAGAAGTCTACAAAGAATGATGATGAAAACTCGTGACTCTGGAAGGATTCCTGACACAGCCTGACCATGATTGGCCAATAATTCAAAACAATTCACATGAAACCAACCAAATAATCACCTGTTGGATAAAAAATCTCCAATCACATTCCAAAGCAGCAAAACACAGGAGGAGCAAATGAGATGATATTGTTTTCCTTTTTCTCTGAGGCTTCTCAGCTTCCCAGGAGAGAAATCCTGGTGAAGGGATTTTTCCAGAAAATGTGATGGTGGCAGTTGGGAGAGGGGAAAATGAGGCAGGGAGTGCTGACCTGGGTTGGGTGTTAGGGTCCAGTGTTTGGGGGTGTCTGTGAGGAAAATGTTGCTGAGTGGGGCTGATGGACAGGGCAGGTGGATGGAGGGAAGCACCCCTGGCCTGGGGTGTCCTGCAGAGCCAGCCCCAAAATCCCAGCCCCAGAATCCCAGCCCCAGAATCCCAGCCCTAAAATCCCAGCCGCAAAATCCCAACCCCAAAACCCCAGCCCCAAAATCCCAGCCCTTAAACCTTAGCCCCAAAATCCCAACCCCAAAATCCCAGCCCCAAAATCCCAACCCCAAAATCCCAGCCCCAAAATCCCAGCCCCAAAATCCCAGCCCCAAAATCCCAGCCCCAGAATCCCAGCCCCAAAATCCCAGCCTCAAAATCCCAGCCCTAAAATCCCAGCCCCAGAATTCCAGCCCCAAAATCCCAGCCCCAAAATCCCAGCCCCAAAATCCCAGCCCCAAAATCCCAGCCCTTAAATCCCAGCCCCAAAATCCCAGCCCTTAAATCCCAGCCCCGTTGTCTTTTCCAGATGAGGGGCTGTGGGACATCCTCATCAAAGACATCCCCAAGGAGGTGACCTCCTACACCTTCAGCATGGACATCCTCAAGCAGGGGGTCAGCTACGATTTCCGAGTCATTGCTGTCAATGATTACGGCTACGGGACCCCCAGCACCCCTTCCCCCTCGGTGTCAGGTGGGTTCCAGGCCCCCTGTGCCAGAGGGAGGGTCCTGCTGTGTCTCTGTTCTTGTGGCCATCGCTGAACCCACCCCTGGCTCCTACAGCGCCCCAATCCCACTGCCAGCACCCCCTTTCCAGATCCTCGTCCCTTTTTGGGGATCCAGGCCTCCCCAAGTGACCCTGTCCCCCTCTGACCCTCCCTGCTGTGCCCCAGCCCAGAAAACCAACCCGTTCTACGAGGAGTGGTGGTTCCTGGTGGTCATCGCCCTGGTGGGGCTCATCTTCATCCTCCTCCTCGTCTTCGTGCTCATCATCCGCGGGCAGAGCAAGAAATACTCCAAGAAGTCGGACTCAGGTGAGCGAGGGGGTGTGGTGGGGGGTGACAGGACCCTCCTGCTCCTGGGGGAGCCTCTTGGGGTCTCTCCCTGCCTTTGGGGTCTGTGTGGAGAGGTGGGAGCCTCCCCTCCTGCCCGCCTTGGGAGCAGCTCCTGCAGAGCCCCAGAGCCACCCCATGACTGTGCTGTGCTGTCCCAGAGAGTGCTGAGAGCTCGGGATGAAACGAAGGGTTTGTCCCACAGACAGCTGAGGAGGCAGAACAGCCCGGGGGCTCACAGAGGTCACTGGGATTAGCCAAACACAGCTCTGTTTTCTTAGCTCTGTCAAGGGCTCAAATTGTGGGGAAAATCCAGAGCTCCTCGTTAAACAAACAGCCCAGAGTGAGGAGCTGGGGGGCACCGGGGCAGGGCAGGGCTGGCACCTCCTGGCTGTCCCCAGGCCCTGGTGACTCAGGAGCCAGCACAACCCCAACCTTGGGCCATCCCCAGCCCCCCAGGGCCATCCCCAGACCCCCTGAACCATCCCCAGCCCCCCCTGAACCATCCTCAGCCCCCCCTGAACCATCCCCATCTCCCCAGGACCATCCCCAGCTCCCCAGGACCATCCCCAACTCCCCAGGACCATCCCCAGCTCCCCAGGACCATCCCCAGCTCCCCAGGACCATCCCCAGCACCCCGAGACCATCCCCAGCCCTCCAGGACCATCCCCAGCCCCCTTGAACCATCCCCAGCCCCCCGGGACCGTCCCCAGCCCCCCAGGACCATCCCCAGCCCCCCGGGACCATCCCCAGCCCCCCAGGACAATCCCGAGCCCTCCTGAACCATCCCCAGTCCCCTGAACCATCCCCAGCCCTCCAGGACCATCCACAACTCCCCAGGACCATCCCCATCCCCCTTGAACCATCCCCAGCCCCCCGAGACAATCCCCAGCCCTCATGAACCATCCCCAGCCCCCAGGACCATCCCCAGCCCCCCTGGCCGTGCTGTGCCCCCTGCCCAGGGGCTGGGCGAGGCTGAGCATCCCATCCCCGCAGGGAACAGCTCCAAGGCGGCCGCCCTGAGCCACGGGGAGATGGTGAGCCTGGATGAGGGCAGCTTCCCCGCCCTGGAGCTCAACAACCGCCGCCTCTCGGTCAAGAACTCCTTCTGCAGGAAGAACGGCATCTACACCCGGTAGGGACCCCCACACAGCCCCCTCCCAGGGCAGGGGGAGCGTCTTTGGTCATCCCTGCTCTGTTATGGGGTGAGGGGAGGGCTTGGATCCCCTGGGGTCACCCTGATCTGCTCCATGTCCCCCCTGAGAGTCCATTGGGGTTTTGGGAGGGGTTGGCACGGCTGAGGGTGATCCCTATGGATCCTGGGGTTGTGCCCAGCCCCGAGCGGAGGTGACACACGCTGAGCACCCCTCTGCGTGTCCCCGAGGTCCCCGCCCCGGCCCAGCCCCGGCAGCCTGCACTACTCGGACGAGGACGTGACCAAGTACAACGACCTGATCCCCGCCGAGAGCAGCAGCCTGACCGAGAAACCCTCCGAGGTCTCCGACTCCCAGGTGAGCCCCGGGGCCGCACACGGGGACAGGGACCTGGGGGGATGATGTGGAGGGTGCTGGGTCCCTTGTCCGTTCCTCTGCCCGGTTTGGGTGCTGCCCTTCCCGCTCCGCAGGCTGCAGCATCCCCGCGGCTCGGGGGAGGCTGGCACAGCCCCCGGCCCCTCCGCTGGGGATGTGACGCTGCTGGGGACAGGCCACAGGGCACGGCAGGTCACCGGGGCTGTCCCGCTGCCCGGTCGCTGGTGGCAACGCCCGCGGCTCTGCCAACTCCACAAAATGCCACTTTTGTCTCGCCCCGGGGCCACGGGCAGCTGTGGAGCCCCGGGGAGGCCACGGGACCGTCACCCCCAGGATGGATCGCGAGGGGCTGACACCCGGGGAAGGCTCCTGTGTGTCCCCAGGGCTGTCCCCGAGCAGGAGGGGACCGTGCCCGGCGTGCCCCCCCGTCCCTGCCCGCACCGGCTGTTCCTTGGCAGATGCCGGCTCCTCTCGCCGCGGCCCGAGCGGGGCTCGAGTGGCTTTTGAGGAGCTGTGAAGAGCTGCGGGAGCTGGCGCTGGCGCGGGGCAGTTCCCACCGCCCTCAATGGGCCCTTTGTGCGCCGCCGGAGAAGCTGAATCCAATTACCGGCAGAGCCCAAAAACAGCCTCCCCGCCAGCCCCGGGGGCAGCGCGGCCTCGCCAGCGCTCAGGAACCTTTTGTATTGAGGTTTTGTTTTGTTTTAGCGAGAGGCAGAAACCCCCCAGCGATGCTGCGGCCGTCCCAGCCTTTAAATATTTTGGGGATGTAAATGCTTTCGGGATGTGCTCGCCAGCGTTCCCAAAAGAGCGCTGGGAAAGCACCAGGAAAGGGCTGGAAATCACAGAATTATTCAGGCTGGGAATGACCTCAGAGATCACCGAGCCCCAGCTGTGCCCCATGCCCACCTTGTCCCCAGAGCTCTGAGTGCCACGTCCAGCCCTTCCTTGGGCATTCCAAACCCCCCTGGGCATCCCCTGCCAATGCCAGGGCACCTTTTCCATGTGGAAATTCCTCCTGAACTCCCCTGGCACAGCTCGGTTCCCTCAGTTTGGATGGCCAAGTGAAGCCATCTTTCCAAGGAGATCTTGGAAATCGGGATTCCCTAGGATTTAAGGTTTAAGAAGTTAGGATTTCTTCTCTTTAAGGTTTAAGAAGTTAGGATTTCTTCTCTTTAAGGTTTAAGAAGTTAGGATTTTTTCTCTTTAATGTTTAAGAAGTTCGGATTTCTTCTCTTTAAGGTTTAAGAAATTAGGATTTCTTCACTTTAAGGTTTAAGAAGTTAGGATTTCTTCTCTTTAAGGTTTAAGAAATCAGGATTTCTTCTCTTTAAGGTTTAAGAAATTAGGATCCACCTGTTGCATTCCACAGCAGCAGATAACCAATATTTACATTTTGTTCCTGAGGCCTCTCAGCTTCTCAGGAGGAAAACTCCTAAAGAAAAGGATTTTTAGTGCAAAGATGCCTGCCACACCTGACCAGCTTTCCCCGCGCTGTTTTCCAGGGCAGCGACAGCGAGTACGAGGTGGAGCCCGGGCACCAGAAGGCGCATTCCTTCGTCAACCACTACATCAGCGACCCCACCTACTACAACTCCTGGCGGCGGCAGCAGAAGGGGATCTCCCGTGCTCAGGCTTACAGCTACACCGAGAGCGACTCGGGCGAGCCCGAGCACACCCCGCTGTCCAACAGCACCTCCACGCAGCAGGGCAGCCTGTTCCGCCCCAAAGCCAGCAGGACTCCCACGCCCCAGACCCCCGGCAACGCCCCCAGCAGCCAGCCCGGGACCCTGTACCGCCCGCCCAGCAGCCTGGCACCCGGATCCAGGGCCCCCATCGCGGGATTTTCCTCTTTCGTTTGATGTTTCAACTAAAAGAAGAAGAAAAACGAAACAGGAGAGGCGGGGGAAAAAATTAGGGAAAAAAGAAAACAAAAAGAAATTAAAGAAAAGCCCCAAGAATTAAGAGAAAAGGAAAAAGAGGAGGAGGAGGAAGGGGAGCAGCCCCAGGCACCAGGGGTTTGTGCTGGATGATGCCAAGCGCCGTCCCTGGGGCTGGGGAGCAAACGCAGGGCCCTTCCTTGGCCAAAGCTTCTGTGTCACAGACTCCTTAGAGGCGTGGATCTGTGGGATTCAGCATCCTTGGGGTCTCCTCCTGGATGCCAGCCCCACAGAGCGTGGATCTGAGGGGGCTCAGGGTGCCCCCACATCACCCCCGGCACCCCTGGGCGCTGCCCCGGAGCTGCTGCTGGAGCCCGGTGGGTGCTGGGGGCTGGGGAAGGGGCTCCTGCCGTGCCAAACCCCGGCCCTGCCACCCGGGACTCCCCCAGGACGCGGGGACAAGCAGAGACACAGAGACAGGGCCAGAGCAGCTCTGCTGATCTTAAACCTCCGGACTTGGACTCCTCACTCTGGACCCCCCAGAAGGATCCCAGGGGACGATTCACTGGTGCCCTCCCTGGTGCCAGGCCCTGCACAGCCCCCAGGACTGAAAGCCCAGGACAGCCCCAGAGGGGTGCACGTGGTGCTCACCCCCCAGTTCTGCACCTCGGGGCTCTGGGCAGGACTCGGATGGGGCAGCCGGAGCCTCCCCTTGGCGTTTCTGCTGGTTTGGGGCTCTTTCAGGGGTTTTGTGCAGAGATCTGAGGGCGCTGGGGGGTGTTGATGCCCGGGGGGGTCCGTGCTGTTTTGGGGGTGTCTGCACAGCCCAGCCCAGCCCCTGCAGTGCCTATGGGTGAGCCAGCAGCAGCCTGGCAGGGCCAGGGCACCCTGAGGCGAGGGAGATGCCAATAAACAGCCTGAGGACAAGCGTGTCCCCTCTCTGTCACCTTGCTCTGCCATGAAAGGCCCAGTGCCATCTGTCCGTGTGTCCTGCTGTCCCTCTGGGGCTGTGGCAGCCCCGTGGCACCAGGGAGGAGCTGGGCAAGGGGTGCCAGAGGCGCTGGGTACAGCCCAGAAGGGCACAGGGGGCTGTGGTGGCCGTGTCCTGCACGTTCCCATCTCAGAGGGGTCTGGAGCTGTGGGGGAATGGGGTGGTGGCACAGGAGTCCCCCTGCACCGTGCTCTGGGCACTGCCAGCAGCAGCCCTGGCACTGGGGGTGGCTCCTGGGCTGTTCACAGCCGCCCTTCAGGCCTGGCAGGAAAATCCAGGTGATGTGTTCAGGTTTCACCAGCAGGGCTGGGGGTGGGGAGGGCTCTCAATATGCCAGGTCCATGCCAGGGGCTGTGGGTGCTGCCCAGTCCCTGCCACAGCACCTGGGAGCCCCTGGGACCCTCGCCCTGGCGTGGGCAGGGTCTGCCAGGGCACCCAGTGCTGCATTGGGGACCCCGTGCTGCATTGGGCACCCAGTGCTGCAGCCCCTCCTTGGACTGGGAGAGCTGGGCTGGCTGCTGAGCCACGGTCACTGTCTGTTCCCAGCCTGGCTCACAGTGTCCCCAGAGCAGCTGGCACTGCTGGGGGTGGCTCCTCTGGCCTGCTTGGAGCCCCCAGGGGTGCCCGTCCCCTCCTGGGCAGCACAGGGAGCCCTGGCACCTCCGTTGTGGGGACAGTGACATGGCACAGAGGGGGTTCTGTGCCTGCTCCTCATGTGCAGCCCAGCTCCAGCCCCGGGCATCTCAGCTTGTGCAAGAGGGACATTCCCATCACAGGGACAGGCTGGGGGAGTAGAGCAGCACAGGTGAGCTGCCAGGGCAAGGAATGCTGCTTGTGCAAGGGGTGCCAGCCCTGCGAGGGGCATTCCCTGGGCTCCTGGTCCTTGAGGAGGGCTGTGCCAGCCCTGTGAGCACCGAGCTCTCCACACCCATCCCCATCCCAGACCCTGATCCCACCCCGAGGGATCTTCCTGTGCTCCCCAGCACCAGGACAAGCCCAGCCCAGCCTGGCTCACCTGCCCTGGCCCAGCTGGTCCCTGGCTGCCAGGAGGTGCCCGAGGGTGCAGCCACACCTATGGCAGGTTCAGGGCTGGCACTGTGCCCCGAGGTGACGCTGTGGTTGTGCCCGGGGTGCCAGGGGGTGGCAGTGGTGAGGGCAGGAGGAGCCCTCTGAGCCCTCTGGGGGATGCCACCCCCCGCCATGGCAGAGGGTGCTGTGGGCACAGCAGGGTGGGCTGGGTGCCAGTGGCACTGGTGGGAGCTGTTGCTCGGCTGTGCTGCCTCAGTTTCCCCATGGAACAGAGGGAGTGGAACCAGCCAGGCTGGCAGGGGAAGGCACCGAGCCCGGCCACCTCTGTCCCACCTCCACTTCCAACCAGCTCTTCCCAAATTCCCACCCCACTCTCCCAGTGGCTCCAGGCAGGTGAGGGCTGCCTGTTCCCACTCCTGTTCCCATTCCCATTCCTCTTCCCATTCTCATTCCCATTCTCATTCCTGTTCCCGTTCCCATTCCCACTCCGATTCCTGCTCCCATTCCCAATGTTCCCATTCTTGTTCCCATTCCCATTCCCATTACCATTCCTGTTCTCATTCCCGTTCTCAGTCCCATTCCCTTTCCCATTCCCATTCCCATTCCCATTCCCATTCCCTTTCCCATTCCTGTTCCCATCCCCATTCCCGTTCCCATCCCCATTCCTGTTCCCATTTCCATTCCCACTCCCATTCCTGTTCCCATTCCCAGTGTTGCCATTCCCATTCCTGTTCTCATTCCCGTTCTCACTCCTGTTCCCATTCCCATTCCTTTTCCCACTCCTGTTCCCATTCCCATCCCCATTCCCATCCCCATTCCCGTTCCCATTCCCACTCCTGTTCCCATTCCCGGTGTTCCCATTCCCGTTCCCGGTGTTCCCGCTCCCATTCCCGGTGTTCCCGCCCCCATTCCCGGTGTTCCCGCTCCCATTCCCGGTGTTCCCGTTCCCATTCCCGGTGTTCCCGCCCCCATTCCCGGTGTTCCCGCTCCCATTCCCGGTGTTCCCGCTCCCATTCCCGGTGTTCCCGTTCCCTGAGCTGTTCTGAGCTGTCAGCTCCGATCCCTCCCCGCAGACCAAACCATCCCTGACGTTTCTCCCCGGGCGCCGCTCCCGCCTTGCGGCTTTCCCGAGGGCAGAGCAGGGCAGAGCCAAGGGGGGCACAGGGGACCCGAGGCAGCCCCAGATGCCCGCGATGGACGGGGCAGCGCTGGAGCAGGAGCTGTTCCCTTCTCCAGCCTGATGTTCCCAAAATCAAGGTTGTGACCGATAAAGCCGGGCTGAAATCTGAGATTTGTTTTAATTTATTCATTTTAGAAGCAGCCCCGCAGCCTGGGCTCTCCCTGTCCTCCTTGATATCTCCGGTTCCCTGCCGGCTCCTGGGACAGAGCCAAGTGTGTCATGTCCCCACCTTTCCCTTGCCTTGGGGACAGGGACAGCCCCTCCTGCCACACCGGTGCCCCGGGCACTGCTCCGTGCCAGGCTGGCAGGAGAGCAGAGCAGAGCACGGAGCCAGGTCTGTGCCCCCTGTCCCGTCAGGACAGCAGAGCACGGAGCCAGGTCTGTGCCCCCTGTGCCCGGGGCACCCCCCTGGAGGGGTCCCTGTGCCAGGGCAGGGCATTCCATGGGCGCTGCAGGAGCCACACTCCAGGTGGGATCATGGAAAGGTTTGGGTTGGAAGGGGCTGTAAAAATCATCGAGTTCCAGGATAGAAAAGCAGCTGCACTGGGAGAGACTGCAGCCCAGCCAGGGGATGGATTCCTGGGGAAAACCATCCCAAATCCAGCCAGAGAATGGATTCGAGGGGGAAAACATCCCAAATCCAGCCAGGGGATGGATTTGATGGGGAAAACCATCCCAAATCCAGCCAGAGAATGGATTCCTGGGGAAAACCATCCCCAAAATCCAGCCAGGGGATGGATTCCTGAGGAAAACCATCCCAAATCCAGCCAGGGAATGGATTCCTGGGGAAAACCATCCCCAAATCCAGCCAGGGGATGGATTCCTGGGGAAAACCATCCCCAAATCCAGCCAGGGGATGGATTCCTGGGGGAAAACCATCCCCATTCCCTGGCACTGCCAGCCAGGAGAGGGCTCCAGCTGGGAAAGGGGAGAGGCTGCACCGAGAACCTGCTGCCCACGGTGCCCACCTGGCCCAGGTGCCAGCAGGGAGGGGCAGAGCATCCTGCCAGGACCCTCCGGGTACCTGCTCAGCCCTGAACAATGTGGGGAAGGGGCTGGACCCCCCTGGCTCTGGGGGGTGTTTGTGGGGTTACTGAGAGATGTTTGTGGGGTTACTGGGGGTGTTTGTGGGGTTACTGAGAGATGTTTGTGGGATTATTGGGGAGTGTCTATGGGGTTACGGGGGGGGTTTCTGTGGGGTTACTGGGGGTGTTTGTGGGGTTACTGGGGGAGTGACTGTGGGATTACTGGGGGTGTCTATAGGGTTACAGGGGGTGTTTTGGGGTTACTGGGGATGTCTGTGGGGTTACTGAGGGATGTTTGTGGGATTATTGGGGGGTGGCTGTGGGATTACTGGGGGTGTCTATGGGGTTACTGGGCGGTGCTTGTGGGGTTTTTGGGGGGGTTTCTGTGGGGTTACTGGGAGTGTCTGTGGCGTTACTGGGGGGTGGCTGTGGGGTTACTGGGGGTATCTATGGGGTTACAGGGAGGTGCTTGTGGGGTTTTTGGGGGGTGTCTGTGGGGTTACTGGGGCTGGCTGTGGGATTGCTGGGGGTGTCTGTGGGTTTACTGGGGGTGTCTGTGGGGTTTCAGGGGGATGTTTGTGGGGTTTTTGGGGGGTGGCTGTGGGGTTACTGGGAGGTGTTTTTGGGGTTACTGGGGCGTGTCTGTGGGGTTACTTGGGGGTTACTGGGGTTGTCCATGGGGTTACTGGGGAGGTGTTTGTGGGGTCACTGGGGGGCTGTTAGTGGGGTTACTGGGGGGGTGACTGTGGGGTTACTGGGGGTAATCTGTGGGGTTACTGGGGGGTGGCTGTGGGATTACTGGGGGGTTACTGGGGTTGCCCATGGGGTTACTGGGGGTGTCTGTGGCTTTACTGGAGGGGTCTTTATGGGGTTACTGGGGGGTTTCTGGCAGGACCCAGCGCTGGCCCTGGGGATGGAGGGATTTTGGGGGGTCTGTGGGGGCACTGCTTTGTCCTGGCACCCCCGAGGTGTCCGGACAGTGATCCCCAGCTCGGGGGGAGCTCCCCGCTGGCTCGGCAGCGCCGGCACACAGAGCTGGCAGGGGCTGGGACCAGGAGAAGGGGATGGGGCTGCCCGGCCGCTTCTCCCTGCCCTGCTTTTCAAAGTGCTTTTCAAGCCTTTTCTTCTTTCCTTCTGCGCTTTCAAAAGCTGCTGAGAGGCAGCAAAAGGAGCCGGCGGTGGCTGAGGAAGGGCGGGAGCGATCCGGGCTCCCTCCCCAGGCCCGGCTGCAGCCGCGGGGCTCTGAAGCACCCCAGGCGAGGGGGTCTGTCTGTCTGTCTGTCTGTCTGTCTGTGCCAGGCAGTTTTTCAAGTCGAGTGAGTGCCTGCTCTTCCCAGGCCAGCCCTCGGGAGCCTTCCCGGCGGCTCCCACCAGCCGGGTGATGCTAATCCCCGCCGACTGCGCTGTCTCAGCCATCTCCACGCTCCCGTGACGGCGGCAGGTGAGGCGAGCAGCGCTGCCCGGGCTCCCAGCTCCATGCCAGGACCCGCTTTGTCTCATGTGAGAGGGTCGGGGTGCCCTGGGGGCTGGGGCAAACCCTCCTCCTCTTCCTCACCTACCAAAATCCCGCTGCTGCATCCGGACGTGGCCCCCTCCTCAAGGGCTTTGCCTCTGGCCTCAGCTTCTCTGCTCGAGAGCAAGGAAAATAAAATTTGCCAATAAAATAGGCCATGAAAACGGCACTGGAGGAAGCAGCACAGCCCAGGATGGAGACACAGGTGTGAGTGGGATGGTGCTGGACAGCCGGGCTGGGGCAGAGCTGTGCCCTGGGTGCCAATCCCAGCATCTCGCAGTGCCTCGCTGCCCAGCGCCGTGGTGACACCACTTCCTTCCGACTTAGCGAAGTGCCAGCCCCACCCGAGCCATCCCGGTGCCCGGCGCTGCCCACCCGGTGCTGTCACAACGGGATCGGGGCCCGGAGCTGCTGGCACCGGTGACACGAGAAACCTCCGGACCCCACGAGTGGCGTGGCCAGAGCATCCCAGCACCCCGCTCGCCACCCCCTCCCTCCCTCCGCGGAGACGCCTCCGGAATAGCCAAGAAACGCTGCATTAGGCAGGTTCGGGATAATCTGGGCTCTCCCGCCCCTTTTCTCCCACAAAGGTCTGCTCTTAATCCCCTCGAGCGAGCGAGCGAGCGAGCAGCGGCTGTGAGCGCAGAGCTCTCTCCCTGGCAGTGGGGCTGGGATGAGCTCGGGATTCATCACCAGCGCCGGGCGGGGCGCGGTGGCCGTGGAGCCCATGCCAGGGACCGTGGAATCCATCCCGGGGGCCGTGGAGCCCACCCCGGGGGATGTGGAGCCCATCCCGGGGGATGCGGAGCCCATCCCGGGGGATGCGGAGCCCATCCCTGGGCGATGTGGAGCCCATCCCAGGCGATGTGGAGCCCATCCCTGGGCGATGTGGAGCCCATCCCGGGGGATGCGGAGCCCAACCCCGGGCGATGTGGAGCCCAACCCCGGGGGATGTGGACCAGCACCCACGCTGGGCTCCTTGGGTGACCACGGACCCCTTGCCATTGTGCCCCACCCACCCACGGCCTGGAGGGACCCCAGGGCCCCCCCAAAAAGGGATCGAGCAGTGGCACTGGCTGGGGCAGAGCAGGGATGTGGGTGCAGCCTCGTGGGTGTCACGGTCACGAGTGGAACGGGGACATCGCTGCTGCCCTGCGGCTGTAGCCGCCTCCTCCTGGCATCTCAGCGCGGTTCTTAATTCCCCGTAATTAATTAGAGTCGGTCACACAGCAGCACCTCAGCCCCGCCGCTCTGCCAGGGGTGCGGCCAGCTCCGCGCTCTGCCCGTGGGGATCCCACCCGTGACCCCGGTGGGGAGGGACTTGTGAGCCCCCGGCCCCTCCATCCCCCGGGGGTGCCGAGCCCCCTCTCCTGACCCCTCTCCGGTCCCGGTCCCCCCACCCCGGGGTGTCCCGGGCGGGGCCCAGGGTTCCGCCCCCCCCCCGCCCCACTCGTGTTTGAATGGAGAGCGTGGACCCGCCCCGTGACGTGGCGCTGTGCCATTGGTCCGGGCGGGGCGATGATGTCATCGCCGGGGAGGGGGGGGCGCTCCGTTCCGGCGCGGCGCGGCCATGGACCGGCGGCGGCGGCGGCGGGGCCCGGGCGAGCAGGTACGGGAGGGGGACACACCGGGGGCTCCGGGGGTCGCGGCGGCCCGGCGAGACTCGGCCCCGCTTGGCCAGGTCCGGCCCGGCCCGGCTCGTCCCGGCGTGGCGGGATCCCGGCGCGCTCAGCTCGGCTATTGTCCGGCGGGCGGGCGGGCGGGGTCCCCAGCGCTGCCGCGCTCCGGTACCGGGCGGAGGAGCGGCCGGGACCCCCCGCCTCATTCCCGGCCGGGCCGTGGGGCCGGAGCGCGGCGCGGGTGGGCGAAGGGGTTAACAGGATGCGGAGCGCTGTTTGCCCAGCGCGGGGCACCGGCCCGGCTCAGCGCACCCCGCCCCACCGGCCATCGGCGCCCGTTCGCTCCGCCGAGCCCCGCGCGGGGGTGGCGGTGGTCGGAGCGGGGCGGTGGCCGCCCGCGGCCCGTGTCGGGAAGGTGGATCCTCGGCGGCTGGAGCGGCTCCAGCGGCACCCGGGGCTGGGCGCCGGCGGGTGCTGAGTCAGAGCCGCCCGAAATCCCCGTCCCGTTCATTCCCCGGTGTTCCCGGACAGGGGTCCCGGCTGAGCGCAGCCTGCCCTCCGCCCTGCCGCCCGTCCCGCACCGCTGCCACGGGTGCCCGGAGAGAGGTTGTGCCCGGTTCTACCGGCGCTGGGCACGGGGCTGGCTCCCGGACCCGCTCCGGTGCCCGCAGAACCGCGGGGCCGTGGGCAGCGAGCGCTCTCGGGGCGCTGGACTCGTCCCACGCCGCCCCGGTTTGACCCCGCTTTGGCAGCAGCAGTGTGGAGTATGGATGTTTCCAAGCGCCGAATCTATGGATCAGGGAGGCTGTTCCAAAGGGAGCTGGGATCTATAGAGCCGGGGACTGTTCCAAAGGGATCGTTAACGGGCTCTGAGGGGAAACTGAGGCACAGCGTGCCATCTCTGCAGCCAGGACAGGGCTCGCTCCCCAGCCTGGGCACGCAGTAAACAAATCTGTTTTGGACGCAGCTCCCTCGGAAACCGTGGAGCGACTCCAGCTGAGCTTTAGCACCGAGGAGGCTCAGCGTGTTTGGGGGTGCAGAGCGAGCCTGCCTGAACCCCGATCCCCCATCCCCGGCTCCGTGAGCGGCCGCGGGGCTCCATCCCCGGCCCCCAGCGCCAGCCCCGCCGCCGCCGGCGTTGTGCTGACCGTGCCGCTCGCTGCCTTTGTTCGCTGCGTTTTGTCCCGAGCAGGAACAGCCGCGCAGGGCCCCCCGAGCCGGGCTCCGGGCCCCCGGCAGGTAGGGAGCCGTGGGATGTCTGCCTGCTCACTTCCCGTCCAGCCCAGAGAAACCGCAGGAATCCGGAGCCCGGCGCAGGTCGGGAGGTCTGTTCAGCCCCGGGATCCTGTGGCAGAGCCTGTTGCAGAGACACAGAGCCAGGCCAGCGAGCAGATAACCTTTCCCCCCCCGGAAAAGTCCCCTCCTGGCCCTGCAGAGCCGCGGGCTGGTTCGTGGCCTCGGAGCTGGAGGATTTATGGCCCTGTGCGTGTTCTGGCGTGTCCTGCCAGCGGTTCCTCGCTGAACTCTGGCTACCTCCCGGCTCTTGGCAGTCCCCTCCGGGAGCGCTTCTCTGCTTTTGGCACCGGCGCTGAGTTCCCAGCCTGGTGCTGATCCGTGTGCCGAGAGCTCCGGTGGGAGCCAAGCTTCTCCTCCCTCCCCGGGTGCCATCTCTCCATCCCCGGCTCTGGAGCTCGCTGCCAGGGCCCTTTCCACTTCCAGAGGCGGCTCGGAGCATCCCGGGGTTGCTGCAGCGGCGTCCCGGTGCCAGGGACAGGACCAGACCTGTCACCGCGCCGGGGCGGGGGCGGTCACCGCCAGCCCCCGGGCCCTGGGAAGAGTCGCTGGGGAGCCGAACCGAGGGTGTGACAGCGGCTGTGTCCCCTCCTGGGCCGGCGGTGGCGAGGTGTGAGCCGTGCCCTGTCTCCGGCTGCCGTCTGCGAGGCTCCAACATCAAAGGATCAAAGGATCCCCGAGGGGCAGCGCACCCCAGAGCGGGGCTGAGCGGGCGGGGTGGCCTCCCTGGGCCGGGTGCGGGTTCTCCCTGGCCCTGGGCAGTGTGGGGGACCCGACCGGTCCGGCACAGCCCCTGCCCCAGCGCTGGCAGGGCGGGGAGAGCACGCTCTGATCTCGGGGTGCTGCCCGGGGGGCTCTGCATGGGGAAGCCGGGGAGCTCGTTTGGAGCCGGCTGGGCCGGCCAGGAGGCTTTCCCAGCTTGGCTTTTCCAGCTTGGCTTTTCCAGCTTGGCTCTCCCAGCTTGGCTTTCCCAGCCTGTGAGCGGGAAGAGCTGGGGGCAGGATGCATGGGAATGTGGCTGGACTTGGCCTTTCTCCTGTGTGCACTCACTCACTGGCCTCCTTCTCTGAGCCACTTTCACTCTGGTCCCCATGGGTGATGCTGAGCAGGATGAGATGGAGAGGATGGAGCATGGGGGGGTCTCGTGGGAAGCCTGCACCATTCAGGGCACGTGGGCCTGGCCAGGGCTGTCCCAGTTCTGCGCTGTCCTACAAGCAGACGGCCATTTACAGGGACAATTGTGTCCCTGGGCGCCTCAGGTTCTCACTCCCCAGAGCCCGTGATCTCACAGGGCAGGTGGGAGGCAGCACAGGGCTGTCAGTACCAGTTATCCCTCTTGTCCTCGAGCCCTGTGTGCAGGTCCTGTCCCCTCCCCTCGCCCCAAAGCCCTGCTGGGGCTTGGCTGTGCTCTGGGCAGCGCTGCCAGGTGCCTGTGAAGTCTCTCGGGTTACCAGCAGCTTCCCCTGGTAGGTGGCTGGAAAGGCAGCGATGCCTCCCTGGCCTGGTTTCCTTTGTGAAAGCACCAGCAGCAGCGGGAATGTCACAGGATCTGCTCTCCCCGAGCGACAGGAGGAGAAAAGGGCTCTGTGTCCAGCTCCCCAGGCCGGGCTGTGTGGGCAGCACTGTCCATCTGTGCTGCCATCGCCTCTCGGGGCGGGCTGGGAGCGAAACATCGAGGGATGGGGGGAGATTTTGGCTGCTCTGAAGGCTGGAGAGTTTAGGGGAGGGGGCCACGCTGTTCCTGTGGAGCCTGTGAGGGTGATGGAGCGCTGCTGGCCCGGCTGGGACCGCTCCAACCTCCCGGTGGCCCCTTTGCAAAGTATCTCACAAATGCTGAACTTGGCCCCGAAATCTAAATACAAGGGAGGGACAGTCCCCAGATGGCCTAAATCAGCAGCACGGTTGCCTGGCCCAGCTGGGGAGCTCGCCGGGAGTGTTTGTTTTATGGGAAAGCAGAGGCTGCAGGAATGCTGGCCTGGAAGGAGACCTTGGAAGGGGAGAGCGTTCGTGCCATGCAGGCACGTGAGGGAGATCCCAGAGAGGCAGCGGGGCCCAGCGAGCTGCTCCTCTCTGCTGGGATGGGCTGAGGGGGAAGGAATTCCCCTGGCTCCTGGTTTGAGGTGCAGGGAAGGAGGTGTGGCTGCTGCGTGGCTTCTCCTGCTGCTGAGGGTGAATTAGGGGTTCTCCAGCTGGTCCCTCATGTGCCATCATCACCCTGGGGGCTCAGGCTGTGCCTCCCTGGGATGGTGCAGGGAAGGAGATGTGGCTGCTGAGTGGCTTCTCCTGCTGCTGGGGGTGAATTGGGGGCTCTCCTGTTGGTCCCCCATGTGCCATCATCACCCTTGGGGCTCAGGCTGTGCCTCCCTGGGCTGGTGGGATCTGGACAGGGAGTGTGGCCGTGTGCCACCAGTGCCATGCCACGGGGCACTCCTGCCCTGCCCAGGCCCAAGCCAGAGCCAGGCACGGGAGGGTTGGGCAGGGACTTTGCCCCAGCGTGGGGCCAGAGTCCATCCTGCCCTGCCTGTGCTCCTGCTGCTCCTCCGGGGGACAGCGGGGTGTCACAGCCTGGCTCTGGGGACAGAGGGGGTGGAGGTGTCCCCTGGCCCTGCTGGCACCCCTGGGGTGGGTGCTGTGGTTCCCAGTGGTGGTGTCCAGCCGGGCAGGACCGGGCTGTGCCAGGACCATCGCTGCCAGCTGTGCCCCGGGGCCGGGCGGGCACCGGCAGGGACGTGGCCGTGTCCCACGGCTCGTTCCGAAGCCACACGTCCGTGTCCCTTCCCCGTGCGTGTCACGGGGCGCGGTGTCGCCGGCGGTGCCCGCAGGGAGGAAGAGGGCGGCCACGGGCCCTTCCTCCCCGGCTGCCTCTCCCGGGACCACCTGGGGCCGCCTGGCGCCACGGGATGCGGCCACACGCTCGCTGTCCTTGTCCCCTCGTTGCATGGCTGGGCTGGTGGCCCCGAGGTGGCCGAGGGAAGGAGGAACGTGCCCGGTTGTGCCCGTTGCCATTGCGGTCGGACAGAGCCCTCGCCGTTTCTGTCACCTCTGAGTCACAGCGGTGACCACGAGACCGCTGGGGAGGGTGGGGATGGTCGCACATGGGCTCAGCCCCGAGGGTTTTGGGGGGCTCCAGGGCGGCAGCAAAGCAGTGTCCCCATGTCCCCATCCTGCGGAGCATGGAGGGGTCCCCATCGTGGTCCCCCCGTCCCCCTGCTCGGCTGGCGGTGCCTCCCGGGGGCTCTACGCCCTCCTCACACACTTCCTGCCGTCTGTTTCCAATTCCTCCTGGCGTCTGCTCCTCCCCGCTTTCTTCCAATTAGAAAAAAAAAAAAAAAAATCCCAGGCATCTTCTCGGCGTGCTGCTCGCAGAGGCTGGAGCTGCCGTGCCCTGCTCGGGAGGGCTGGGGCTGCACGGGGAGGGGCAGAGGGTGCCCGTTCGTGTGGGGCACATCATCAAATCATCCTGAGGGATTTCTGTGCCCAGGTCTTTCTTCTGAGGGTCTCTCTGCTCTAGGGGTGGGTCTGTGGGTGTGGGAATGTGTCCCATGTGGAATGATGCCCTGCATGGAGACAATTCCCGGGAGAGCCAAGCAGCTGGTGGGCACAGGATCACATTTTGCAGCTCGGTGGGATCTCCTGAGGATCTCTCTGCTCCAGGGATGTGTCTGGGGGTGTGGGGAGCTCAGAGGGGTCTGAGGATGTGTCCCATGTGGAATGATGCCCTGCATGGAGCCAATTCCTTGGAAAGCCAAGCTGGCGGGCACAGGATCACACTTTGCAGCTTGGTGGGATCTCCTGAGGGTCTCTCTGCTCCAGGGGTGTGGGGAGCTCAGAGGGTCTGAGGATGTGTCCTGTGTGGAGTGATGCCCTGCATAGAACCAATTCCTGCGAAAGACAAGCTGGTGGGCACAGGGTCCCATTTTGCAGCTTGGTGGGATCCTCAAATCCTGACCATGTCCCTCTCTCCTCTGCCCTAGGACTGACCCATCGGTGACACCGCTGGTGACATCCCAGCTGCGCAGCCCCATCTGTGAGCACCGCACACGGGACCCAGCGTGGCACAGCCTGCCCCGGGTGCCACCATGCCCATCCTCAAGCAGCTCGTGTCCAACTCGGCGCACTCCAAGCGCCGCTCGCGCGCCGACCTGACGGCCGAGATGATCAGCGCTCCCCTGGGGGACTTCCGCCACACCATGCACGTGGGGCGCGCCGGGGACGCCTTCGGGGACACCTCCTTCCTCACCAGCAAGGCCGGGGAGCCCGTGCCGGAGGCGGGAGAGGAGCCCGGAGCCTCCAAGCCCGGCCTGCTGTCCCGGCGCTTCCGCAGCAGCAAGCGCTCGCAGTCGGTGACGCGCGGGGACCGGCGGGACATGCTGGGCTCGCTGCGCGACTCGGCGCTCTTCGTCAAGAACGCCGTGTCCCTGCCCCAGCTCAACGAGAAGGACGTGGACAGGAGCGCGGGGCAGCTGCCCAAGAGCCTCTCGTCCAGCCCCGTGAAGAAGCTGCCCGAGGAGGGGAGCCCCGAGGAGCAGCAGCGCCCCAACGGAGCGGCCGCGGGGCCGCTGAGCCCCGGCCTGGACGAGCGCGACTTCGGGGACATCACGGACCTGCCCGTGGGGCTGGCCAAGGGCGGCGCGGGCTTGAAGCACGCCGAGTCCATCATGTCCTTCCACATCGACCTGGGGCCCTCCATGCTCGGCGACGTGCTGAGCATCATGGATAAGGATCAGTGGGAGCAGGACGAAGATGCCGAGGCGGAAGAGGAGGAGGAGGAGGAGGAAGGGGAGCCTGCCCCGCCTGGCTCCCCGCTGGCGGCCCCGCCGAGCCAGAGCCCGGCCCGTGGCGCCGGTGGCCGCAGCCCCAGGGACAGCAGCCCGGTGTCCAGCTGCCCCTCGGAGCGCAGCCCTGTCCCCAGGCCGCCGAGCCAGCGGGGAGCGGCCCTGAAACGCCCCGACAAGGAGTTCTCGTTCGCCGACGAGGATGATGACGAGATCCGGGTATAAGGAGGGCCGAGCCCAGGGTCTGGTTCTCACTGAGCTTGCTTGGACACAGGGCTGGACACCCCGAGAGGTGGCACAGGGAGGACTCGGCTCCTGCCTCGTTCCCTCGGTGTGCTGCGGCAGGACAGAGCTCTGCTCCCGGGGCCGGGCCGTTCCTGACAGCCCCAGGCAGCTCCAGCACTTCCTGGGAGGGGGAAGCAGACTCGATTTCGGTTCTTTCTGTTGGACTTTGGATATATTAGCTCCTTTCTCCTGCCCCCCTCCGCCCGTGTAAAGCGATTTAGGATCCAACAAGACGAGCCTTTGGAGTTTTAGCCCTTTTAGTAATATATATATATTTTCCACCGTACAGTTTTTACTGTTTTCTGATTTGTACTTACCTTTCTCTACTCTCTTTTGGTTTTAACTGAGGGAAGATTTCCCATGAGGAACAACTTGGCTCTGGAGCTCAGAGAGGTGGCCTGGGACTATGGGCAGCTCCAGCTTCCTGGGTATTTTGGGGACAGAAAAGCTTTTTTCTCCCAGTGCTGTGGCAGGCACTCGCTCCCCATCCCTCGGATGGATGGATGGATGGATGGATGGTTCCATCCCAAATTTTTGACTCTCCAACCAGCCTGGGGGTCACAGGGGTGCTCCCAGCCAGCTGCAGGGATGCTGATGGAAGTGTGGGTCTGTCCCCTGTGGGAGGAGCTCCTGGAAGCCACCAGAGCCTGAGAATTTTGATATTCTGTGGGGCCGGGCAGTGGCGGGAGCAGGCGGCCGGAGCAGGAGCTTTTATACCGTGTATGTACAAATGCAAGGAATAAAAGGAAATGGTAGTGACTGCAGTGGCCTGAGTTCCTGAGGGGTGACACACTGAGGGGGGACCTGCTGCCCAAGCAGTTCCAGTGTCCCTGTGCTGCCCCCAGCCCTCTGCCCATCCCTGGCCGCAGTGTGGGCACCTGCCGGGGCCGGGCGTTCTCTGCCCGTGTCCTGAGGAAGCAGCAGAGCCCCTGCTGGCCGGATCTGGCTCGGGGCTGGCACCCTCGGGCCAGGCAGCTCCTGCCAAGGGTGGCTCTGCCAACGCTGCTCTCTCCTCGCCCAGCCCTGCTCCCTGCGCCCGGGGAGGAGGGGACGGTGCAGGGGGGGCAGGACTGGCTGTCCCTGCTGCCACGGGCTGGGGGCCAAGGGGTGCCCTCCTGGGGGCTCCCAGCCCTGTGGGGCTGCCCTGACCCTGGATGATCCCGGCAGAGCGAGCAGGAGTCTCTCTGATCCCACAGCTCAGCCTCTGGGGAAATGGGGCTCTGCCAGTGCTGGGGGTGATTCTCCATCCCACCCCTGGGATGGAGCTGGGCTGAGAGGGGGCAAAGTGCCAGGAATGGCCCTTCCCTGAGTGCCATCCTGCTCACTGAGACAGGGAATGATTCATCCCCCCAAACAGCTTTGGGAGGAGCTGGATGCCCCTGTGCACCCAAATGGATCTCCCTGGAGAAGCCAGGGGAGCGGGCAAACGCTGTGGGGACACAATGGGGGCCTGTCCTTGTCACCCCCGGCCAGGGGACATTGGGCCATTGTCCGGGACAGGGAGAACAACAGCAGCTGCAGCTGGAGGCTCTGAGCTCAGCAGGCTGCTCTGCCCTGGTCACTGTGCCAGGGTGCCATGTCCCATCCAATGACCCTGGCCACTGTCACCTGGGGTGTCACTGTCACCTGGGGGGTCACTGTCACCTGGGGGGTCACCAGTGGCTCCTCTTGTCCCTTAGGGGTGCTCTGGCACACAGGTTTGGTCCCCGGGCTGGGCTGTGCTCCCCGGGGCTGTGGGGCGGGGAGCAGCCCCGCGGTGACACTTCACGGGCCGCCTGTCACTGTCACTCGGCCGCCCTGATCTTTGTGACGCCTGTCGGCTCCAGGCTGGGGCTCGGCAGCGCCGCGGTGCCTCGAGCTGATGGGGCAGAAAGAGCGTGAGCACGGCCGGGACACGGGGACAGCGCAGGGAGCGGGGACAGCGACAGTGCCACGTGTGCAGGGCTGAGGGGAGTGACACCAGCACCGCCAGGGTCCGGCCAGCAGCGACAGCCAGGCTGCACCCCCAGCCCCACAAAGCTCTGGGGTGGGCACAGTGACATTTGTCACACCCCGGGATGGGCACAGTGACATTTGTCACACACATCTTTTATGGAAAATCTTTTCCTTTGGATTTTTCCTCCTGAGAAGCTGAGAGGCCTCAGGAACAAAATGCAAACAATGGTTATCTGCTGCTGTGGAATGCAACAGGTGGATCTGTGATTGGCCTCATGTGGTTGTTTCTAATTAATGGCCAATCACAGTCAGCTGGCTCGGACAGAGAGCCCGAGCCACAAACCTCTGTTATCTTTCTTTTCTATTCTATCCTTAGCCAGCCTTCTGATGAAATCCTTTCTTCTATTCTTTTTAGTATAGTTTTAATATAATAAATATAATAAAATAATAGATCGGCCTTCTGAAACATGGAGTCACATCCTCATCTCTTCCCTCATCCTGGGAGCCCTGTGAACACGGTCACACCCCCGGGGTGGCACCAGGGTGTCCCACAGGGCTGCAGGGTGGGCAGTGGGTGCCCAGCACCGTGCAGCACCCACGGGCAGCGCTGTGGATGGGCACAGTGCCATCTGTCACACCCCCAGGGTGGGCACAGTGGCATCGGTGGCACCCAGGGTGTCCCACAGGGCTGCAGGGTGGGCAGTGGGTGCCCAGCACCCTGCAGCACCCACGGGCAGTGCTGTGGCAGTGCTGGTCCAGTGCCCTGATGGCAAGTGACAGAATGGGAGCAGAGCTCCACGGGCCGTGGCAGCCCTGGGCACTGAGCAGGGATGGAGCTTTGGGATAAATCCAGGAATAAATCCTGCTCCAGGTGGGCTCCAGCAACCCCACAGAGCCCTGGTCGTGCCCAGAATGTGCCACTGGAGCCTGGCACCCGTGAAAGCCCCATTGCTTTCATGGCAAAGGGTTTTTGCCCTTTGGGCACAACAGCTCATCCCGTGGAGTTTTCTTGCCCAGAATTGGGGTGTTGTGGTCTGAGCTGCTGCTCCAGTGCCTTCACACAGGTCCTGGCCAGTCCCACCAGTACAAACTGGGTGAGAACAAAGTGGGCAGGGCCAGGCAGAGCTCTGAACTTAAAGGGAATGGTTCTTGGGGGTGAACTCCACTCAGCTACAGCAGAATTGTCACATAATCTCTAATGACAGCTCAGGACAAGGGATCTGGGACTGTGCAGCCTCCAGGAGCTCTCCTGCCCCCACAGACCCCTCAGGTGCCTCTAAAGCTTTCTCACATCACTGTTAAAGCTGCCTGAGCACGGAGGGGTGAGCACAGGGATTTAAGGGAATTTAAAGGGAATGGTTCTTGGGGTTGCAGTGCACTCAGGGATGGAAGTTCCCTGGCTGGGGATGGAACAAGGAGGGCTCTGAGGAGCATTCCACAAGAAACAGCTCCATGATTTGTTGGGATGCAAGGTGTGGCCTGCTGTATTCACATGGCCTCTGAACAGAGAGAAGCTGTGAGACAAGCAGAGAAGAAGGAAAACACAATTCTTATCTCGCTTGCTGTGCCAAAGCAGAGTGCAACGTGGAGATTGTTTACCCAAAGTGAGGATGTTTTGTTCTTTTGGCCTATCAGGGCCAGGTGTGTGTCAGGATTGTCACTGACAGCCATGAGAGACTCAGAGATGAGAGCAGTGTGAGCAGGGGTGAGTGCATGGCAGATTCAGTTCAGATACAATGTACATAGTATAGTATAATAAAGTAATTAATTAATTAAAAATTAAAGTAATTAATTAAAGTAATTAATTCTGATGATGGAGTCAGATGCATCATTCTCTCCCCTTCATTGGAGTCACCTTTGATTTACAACAGTGGCCCCTTGCAGGAGCCCAGGGGTGTGGGGTCTGTCTTGCCAAGGCTGATGCACCAAAGCACAGCCAGCACCCAGCCCGTGCTGCTGAACGCTCCATCCCAGCACTCTGGCCGTGTTTGTCTCCGTGTAAAACCTCAGAGTGAGGGGTTAACCCAGCTCCCAGGCAGCCCCAGCCCCTTTCCTGGAGGAGAAGCAGATGTGGGAGTGGGGAGGCTGACAGGGGAGGGGGGCTGAGCTCCCCAGCTGCAGCACCAGGCAATCGGGGCTGCAAATTGGGATCAGATGTGGGCAACTCCCCCCTCTAAATGCAGCTCTCCAGGGCTGCTGGGGCTGGTTCTGCTCTGCCTGGGGAGGAGGAGGAGGAAGAGGAGGGTTTTGCTGGGGCCCAGGGTGGCTGCAGGGACCTCCAGAGTGTGGAGCTCCCTTTGGAGAGCTGTGTTTTCCTTGGGGAGTGCCCCTGCCTCTTCCTCTGCCTCTTCCCCGTTCCCTGCCGGGCTCTTCCCGCAGCAGGGGTGATGCAGGAGCTGGTGGCTGGCGTGGAGAGGCTCAGCTTTGACTCGGAGGCTGATGTGGAGGAGCTCAGAGCTCGGCCCCTGCCCCTCCCAGGGGTGGACAGTAAGTTGGGGACAGAGCTGTGGCGTTTTTGGGGGGTGCTGGGGCTGTGGGAGCTTTTGGGGGTCTCCTCTTGCTGCCCTCCTGCAAAACCCGGGTGGTTTTTGTCCTGGCTCTGGGCATTGCTCCCTCAGGGGTGCAGCTGGCAAAGCTGGTGGGGAGCTGCCAGGGTCCCCAATGGCTCCGTGGGGACAGCACTGGGGGTTGCAGGTGAGGCCCTCCCCACCCTGGGGCTGTGGGTGAGGCAGGGCTGGGACACTGCGGACAGGCTGGCAGTGCCAGGGGTGTCCTAGGTAAGCAGGGACACTGGGGACAGGCTGGCAGTGACAGGGTTGGGCAATGGGGACAGGCTGGCAGTGCTAGGAGTGTCCCAGGTGAGCAGGGACATCGGGGACAGGCTGGCAGTGCCAGGGCTGTCCCAGGTGTGTTGGGGCACTGGGGACAGGCTGGCAGTGCCAGGGCTGGACAGTGGGGACAGGCTGGCAGTGCCAGGGCTGTCCCAGGTGAGCAGGGACATCGGGGACAGGCTGGCAGTGACAGAGCTGTCCCAGGTGTCCAGGGCCACCCCCGGCCCGGCGGGGCCAAGCCCGCGGTGTGCAAGCATTGGCTGCGAGGGCTCTGCAAGAGGGGCGACAGCTGCGACTTCCTGCACGACTACGATGCCACCCGGATGCCCGAGTGCTATTTCTACTCCAAGTTCGGTGGGTGCGGGGCTGGGCATCCCGGGCAGCCCCTTCCCACTCCTGTCCCTTCCCTCGGGGCTGGCCTGGAGCGAGCGGCTGATGCCACCTCCTGCCTGCGGGAAGAAGTGCCACTGTCACACGGCCGGGGTCACTGTCACACGGCCAGGGTCACTGTCACACGGCCAGGGTCACAGTCCCCCTACCCCATCCCTCCCTGAGGGAAGATGTGCCACTGTCACACGGCCAGGGTCACTGTCCCCTCATCCCATCCCTCCCTCCCTCCCTGTGGGAAGTGCCACTGTCACACGGCCAGGGTCACTGTCACACGGCCGGGGTCACTGTCACACGGCCAGGGTCGCTGTCCCCCCATCCCATCCGAACCAGGCTGTTCCAGGGCACCCCAATTCCTCTCACCCAGCGCACCCTGCCGGGATTCATTCCCTGTGCGTTGTCCCGAGTGTCACACGCGTTGTCCCCGCAGGTGAGTGCAGCACCAAGGACTGTCCCTTCCTGCACGCGGGTGCCACCGCCAGCACCAGGGGCTGTCCCTGGTACGACCGAGGCTTCTGCTGGCACGGTGAGCTGGGGCTGGGCAGGGCAGGGGGTGCCCAGAGGGGATGGGGCAGGGAGATGTTGCTCGCAGGAGTCTGAGGATGAGGGAAGAGATGAGGATCTGACTCCGTGTTTCAGAAAGCTGATTTATTATTTTATTATATATATATAATATATATAGTATTATATATATAATATATATAGTATTATATATATAATATATATAATACTATATTATATATATTATATATATATTAAAACTTATATCAAATTAAAACGATATAATATATAAAAATATAATATAATATATTATATAATTATATATTTTATATATTATATATTATGTATATATTATTATATATTATTATATATTAATATTATTATATATTATATCTATTATATATAATATATATTATGTATATTATATATATTATATATATATCATTATATATATATAATATTTTATTAAAACTATACTCAAAGAATAGAAGAAAAGCCTTCATCAGAAGGCTAACTAAGAATAGAATAAGAAAGAATGATAACAAAGGTTTGTGGCTCGGACAGCTGACTGTGATTGGCCATTAATTAAAACAACCACATGAGGCCAATCCCAGATGCACCTGTTGCATTCCACAGCAGCAGATAATCAATGTTCGCAGTTTGTTCCTGAGGCCTCTCAGCTTCTCAGGAGGAAAAATCCTAAAGAAAGGATTTTTCAGAAAATATGGCTGCAGGGCAGGGGGTGCCCAGCAGGGATGGGGCTGGTGCCCATGACCCAGGGTGGGGGGATTTGGGCTGGGGGCTGCAGGGAAAGCAGAGCTCCCACAGTGCCACGTCCCTGTGAGTGTCCCCTGTGCCCGGCAGGTCCCCTGTGCAAGTTCAAGCACACCAGGAGGGTGATGTGTGCCAACTACCTGGTGGGCTTCTGCCCCGAGGGACCCAAGTGCAAGTTCGTGCAGTACGTACTGGGGGGGGCTTGGGATGTGGTTTGGGGGGTAAAATCCCCTCTCTGAGGTGGCTGTGGCCCTTGCAGGGTCAGGGACAAGGACACAAAGGGTCTGAATTAACCAAACCCCACACCTGAGCTGTGCTGCTGACAGCAGGGGCAGAGGTGGGTGGGCAGGGGGCAGCCCTGAGGGGCTGGGGGAGACTCGGGGGGGTTTGGGGACAGCCCTGAGGGGCTGGGGGAAACTCGGAGGGGGTCTGGGGACAGCCCTGAGGGGCTGGGGAGCCTCAGGGGGGTTTGGGGACAGCCCTGAGGGGCTGGGGGAGCCTCAGGGGGGTTTGGGGACAGCCCTGAGGGGCTGGGGAGCCTCAGGAGGGTCTGGGGACAGACCTGAGGGGCTGGGGGAGGATCAGGAGAGTCTGGGAACAGCCCTGGTCCCCATGGAGGTGCCTGTAGCAGCTCCAGGACATCCCTGAGGGGCTGGGGGAGCCTCAGGAGGGTCGGGGGAGAGCCCTGGTACCCATGGATATGCCCCTGAGGGGCTGGGGGAGCCTCAGGAGGGTTTGGGGACATCCCTGAAGGGGTGGGGGAGGATCAGGAGGGTCTGGGGACATCTCTGGTCTCCATGGAGATGCCTGTAGCAGCTCCAGGACATCCCTGAGGGGCTGGGGGAGCCTCAGGAGGGTCTGGGGACACCCCAAGCAGTAACTGCCTGTCCTCTGTGTCCCCTCCAGCCTCAAGGCCGGGTTGATGACGAGCAGCACAGACCCATCCAAGGTGAAGCTGCTGTCCCTGTGCCCGCGGGGGTGATGCCCCCAGGTCCTGTGGGGCAGCAGGTGATGCCAACTGCCCCTCCTACCCCCTTTCCCCAGGGAGCTGGATGCCCATGGGGGCTGGTACAGAGGGATCTGGCCGCTGCAGAGGACAGGGGAGGTGAGCAAGTGCCAGCCAAGGAGCCACCTGCACGTGGCACCCAGCACCTGTGGGGCACCAGGGGCTGCCCCCCGAGCCCTCAGAAAGGAGGCACCGGCTCCAAGGTGAGAGATTTTGGGCAGTGGGAGGGCTGGGAGCAGTGGTTTCACCTTGGGGGGAGGATGAGGGGCAGCAGGGGCTGTGGGGATCCTCAGAGTGCTCCCAAACAGCCTCTTGGACTGGAAATGTGCCTTTTCCTGGGGTGGGAACCAGCAGGGGATAGGATTTCAGTGGTGAGAACTCTGGGAACAACAAATCCCTGTGGCTCAGAGGTTTGGTGCAGTTGGAACTCTTGGGGTGCTGCTTCCATGATCCCATTCCTTTGGAAATGGGGTGAAAATGAACACATGGGGATGTGGCAGGGGCTGATCCAGCACAAACCCCTTCCCTGTGCCCCCAGAGAGGATCAGCCACTCCCTGTGCCAGCCAGAGCAGGAGGACTCAGCTGGAAATGCTGCTGGGAAAGTGATTCCAGTGCTCCACACAGCTCAGAGGAGGAGAAGGAGGACACACACACCATGGACACAGCACTGGGGCAGCTGCTGGGCAAGGACAGCCAGCAGGGTTTGCCCAGCACAGCTCACACTGGCACAGAAATCACTGCATGCAATGGAGATCAGGGCCTGGCACTGCTGGCTGAGGGCAGGCAGGGCAGCAGTGCCAGGGTGTGAAGGGGGGCAGGACTGGCTGGGGCCAGGATCCTGGGCACAGGGGGATGGGGATGTGCTCATCCCTTGGGAAGGGAGCACAAAGCACCACGCCTGAGATCACAACCCAAGCAGGAAAGGAAAATCCACACAGGTTTTTATTGCTGGTGAGAGAATGTTTGGTGCAGCACCTCTGTCACAGCACTACTGCACTCTGCAGAATAAAGAGCTCAGATTTTTAATTCTTGGCTCTTTTTTTTGCTCTTCATGCCTGGAACATGAGCAACCCTTTCCCAGACGTGTCTGGGGATGGCAGGCTCCAACTAGCACTGCTGAGTGCCCTGGTTTGCCCTTTGGGCACAACAGCTCATCCCGTGGAGTTTCCTTGCCCAGAATTGGGGTGTTGTGGTCTGAGCTGCTGCTCCAGTGCCTTCACACAGGTCCTGGCCAGTCCCACCAGTACAAACTGGGTGAGAACAAACTGGGCAGGGCCAGGCAGAGCTCTGAATTTAAAGGGAATGGTTCTTGGGGGTGAAGGGCACTCAGCTACAGCAGAATTGTCACATAATCTCTAATGACAGCTCAGGACAAGGTGCTGTCCCCTGTGCCAAGCAAGGGATCTGGGACTCTGCAGCCTCCAGGAGCTCTCCTGCCCCCACAGACCCCTCAGGTGCCTCTAAAGCTTTCTCACATCACTGTTAAAGCTGCCTGAGCACGGAGGGGTGAGCACAGGCTGTCCCTGTCACCTCTGTGCCACACCAGCCGACCTGCAGAGCAGCTCCTCCTCAGCTCCAGCCCCAGGCAGGCCCCTGTGCTGGGAATCCCTGCTGGGATCCTGCTGCTGGCTGCTCTGCTGCCTGCCCAGGAGCTGGGGCTGTTCCCTGGCTGCTGCTCCAGCTCCTTCAGTGATATTTTCTCCAGCGGTGCCGCTCTGCAAGAACAGGGAGGAAAAAATTCCAGGGTCAGCTCAGGGATCTGTTTGGGGGCTCCAGCCCAAGTGCAGCTTCTCTGTTTCTGTCTTTGGAACCACCCAAACACCAGCAAATCCTTGTCATCTGTCAGGAAATGCAGTTCTGGTGGAATTTCTCCTCCCTCTGCCCCGTGTGGGCTTTTCCAAGTGCTCCTGACAATCCTGGAGCTCTCCAGGGAGAAGCTGTGAGTCAGCAGCTGCTATCAGCACTTTTATTAAGCAAATTCCTCTGCCCACCTAGAGAATCCTGCTCTCTGAGCTCT
This sequence comes from Setophaga petechia, assembly GCA_024362935.1. NCBI lineage: Eukaryota > Metazoa > Chordata > Aves > Passeriformes > Parulidae > Setophaga > Setophaga petechia. The sequence continues at coordinate 44,889 of JANCRA010000122.1, read as the reverse complement.
GGTATTAAATGGGGAGTGTTTAAATAATTTAATTATTTCAATTATTCCAGAGCTTTAATTAACAGGGATGCTAAACAGACTTTCCAAGTGTTGCAAAAGGGAGAATTCCTGAAATAGGACATCCTTGCTGATCCAGAGCTTTAATTAACAGGAATGCTAAACAGACTCTCCAAGTGTTGCAAAAGGGAGAATTCCTGAAATAGGAAGCCTTACTGAAGTGCTGATAGTTCCAGCCATAGCTGAGCAGGCAGTACCCAGCCAGGAGCATGGAGATTCCAGCAGGTCCCCCCTGCCTCACGTGGATGTACTTGGCACAATAACTGCCCCAGGCTGTAGGGAGAGAAAGGAGAGGGGTAAATCATGGGCTGCTCTTGGGAATTCACTGCTTCCCTGCAACTTTACAGAGCCAAAATGTTGGGGAGGTTTGTTTATTTATTCCCAGTGCCAGAGGGCAGGGATTGCTGGGATGATGGATGGGAAGGAATTGTTCCTTGTGAGGGGGTGAGGCCCTGGCACAGGTGCCCCAAGGAGCTGTGGGTGCCCCAGGCCAGGCTGGATGGGGTTTGGAGCCACCTGGGACAGTGGAAGGCAGGGAATGGCACTGGATCATCCTTCTGATCCCTCCCTCCCTTCCATCACTCCATGATTTGTAAAGATCCAGGCTGGCTATTTGAACAAAGTCAATCAGGGAAGTGGGATGGATCTGCCCCAAAAGCCAGCAGTTCTCACCTCTCTGCACTGCTCCCAGCAGCCCCTGGGCAGAGAAGCTGCAGGTGCTGATCCAGGTGTGCAGCTCGCCCAGCCTCACCTCCATCAGGGGCCTCTCGGCGAGGGGACCTGCAGGTGACACAGCCTGGTCACAGCCACGAGGGCTCTGTGCTGCCAGGGCAGCTGGGAGGGGAGGGGATGTGCAATTCGGGCTGGGAAAAGGAGAGGGAATCACCCCTCCCACAGAGTTTGGGCTCCATCAGCCCAAGACTCCATAAAAATTGGCTTTGCAGGCTGGAGGAGGCCTGGTCAAAGCCCCTTGGATTCTCCTGGATCCTTCCCTGGGCAAGCCCAGCATCCCTTGTCCCTCCTTTCCCATTCCCTATCCCTCCTCTCCTATTCCCTGCCCTTCCTCTCCCATTCCCTCTGCCATTCCAGCACATCCCAGCAGGGAGATTTTTGTTACCTTGCTGCCCCTGTGCCAATCCACCCCTGGCTGCCTCCACCGTGATCCTCAGGTGAAGATCCTCATGGAAACGATTCCCTGGAAAAATCCCCAGCCCTCCCGACTCGGGATACAATTCTGGAAACCACTCCAAGCCCCGGGCCGAGCAGAGGGGCTGGGTTTGGGGTGTGAGGGGCAGAGCTGGGCTCAGGTTGGGCTGGGTTTGGGGTGTGAGGGGCAGAGCTGGGCTCAGGCTGGGCTGGGTTTGGGGTGTGAGGGGCAGAGCTGGGCTCAGGCTGGGCTGGGTTTGGGGAGTGAGGGGCAGAGCTGGGCTCAGGCTGGGCTGGGTTTGGGGAGTGAGGGGCAGAGCTGGGCTCAAGCTGGGCTGGGTTTGGGGTGTGAGGGGCACAGCCAGCCCCGGGCTCAGGCTGGGCTGGGTTTGCAGAGCCAGCCCCGGGTCTGTGCTCACGGTGGGCTCGGGCACTGCCGCCCCCCGCAGTCCCAGCTCGTTCCCGGGTATCCCCCGGCCGTGAGCTCCGATGGGCTCCGCCGGTGCCAGCCGGAGGCTCCGGGGGTGCAGAGCACACACGGGGGGTTCAGACCCCACCCCAGCTTCCATCTGCACCCGCTCCCCTCCTGCCCTGGCTTTGTCTCTTCCCTTCTTCTGGCCGAGGTCAGCGGGGCTGCTGCTGCTCTCAGCGGGCTCTCGAGGTGTCTTTGCTGCCTTTAAGCTGCTTTTTCCTCCCTTGGGGCTCGCAGTCCCGCTCCCCGCCGCTCCCTGGCTCGGCGGCTCCTTGCTCCGGGATTTCGGGGCAGATTTGCGGGGAGCGGGGCCGGGCTCCGTCCGCTCCCCGCGGCTCCGCGGCTCCTTCTCCCGGACCACCCTGGCTCGGTGCTTCTCGATCACCACCTTCACCCCTTCCCGCAGCCTCTGGGGCACATCCTCCACCTCCTCGGGGTGCAGGTCCAGGCTGCGGGCCACGTCCTGCACCGCGCCGGAGGCGGTACCGGGGGCCGGGCGGGGACACGGCGCTGGGCTCGGCTCCGGGGCGCTGCCGCTGGCGGCGGAGGGCTGGGGGTTCGATCCCGGCGCCGATCCCGGTGCGCTGGCGGGGCTCGGGCGGGCCCCTGAACCCCGGGCACTGCTCGGGACGGGCCGCGCGGCGCTGCCGGGGCCCGGCCCGGGGCTCGCTGCCGGTGCTGCCGGTGCTGCCTTGCAGTGCGGGAGGTGTGCGCGGAGCCGCTTGAAGAGCCGCCCGCAGTGCGGGCACGGCTCCGTCCCCGCCGCCATCACCGGTACCGGAACCGCCCCGGTGACGTCACAAAGCCCGCCCGCGCGGCGGCGCTGTGACGTCACAATGTCCCGGGCCCCGCCCCGGCGCACGCCGTGACGTCACGGGGGCGAGGCGGCGGAAGCGGCGGAAGCGGCGGAAGCGGCGGTCGGGGCCGGGCAGGGCCGCGCTGCCGCCCCTCAGCGCGGCCTCCGCCCCTCGGCGCGGCCTCCCCCGCTCAGCGCGGCCCCTCCGCCCGCCCCGCCGCGCTCCCGCCCGCCATGAGCTGCCGGCAGCCGCTGCCGAGCGAGCGGGGAGCGAGACAGAGGTGCGTGAGGGCGGCCAGGCCTGAGCGGGGGAAGGAGGGGCCGCGCTGAGGGGAAGGGGAAGGGGAGAGCGGGCCCTGAGCGCTCGGAGGGTTCCGTGGGGAGCTGGGGAGGCTGGGGGCGCTCCGGAGGGTGAGGGGATGCGGGGGAGGAGGCTGAGGGACCGTGGAGCGGGTGGGGGCTGAGGGGGATTGTGGAGGGACTCCAAAGCCTGTCCCAGGCTCCCGCTACCACGGGATGTGAGGGAGGAACTGAGAGGGATCGTGGAGTCCGGGAATGGGGTGGAAGGGACCCCAAAGCCCCTCCCAGGCCACCCCTTTGTCACGGGATGTGGGGAGGAAGCTAAGGGATCGTGGAGTCCGGGAATGGGGTAGAAGGGACCCCAAAGCCCTTCCTGTGGCACCCCTACCACGGGATGTGGGGAGGAAGCTGAGGGGTCTTGAGGTGGGTGGGCGCTGAGGGGTTGTGGGGGATTGTGGAGTCGGGGAATGGGATGAAAAACCCTAAAACCTGTCCTGTGCCACCCCTGCTACGGGTTGTGGGGAGGAAGCTGAGGGATCGTGGAGTGGGTGGGGGCTGAGGGCGATCGTGGAGTCGGGGAGTGGGGTGGAAAACCCTAAAACCTGTCCTGTGCCACCCCTGCTATGGGATGTGGGGAGGAAGCTGAGGGATCGTGGAGCGGGTGGGGGCTGAGGGGGATTGTGGAGTTGGGGAATGGGGTGCAAGGGACCCTAAAGCCTGTCCCAGGCTCCCACTACCACGGGATGTGAGGGAGGAAGCTGAGAGGGATCGTGGAGTCGGGAAATGGGGTGGAAGGGACCTCAAAGCCCTTCCTGTGCCACCCCTACCACGGGATGTGACAGAGGAAGCTGAGGGACCGTGGAGCGGGTGGAAAACCCTAAAACCTGTCCTGTGCCACCCCTGCTATGGGATGTGGGGAGGAAGCTGAGGGACCGTGGAGCGGGTGGGAGCTGGGAGGTTGTTGTGGGGGATTGTGGAGTCCGGGAATGGGGTGGAAGGGACCCCACAGCCCTTCCTGTGCCACCCCTACCATGGGCACCTTCCATAGCCCAGGGTGCCCCAAGCCCCGAGGTCACTGCAGAGGTTGGGAAAGGAAGGAGCCAGAGGCTCCAGAGGAGAATCCCTTCCCCGAAGATGTTCCCAGACAGATGGACAGCGTTCAGTGGCTGCCATCGCAGGGATGGGGAGCAGGGAGGCAGCCCCGGGCTGTAGGCGTGGGCCAGAGCCTGCTGCACAGAAAGGAGCTGGTTATAAATACCTATAAATACCTCCCTCCAGTGTGTTTTGACTCATCCGAGCACGGGTTAATTTTAGGCACACCAAAACGGCTCCATCCCGTGTGTTTTTGTGTGTTTTTTTGGATCCTGGCTGACTCGTCGTGTTTGTAGGGTGGGGAGGAATCGTTTGATGTTTGTGTGGGAATTCTGGGAGGCTGCTGGGGAGCAGCTGCTGTGTTGGTGGCACAGAATCACCAGTCGTGGGCTGGGAGTGACCGTCAGTGCCATCCAGTGCCACCTCCCACTGCCCCAGCTTGTCCCAGCTCCTGTCCAGCCTGGTGATTGAGCTGTTCTTCCCTTTATCTCCTGGAATCTGGGAATATCAGCACTTGTCCTCCTCCCAGCTCTGCTTTGCCTCGGTGCCTGCAAAGATCTGGATAAAAATTGGGTTAAAACCTGCACCCACCATGCCGGACCATGCAAGATGCCATGAGAGGGTGGCAGATACACCAGAGACAGGGGAGAGTTTGTTTCCCACAAGATGTTTCCTGACAAAACCTCATTTCCACCTGGGAAATGTGATTGTTTTGGATTGTGACCCAAACACAGAGGGGAGAGGCTGAGGAGTCCTTGTGGGGTGGTAAGAGCAGGTGAATAATTTGAGATGTGGCCAGTGCCACTCATCCCAGGGCTGTCCCCAGCCTGTCACTCTGAGCCCAGGGATTATTTTTACATCTGCAAGGCTGGCAGTTGATAAATGAGTTTATTTCAAAGGATGGTTTTAATGCAGGTCCCTTATTCTGACAGGAAACATCTTGTGAGGAGCAGGATCCTTTTCCCTGGGGAATGTGAGAGCCCACAGCACCTCAGGGGCTGGGGACACCCTGCATTCATTTATGGTGTCCCTGCCCTTTTTGGGTGCCTTCAGAACACAAAGAGGAGTGGATCAGGGAGCTGTTTCTTGAGCTTTCAGTGAGCTTTATTTCAATTTCATTTCCCTCCCTGCAGGAAGAGGAGGAGGAATGGCAATGAAGAGGATGGTCACGTTCCCCAGAGCAAACGTAGCACCAGGAACTCTGTCCTGCAGGACTCATGGGACACTGAGGTGAGAGCCCTCCCAGCCAAACCCAGGCTGCATTTCAATATCTGTGCTTTTATTTTCATTTTTATTTCATAGCTTTGTGTTTGAGCTCGTGAGGTTTGAATTGGTGACATCAGAGACTGAAATCAGTTTGGAAATCAGCATTTCCAGTGAGCCTGCTTATGCCTGCCTGAATAATTCTGGGTGGAAATTTCAAATCCTGCCTTGCAGCACCCAGGGAAAGAATTTCCAGGTTTTTGGGTTTGGTTTGGGCTGAGCTGTGCCCAGAGCTGGGGGGCTGTGTCCCTGTGCTCACTCTGACCAGCAGCTTTGCCTTTGCCCACAGTGAGGTGATTATTTGTGGGAGAAAGACAAAACACATTCCAGGCAGGCCTTATCTGATGTGCAAAAAATGCTCTGATAGAGCTGCTCAGTTTAAGTAAGACAATCTCTAAACTCATTGGTTTTTTTCTCATATTTTCCTTTTTTTTTTTTTTTTATGCTGGATATGGGATAAACTCTCTTGTTCTTACCCCTCACCAGACAGGTGTTTTCTCAGTGTAATTTGAGATTTCTTTTCTTAAAAAATAAATAAATTGCTGATTTCCCAACTGCTGTCAGATGGCACCTGAGTGAATCACCTGAAAATTCACTGTGAGCCACATCCTTGTGTTGTAAAACATTCATGGAAAAAGGGTGCAGAGCACAGGCTCCCTCTCTGAAGTTAATGGCATTAATTTCTTTGAACGTTTTGGAAATATCCTCAATGTTTTAGAGCCTCCTCACTTTGAAGGTGGATTGTAATGAACAATTACAGTCTGAATTATTATGGAATTACCTCAATTATTCAACTGTTAATTGTACTTTGCAGAAGACATTTAGCTGCTGTGTAACTTGGGACTCTTACAATCTGGAAATGGTTTCAGATGGATATTTCTACATTCCTGTTGTGAGGGAGATAGCTCAATTATTCAACTTTTAGTTGTACTTTCTAGAAAATATTTAGTTACTGTGTAACTTGGAACTGTTTTACAATCTGGAAATGGATATTTCTACATTCCTGTTGTGAGTAGATGAAGTGACAGGAATGCTGGAAATGCTCTAAGAGCTGCTGTCCATCAGGAAGGAATCCCCTGGGATGAAAGCTGCTGTGTTTTCAGGAGGGAAACTTTGCATTTTGGGGTTTTCTGGGGGGCAGCAGCCTGGTTTGTGCCTCCTGACCCTGAACCACTTGTCCCACAGGTCAGAGCCCTCCGTGTGTGTAGGGTAGTTAAAGCCAAAGCAGCTTTGTGGCAGGAGGATGGATTTAGAGTGGGACTAATGAAATTGAGGATATCAGGAAAAGCCCCCGATGGTGAGTGGCAGAAGCAGCACCTTTGCTTGGAGTGTGAGCAGCTGGTGTTGGGGCAGGGCTGGCAGTGCCCACTCACCAGGGGTGACACAGCCCTGGCTGGTGCCTGCCAGGAACAGCACGGGCAAGGTCACTGCTCAGCCTAACACAGACTCTGCTTCTTGCATGCACTGGCCTGGTAAAGCCTGGTTTTAACTCATTAAACCCTGGTGTGAGGCAGGGAGGAGCTCTCCCTGCTGAGGAATGCTGGCACAGCTTGTCAAACAGCACAGAACAGAATTCCCAATGTTTTCTCCTGATGAATGGAGCTTTTTTTGCTTTTTGGGTTTTTTTTGCCTTGTTTTCTTGTCAGATCCCTCCAACTGAGCATGCCCAGAAATTCAAGCCACGAGATTAAATCTGTATTATTCCAACATTTGGTTAAGGACTTCCTGTGCCAAAGGGAGGAATCCTTGTGCTCATTGTGCACGAGTGCTTCGATTGGTGCTGCTTGGAAAGCCTCAGCCAGTTTGCAACACTTGCATTTAGTTCCCTGATACTCTGTTGTGTGCAAAGACACCTCTAGCTGGTTAAAAATCCCCCTGGATTTGGAATATTGCCTGGGAAAGGGGGACTGGGAGCAATCTGGGACTTCCAAGAGCACAGGAGAGTTACTTTTCATCCCAGGGCGTTGCAAACCTGCTTTTTGTGAAATATTACCCAAAGTCCTGATTCCTCTGGGCTGTTTTGGGTCAAACTGACTGTTCCTCTTGCAGAGCGAGGCCTCTTTGAGAACACAGCCTCAGGATGGGCAGTCAGGCAGTGTTTTAAACCTGATGGCAGTCAGGCAGTGTTTTAAACCTGATGGCAGTCAGGCAGTGTTTTAAACCTGATGGCAGTCAGGCAGTGTTTTAAACCTGATGGCAGTCAGGCAGTGTTTTAAACCTGATGGCAGTCAGGCAGTGTTTTAAACCTGATGGCAGTCAGGCAGTGTTTTTTGCCTGGATCTCTTCCTGGTTTTTTGTCTTGCACGTTTTGCTCTGGAGAATGAGGTGAAGGGAGGTTTTTCCTTAGTGGCAGTTCAGACCTGGGCAGTTCTGTGATGTTACCCCTCAGTCCCTGACTTTGCTCATCCCAATTCCAAAGGATTTGCTGTTTTCTCCCTCTGGATTGTCCTTTCACCCAGGACAGGCAGCACTTCCAGCTTTGATAGGATGGAAACAGATTCTCTGCCATCTCCATCAGTGCTGCTTTTTGTCACTTGCTGTAAGGATGTGCCATTCCTGGTGCTCTGGAGAGGCCACTCACAGGTGACAGCCACCCTGAGGGTGACACAAACCTCTGCCCTGGGCTCAGTCCTTGGCCAGGCCCAGCCACGGGGCTGCAGCTCCAGCCAGGGTTAAACATTAGCAAGGCAGAGCCTTTGCCATGGAATTTCCCTTCCTGTTCAGCCTGTCCTCCCTTTTCCAGGAGCTCAGCTGTGCTGTTTGTCCTGTGTTTGCTCAGAAATCCTTTGCTTGTCCCCAGATCAAGCCAGGAGAGGTTGCAGTGGATCCTGCAAGGGCAATGCTGAGGTTGCAGTGGATCCTCCAGGGCAGTGCTGAGGTTGCAGTGGATTTGCTGAGGTTGCAGTGGATCCTCCAGGGCAATGCTGAGGTTGCAGTGGATTTGCTGAGGTTGCAGTGGATCCTCCAGGGCCATGCTGAGGTTGCAGTGGATCCTCCAGGGCCATGCTGAGGTTGCAGTGGATCCTCCAGGGCCATGCTGAGGTTCCCAGCTGAGCTCTGCAGCCTGGGCAATCAGCAGTGCAAACCCTTTGCTCTCCTTTGCCCAGGGAAGGAAGCGAGTCTGAGTGTTCTGGCTGACCCTTTCCTTCCTGAACAACTTCTGCAAACCCCAGTTTCTCACAGTTCCTCTTTGTTCTGGGCAGGAGTGAAACACCACCGGGTTCTTGGCACAGATCAAATCAAAGTTCTTGTCCCCCACTATCCAGGGAAGGGCTGCTCTTCAGGTCTGACTAAAACCAGATCGTGGCTCTGTTAAACCCCTCTTGGAAGGCAGTGAGAGCAGCAGGGGTTGAGTGGCTCTTTCTGCAGTTCCTGTCCCGAGGGATTGTCCCAGATCTGCACATTTAACAGGACATTTGTTTGTTTTAAAACTTGAAGTGTGATGCTAAGGGTAAATGAGCCCAGTAAACCTTGAAGATGCCCTTTTGATAACTAAACTATTCATAAATATCACTGGGCTGCTTTCCTTTGGCCCTGTAAAGCTTTGTTGATGCCTGTCTTGCTGACTTGATGACTTTAAGGATTCTTTTCTTGTCTGATTGTAGTCCAAATGCGTTTCAGAATGTGCACCACAGCCTGGGGACACGGTAGGTGTTCCATGTGAGTGGGCAATGCTGAGGGGGTGCCAGTGCTAGTGAACCTTTGCCTTAGAGAACTGGAAATAAAGAGGGTCTGCCAAAGCCCATCTGTCACCAGCCTGAGGTGTCAGAAGCACGTCCCAGGACACGCTGCCGGCTTTGAGATGCACAAAACCACTCACGACTAACAGCTGGAAAATGTTTGTTGAGATGTGAAACGTGAGCAGCAAGCCAGGCCAGGTTCTCATTTGGATTTTTACCTTGATTTGCAGAAGGTGGCTGTAACGAAGCTCACTAAGGAGCGCAGACTAAAAGGAAACAAAGTGTCCTGTGCGGTGGGTTTCTCTCCGAGGCTGCTGCGACCCCTCAGCATCGCGTGTGACTCTTTGTGCTGCTCTGCAACAGCAGCTGCGCTGCCCAGCACCACCCCCAGCTCCTCCCTGTCCTGCCGGGGCTCTCTCTCTCCCTCTCTCGATGTTGTAGGCACAGGGGCTGCCGTGGTTCCATCTGTGCTCCCTGGGGAATGAGCCCGCTGTGTGTTTTTCTCCCCTCGCAGCCCCGGGGCCCTTGGCTTGGCTTGCTGTGCTCCCACAGAGCTGAAGCATTTTTGGTGCTTAGCAAAACAAAGGAATTTGTCAGGGTTGGATGGTCAGGATCGATGGTGGATCAGGGCCGGGGGGAGGGCTGTGTTCCACCCAGGCATCCACAGTGCCTCCCTGGGCATGCACGCACTGCTGGGTGTGGGATTTACTGCAGACACACTGCACTGCTGGGTGTGGGATTTACTGCAGACACACTGCACTGCTGGGTGTGGGATTTACTGCAGACACACTGCACTGCTGGGTGTGGGATTTACTGCAGACACACTGCACTGCTGGGTGTGGGATTTACTGCAGACACGCTGCACTGCTGGGTGTGGGATTTACTGCAGACACACTGCACTGCTGGCTGCAGCTTGCACCATTGCTGATTTATTCCAAACATGCTGGGTGCAGTTTTTACCATTTCTGATTTACACACACACACTGCTGGGTGCAGTTTGCACCATTGCCGATTTATTCCAAACATGCTGGGTGCAGTTTTTACCATTCCTGATTTACACACACACACTGCTGGGTGCAGCTTTCACCATTCCTGGTTTACACACACACACTGCTGGGTGCAGCTTGCACCATTCCTGATTTACTCCACACACACTACTAGGTGCAGTTTTTACCATTCCTGATTTATACACACACACTGCTGGGTACAATTTTGCACCATTCCTGATTTACTCCAGACATGCTGGGTGTAGTTTTTACCATTTCTGATTTACACACACACACTGCTGGGTGCAGTTTGCACCATTCCTGATTTACACACACACTGCTGGCTGCAGTTTGCACCATTCCTGATTTATTCCAAACATGCTGGGTGCAGTTTTTACCATTTCTGATTTACACACACACTGCTGGGTGCAGTTTTTACCATTCCTGGTTTACTCCACACATGCTGGGTGCAGTTTTTACCATTCCTGATTTACACACACACACTGCTGGCTGCAGTTTGCACCATTCCTGATTTACTCCAGCTGAAGCCCTTCTGGAAGTGGTGCTGACTGGTAAATCCCTGAGGATTTAATGAAATTTGTCCTCTTCTGATGTGGCCACAAAGCTGTGACTTCTGTGGCTTAATCCTTACAAAAATATCGATTTTTTTTTAGCTGCTGTCACTTACTCTGTCTGCTTTTATGAATCATTTATGGGGTGGCAGAGTAGCCACTTGCTGATTGACTCACCCAGATATTTGCAGGTCCTGACCAGCAGATCACACAAACTAAAACTGGAACTAATGGAACCTTTCCTTAGCAGCCCTTAAAATGATGTTTTATGTCTTTGAATCCCTTTTGATGATGGCAAATGCTCTTCCAGCCATTCCCATGAAATGTAGTTGTCCTAAATGCTGGCAAATGAGCCCTGGCCTCTTATCCCAGTTAAATGTTGGGTTCTTTTCCCTGCATGAGCAATTCCTCAGTGCCTGTTGCTCTTTCACTGTCATGTCAAGTAAATTGGTGTGGAATTGCTGTGGAACATTTCCAGTTAACTCTGCCATGGAGTGCTTAACTGGGAGAAGAGTCCTTGATGTTGGGTAGGGTGTTCAAAGACTTCAGGTGGATGTTCTGTGCATTTGTTTCTCACAGCCTCTTGCTTGGGATGCTTCAGATCTCACTTTAGGGTTGCCTTGTAGGAAAGTGCTTTGCATGGTGCTCCCCTCAAACCTGTGCTAGAGCAGAAGTGCCAACCCTGCCCTGCCTGCACTGACACTGCAGCTCCCTGGGAATGTTCTTTATTTTCCAATTCTCAGATCACCCCAGCAAACTTCACTAGTGCAAACGTGGGCTTGGGGGCAGAGCTGAGGGGTTTAAGTGGGGAGGATTGAAATCCAACACCCTGGAGGTCACTGAACCCCAGGGGAAGGATTGTCCCCTCAGCTCTGTGAGTGACACTGGCGTGGGCAACAACAACCTCTCCGTGCCAAGGTGGATTTAATCTGTCCATCAGGCTGGAAATGTGGAAGGGAGGGGTTTATCCTGAAGGTTTGCTTCTGTGGGGTGAGGAAGAAGTGTCTGATGTTGCTGTTCACCCTCTGTGTGTCCCAGTCCTCCAGCAGTGACAGCGGGAGCAGCAGCAGCAGCAGCAGCTGTAGCAGCAGCAGCATCAACAGCCCCGACAGAGCAGAGTCCAGCCTCAACCCCAGGATTGCAGGATCCAGCCCTGTCTCCTCCCAGCCCTTCCACGAGCAGTCTGCACTAAGCCAAGGTCCTTACTTCCACATCAACCAGATCCTGAAGGAAGCCCACTTCCACAGCCTACAGAGCCGGGGACGCCTCCCTACATGATAACCCAGCAGCTCCCTGCCTTCTGTGAAGGGACAGCACTGTGTAGATTTGATATTTCAACTTCAAAGTTTGTTAAAATGGAATTGCACAAAATTGCCTGTTGCCTTTTCAGTCTATATTTGAAATAACAGGTTAACAGGAGATTGTTTACTTGTGGTTTGCTGCACTATTGCAATGCAAAAGGGGCTTTGAAGCAATTTTTATAGGATTCTTTTTGGGGTGGTTCTAAAGGACGTGGCAAGAGGAGACTGAGGAGTCCACATGTGTGTTATAGGATTGCAAACTGTCCAATTCCAATCGACTGCCTAATCTGTTTGTTAGCAAGTTGTTGCTTTCTGTAAAATTCTCTTAAGCGTTCCTCTTCAGTTTTATAAGTCTTTTTTTAATTTCAATAAACTAGTTAAAAAATGATTTGGCAACATAATTTTTTGAGCATTTAGTTAGTGAAAATAGGAGCAGTGAGTGCAGATGCTTAGGCCTGTGAGCTTCCACCCAGCTCAGGGTGATGAGGCTTCTCTCATGAGCTTCAGGACTGGAAGGGAAATGTGAAATTAGAGCAGGACAGGTCGGGCAGGTGCTGCAGGGGCCTCTCAGAGCAGGGTGGTGGTGCCTGGAGGACACAGGCATCTTACCCTGCTCCAGCACCCCAGCTGTGAAATGTTTGGTTTTCTGTTAGTGTCTAGGTTGTTTTGGCTTTTTATTTCCCTTTAATTCGACTTTAACAATGTAAGGAGAGGAGGTGAAAGAGCAGCTCCACCTCTGATGCAGCAGCCAGGGGACAAGGACAACCCAAGCTCTGCCTGCTTCCCGTGCCACGCCCCGCTCTGAGGATGGGAATCCTGACAGTCCTGGAGGTGTCACCGAGGGGACAGACAGACACACAGACACATCTCAGTGAAGACAAACCCCCAGAGCAGGTTTATTGCTTGCTGCCTCACTTGGTCATGCCCGAGAGCCAGCCCAGCTTGAAGAGGGACGGGGCGGCCGCGTCCTCGTCGTCGGTGAGGAGCTGCCGGAACAGCGAGCCCGGCCGAGCCTCGTCCTCCCTGGGCAGCACAGCCCCTGCAGCCTGGCCCTTTGGGAACACAAAAGTGACTCTGACTGTCACAGCACCCCCGGGGCTCCCTCTGTCCCCTCAGCAGCACAGGGCACGCAGCCAGAGCAGTGTCACTGCTGGGGGAGTGACAGACGCACACCTGGTAGCAACAGGCACTTGGCAGATGGCACTCAGTGCTCATAAAACCCCAAGGAACACTCAGCAAAACCCTCTGAGCAAGGGATCACAGCGTGGTAGAAGCACAGCTGGTGCCCTTGCAGGAGAACTGCAGATTTGAACCTCTCCAGAAGAGTTTTAGCACTGAAGGAGGAGCAAGCATCTGTCAGGGATCCTGGCAAGTGTGGCTAGCACAGGACACGGGTGTGCTGAGCACAGGGGAGTGACAGAACGAGCCAGACATCACTGCACACTGCTATGCTCTAGTCCAGCTGAGCTGTGAGAGGTAAGGAATACCTTTGCTGGGAAGTTCTGGGCTTTTAAACACCCCTTCTGCTGGGTCTGGTCCTTAAGGGCTCTGAGAAATGGAGAAGGAGAGTTGCAAATTGAACTTTATCTCAAATGACACTGGTAAAACCAGGCCTTGACCTCTTTGTCTTGGCTCTTGTCAACTCAACAACTTGTCCCAGTTGCCAAGACCACCAGGGATAGATTGGGCTGGTAATAAGTAAAGGAAACATTAATTGCTGCTGCTTCCCACAGCAGTGAGGTGTTCCTTGGCTCTCACCCAGCACACAGAGCTCCATCTAAGCAGATGTTTTAAACTGGGGGAAATGGAGCAACAGAAACATTGGCTGCTACAGCTCAGCACCAGGGGAGCAGCAGCAGGACACTCCTCACACAGCTGGGGTACCTGGCCAGGCCTCCTCGGGGTTACAGGGCAGCATCCCACTGCAAAGGAGTTCAAGCATTAGCTGCTGTCCCTCAGCCTTTCCTGCAGCCCTCTTTAATGAGCTTTGATGCATTGCCCTCATCCATGTCAGCCCTCACTGCCCTTGCAGTGGTTTTTGCCTGCCACAGAGCAGTGGCCCCAAAACCACAGGGGCAGAGGGTGGGTGGGGTTTTGGAGGCTCCTGGAGAATCCACCCCATCCCCTGCTGTGCTGCCGTAATGATTCATTTTACTGAAAATAAAAATCAGGTGAAATAATGTTTGGCTACTTTCTTCTTTGCCCATAAACTCCAGTGTCGGGGGGACAATGAATACTGGGGAAATATTCCTGTTTTTACAGCTCAGTTCAAACACCAACCTGGACTCTTTCTGTGCTCCTGGCAGTGGATTTGCTCTTCCGTGAGCTCGACATGCTCAGTGGCAGCAGTCCAAACCTTAAGAAATGGAAGAAAGAAATGTGGGAAGCAGCAATTCCAGAGCAGCTTCCCAGAGGCTGGAGGATGCCTGGAAGAGCTGGGTGCCTCACCTGATCTGGCTGGATGCTAAGGGCAGGATGTTGTGCAGCTCCTGCGAGCTCAGAGCGCCGCCCCTGCTCGTGTACTGGTTCTCTGTCCCAGTCAGCAGCCCAAAGAGAACCTGCAAGGCACCAGGAGAAGCTTGGATTTGGGAAGGAGAAGCTGGAAAGCACCAGGATTTGGGGAGGAAAAGCTGGAAGACACCAGGATTTGGGGAAGAGGAGCTGGAAGGCACCAGGATTTGGGGAAAAGAAGCTGGAAAGTTCCAGGATTTGGGGAGGAGGAGCTGGAAGGCAGCAGGGTCTGGAGAAGAGAAGCTGGAAAGCAGAAGGATTTAGGGAGGAGAAGCTGAAAGGCAGCAGGATTTGGGGAGGAGAAGCTGGAAGGCAGCAGGATTTGGGGGAGAGAAGCTGAAAGGCAGCAGGATTTGGGGAGAGAAGGTGAAAGGCAGCAAGATTTGGGGAACAGGGACTGGAAGGCAGCAGCAGGATTTGGGGAAGACGAGCTGGAAGACATCAGGATTTGGGGAAGAGAAGGTGGAAGGCACCAGGATTTGGGGAAGAGAAGGTGAAAGGCAGCAGGATTTGGGGAAGAGAAGGTGAAAGGCAGCAGGATTTGGGGAAGAGAAGGTGGAAGGCACCAGGACTTGGGGAAGAGAAGGTGAAAGGCACTGGGATTTGGGGAAGAGAAGCTGGAAAGCAGCAGCAGGATTTGGGGAAGAGAAGGTGAAAGGCACCAGCATTTGGGAAAAAGGAGCTGGAAAGCAGCAGGATTTGGGGAAGAGGAGCTGGAAGGCAGCAGGAGCTGTTTGGATCTGGGGTTCCTGCAGAGCTGACCCCGCAGTACGTGGTAACTCCACTGGCACACCATCAGCACTGAGTGTGAACAGCAAGTGCCTCTCTCCCCCCTCTTAACTCTGGTGTTTAATTATTCCCACAGCTGAGTCCCAGGCCTGTTTCAGCACTGCTTAACCCAATTAGTGTGGCACAGGCTCCAGTGAATCCTGTTAGATAAAGTTCAGGCAGCCCAGAGCAGGGCTGTGCAGCCGGCTCAGCCAGCTCCTCTTATCTCCAGCTGGCACTGAGCACTCTTCCCTTTGCAGGCAAGTGCCAGTGCTTATCTTGAGGCACTGAGCAGTTCAAAGACAGCCCAGCTGCCCTGCTGAAGGCACTGTGCAGTGTCCCTGCTGCCCCAGCCCTGCTCCCTACCGAGGTTCTCTGCACCAGGCGGTTCAGGTTGCTGTTCAGGTGTGGGGTGAAGACATCCAGGTCAAAGGGGTCGATGTGTCCCTCCAGGAAGTCGATGACCTTCTCAATCCTGCAGGCAGAGCAGAGAGCTCCTGTCAGGGGTGACACCCTGGTGATGCCAGCTCTGAAGCAGCCAGGGATTTCCTGTCTGGGGTGACTGAGCACAACAGGAATTACTCAGCACAGCAGCAGCTGCCCCAGGGCTTTCCAGCTCTTACACAACCCCAGCAGCAGGAACTGCTCCCCGTGGTACCCCCCAAGACCTTAACTCTTGGCTGGAAGCTCAACTGCTCCGTCCAGGGGCACCCTCTGAGGGTATCCTATGGACACCAGGAGGGGGATCAGCCCCTGGCCACAGAACCCCAGCCCTCCTCAGGTTTGAGGATGAGCCCAGTGTTTGTGCAGTGTCAGAGCTCAGAGCTTGCACTGGTTCAGGGCCCCCCAAAGCCCTGCTGGAGGATTGGAACCCCAGAATGTGCCATACCCAGAGTCCTGCTTGATCCTGCTGGGTTTTGTGTCCTCACTCTTGGCTGTCAGGATGATGCTGAGGTACCTCAGGTCGTAGAGTAACTGCAGAGCCCTGCTCTGGGTCAGGGGGAAGCTGTCTGGCCTCTGCAAATGGGACAGGCAGGAATGGGGCTCCTCCCTGGCCCAGGGCAGGCTGCCCAAGGAGCAACATTTGGGAACACTGAGCCCAAGGCACAACCAGAGTGTGAAATCTGGTGGGGGAGGCAGGGTGAGTGTAAGGGTGTTCCCTTTCCAGCTGTCAGGACAGGCATTGTAATGCTGTAATTTTACTGTTCCAGGAGCTGGATATGTCCCTGCATTCCCAGCCACCTTCTCCCTCCCATCCCACCCCCAGGTACCTTCTCCTGCTTCTGCTCCACCAGCTTCCCATAGGCAGCCAGCACCTCTGCCATGCAGCTCCTGAGCAGCTCCTGCAGGGTGACCTTGGGCAGGGTGTGCCCACCAACCCTGTTCACCTCCTGGCACAGGCTGAACAGCAGGCACTGCACGTGCCACGAGGGCTGGGCAGGAGAACACACTTTATTTGCAGTTGCTCTGTAAATTCCCTTCCATTCCCTTCCACATCCCTTCAGCTGCCTGGTGGGAGTGTCCCATTCCTCAGCAGCCACAAAGCTCTGCCCCACAGCTTGGCTCAGGCATCTCACAGGGTCTGGGTTACTGACACCTCAGATTTTGGGTTACAGCAGGGTCTGGGTTACTGACACCTCAGATTTTGGGTTACAGCAGCTCCCAAAGCCCCCCAAAAACTTCATCAGACACTGAGTGCAGTGAGAAGAGAACTGCCTGTTAATCTTCTGTCCACCCACTCCCTGGGGCTGTTCCTCCCTCACCTTCTGGGCCTCCTGCATTCTCACCCAGCTGCTTTTCCCCTCAGATAACAGAATTCACTGGATAAGGCCTCACTGCATTTCCCTGTCCAGCCCCTCCCGTGCTGTGCAAACACAGAACTCACTCCAGGCCTGGCCCTCCTCCCCCTGCCACCTGCTCTGTCCCTCTGAGGTCCTTCCTGTGCCACCACCACACCCTTGGGAAGCCACACGCCTCAGTTCCCTCAGGATTGCTCAGTCCCACTGCTGCAGCCCTGTCCTTCAATGCATCCAACTTCCCTGGAACCTCTCTCCTGGGAGCTCTGTGTTTAAACCAGGCCTAAGTCCTCTTCTGGCTCAGTTTTACAGGATCTGGGCCAACCTTCCTCACAGAGATAAACAGCAACAATGACCTATTTCCTTCCTCTGACCTCTGTCCTCACGAGGTGAGTGTCTCAGAGAGCACCACAGAGTGTTTGTCCCCTGCTGGTGACACCAAACACGGTCCCCAGCAGCTCAGCGATTCTGGAGCCAGTGCTGGGCTCCTCCCACAGGCTGCTCCTCGTACCTGCACAGGCAGCCGGATCTTGGACGTCACGCTGCTCCCAGACTCGGTCTCCTCCTGGATTTCAATCTCGTCCCAGTTGGTGGCCGTGGCCAGGACAGAGCCAGCGGTGTCCAGCAGCAACGTGTGGGTGAAGCACTGAACCAGGCCCTGGAGCACAGCAATGAAAGCCCCGATCACAGAACGCTTCTAACAGGGCCAAGGGCAGCCAGCCCACCCTGCCTGTGACCTGCTGCACTCCCCAAAGTGACCCTCATGGACACCAAGCCCCTGGAGCCCCCCCTGTGACCTGGCAGCAGCACAGGGAGAGCTCTGGGCAGCCCCAGCGAGGGAACCCTCCCCAACACCACCTCTGGGGAGGGAAACTGCTCCTTACTTTGGTGACAGCCGAGCTCCAGAGCTGATAAGCCACCAGGCTCTGCTGCAGGAGCTCTGCCTTCACCCCCTGCCACTGGGCCAGCTCGGGGGACACTTCCTGGGCCTTGCCCTTGCCCAGTTTCTTGGCAGAGCGCGGCTCCTTGGGCTCGGCGCCGCCCGCCCTGCCCAGCACGCAGCGCTGCAGGTGAGGGCACAGCTCGGGCAGGGCCTGGCACAGCCTGGCCATGAAGAGCACGGCGTTGAGCCTGGCATCCCCAGGGGCGTCCAGCTGGCTCTGGGCACTCTGGAGCTGCTCCTGGACGCAGCCCAGGAGGTGCTGGACGCAGGAGACGCAGCGGTCCCGGAGCAGCCCCTGCACGGTGCCGGCGTCGGCGAAGCGGTCGAAGGCAGAGTGCGGTGGCTCCTTGGGGACAGGGTCGTCCCCGGGGAGGTAGGACAGGACATCCTCCAGCCTGGCCTTCAGCTTGGAGTCCAGCGTGGAGCAGAAGCTCTGCACGCACGGGGTGAGCGCCTGTGCCTTCATGGCCAGCCCGCTCCTGGCGAAGGGCCCGCGCTGCCCCACGCTGACCCACGCCGCGTCCCCGGGCAGGTCCCCGGGGCTCTCCGACCACAGGAACAGGGACACGTTGTGCTCCAGCTGGATCTGCTTGCTCAGGGCACCGCTGCCACCTTTCACTTCCAACTCCTCCAAGGCTGCAGCCAGCAGCTGCTTGGAGCTGCTGGAAATGGAGTCGAAGCCTTCTTTGGTCAGAGTCTGCAACAGAACCAGGAGAAAAACTGATTTAGTGTGCCACTAAAACCCACCCTCAGTGAGCTGGGTGAGACAACACCTGGGGGTGCAGAGCAAGGCTCCCCATGGCACAGCACCCACCTGCAGCCTGTCCAGGAAGAGCTGCTGCAGCAGCTCCTCCCAGAAGGACACAGGCCTGCCCAGCAGGCGCCGGCACACGGGCTCCCAGCTGTGGCTGCTGGACTCGCTGGACAGCAGCTCCCACACGGCATCACGGATCCCTGCCAGCCCCTTCATGCTCTTCACGTACACCAGCAGCGTCCTGACCCCTGTCCTGATGTCTTCACTGCACCTGGAGGCAAAGTTTCACCCCTGTGATGGGGGTGAGGCCTTGGCACAGGGTGCTGGGTGTGCTGGGCTGCCTCTGGCTGCTTCAGTCAGGGTGAAGGATGAGGAGGATGAGGGGATGAGGAGGAAGCAGCCAGGCTGGGATTGCCCTGTGCCACTCACATGTTGATCCACTGCTGCAGGGTCTCCCTGAGGTACTCCTGGCTGATGGGGTGTGCCAGGGTGCGCAGGGCCGGCTGGAATCCCACCACGGACTCGGGCAGGTACTTGAACCAACTGCTCAGCTTCAGATCCTCCTCCAGCACCCCTCCTCTCCCTGCAACCACAGCCAGGGCTCAGCCCAGCACGGGGCACCCTCCTGCCTGCACACCTGGGCAGGTGCAGCCTCACCTGCGGGGTTCTGGCCCGTGCTGCTCTCCAGGGTGGAGAAGAGCAACCCACAGGGCAGGGCTGGCTCTGGGGGCACCCCCTCGGGCACGGTGTAGAACAGAGCATGAGCCTGGTACAGCGTGGTGGTGAGCAGCTCCATCAGGGAACACACCTGGGCTTTGATACCTGCGCCTGCAGAGAGGGGACTGTGAGTGAGGGCAGCCCCTCAGCACAGCTCAGTGCCACTGGGACCCCTGCCAGGGAGGGCTGGAGGGCAAAGGACTCAGCCTCGTGCCCCAGCTGCCCCCCAGCACAGGTGGGCTTGGCCTCAGCCCCTGAGAACTGGTAATTTTTGTGCTGTTTTGCAGCGTCCTTGCCATCATGAGATTTATGGGAATCTCCCACCTTCCCATTCACCATCTTCTCATTTATGGGAATCTCCCATCTTCCCACTCACCATCTTCCCAATTTATGGGAATCACCCACACCCATCTTCCCATTCACCATCTTCCCAATTTATGGGAATCTCCCATCTTCCCATTTATGGGAATCTCCCATCTTCCCATTCACCATCTTCCCATTTATGGGAATCTCCCAGCTTCCCAATTTATGAGAATCTCTCATCTTCCCAATTTATGGGAATCACCCACACCCATCTTCCCATTCACCATCTTTCCAATTTCTGGGAATCTCCCATCTTCCCATTTATCATCTTCCCAATTTATGGGAATTGCCCATCTTTCCATTCACCATCTTCCCAATTTACGGGAATCTTCCATCTTCCCAATTTATGGGAATCTCCCATCCTCCCAATTTATGGGAATCACTCACACCCATCTTCCCATTCACCATCTTCCCAATTTATGGGAATCTCCCATCTTCCCATTCACCATCTTCCCAATTTATGAGAATCCCCCATCTCCCCACCCACCTTCCCAATTTCTGTGACTCTCCCCTCCCTGCTGTGGGGGCTCTCCCCGAGCAGCCCAGGAGCAGCCCCGTGGCACTGACCGTGGTGGGGCTGGTTCAGCAGCTGCTGGATTGCCATTTTCCTGGCCAGCAGGAAGTCAGCCAGGGCCTGCCGTGGGGAGCTGTCCTCCAGCAGCATGATGGCACACAGGGCTTCTGCCACCGCCTGCTCCGAGCCCGTGGGGCAGCGCAGCAGGGCCTTGCTCTCCTGCAGGATGGTGGATCTGCCACAGCAACCAGCTGGGAGTCACTGCCTGACCCACACCAGGCTCGTGTGGGACTCTTCACACTGCTATCTGGGTATTACAGGACTGGGGAGATGTTTTAAGTGGAATTTTTGGGGTTGGAAAGGATGTCCCTAAATACCTGTCAGTCCTGTAACCTGGTGGAGCCCCCAGGATGTGCTGCTGGCCATGGGAGATTCCCTCACATCCCTGTGTCCCTGCCTGCCAGCTTTGCAGGGCATTCCTGGGGCACTGTGCTCCCAGCCTGGCACCTGCCCTGGGCTCTCCTGTGGGGTCCAGGTGACAGAGCCTCCTGGCACAGGTGAGGAATTATTCCCCCCCTTGCAGCTCATTTCTGTCCTGCCTTCCCTGAGTCTGAGCAAGTCCCACCGACAGGGAGTGTTTGGGCTGGGAGGGAACTTCAGCATTCAGCACTTCCCAAGCCCTAAACGAGGCAAATCTCATCCAAATTCCAGGATGGGGCACTGGGACACTTCCAGGGATGGGACAGACAAAAATTCTCTGTGCCAGAGCCTCATCCCCTCTTCAGCCAGCCCTTCCCAATCCCTACACCAGCCTGCTCCGAGTCTCATCCAGCTTCCAGGATGGGGCACTGGGACACTTCCAGGGGATGGGACAACCAAAACTTCTCTGTGTAACCTGTGCCAGAACCTCACCCCCTCCTCACCCAACCCTTCCCACCTCACCCAACCCTTCCCACCTCAGCCAGCCCTTCCCAATCCCTAAACCAGGCAAATCTCATCCAGCTTCCAGGATGGGGCACTGGGACATTTCCAGGGATGTGACAGCCAAAACTTCTCTGTGTAACCTGTGCCAGAACATCACCCAACCCTTCCCAATCCCTAAACCAGCCTGCTCAGAGTCTCATCCAGCTTCCAGGATGGGCCACTGGGACACTTTCAAGGATGGGACAGCCAAAAATTCTCTGTGTAACCTGTGCCAGGGGCTCACCCAGCCCTTCCCAATCCCTAAACCAGGCAAGTCTCACCCACCATCCCACCAGGATGGGGCACTGGGACACTTCCAGGGATGGGATAGCCTAAACTTCTCTGTGTCACCTGTGCCAGGGGCTCACCAATCCCTAAACCAGGCAAGTTTCATCCACCATCCCACCAGGATGGGGCACTGGGACACTTCCAGGGATGTGACAGGCAAAACTTCTCTGTGTCACCTGTGCCAGGGGCTCACCCAGCCCTTCCCGTGCCCGTTCCCGGCTCACCTGAGGTGGCTGGCAGCCGCCACCTGGCGCAGCAGGATGGGGAAGCGGGCGAGGACGGCGCTGGAGCGGGCTCGGGGCGTGTCGAGCTGCAGCTGGCGCCGCAGGTGAGCCCCCAGCAGGTGGAGCCGGGCCGCGGGCAGGTACCGGCCCCCCTCCACCGCCCCCCAAACCTGCTCGGGAACCTCCAGCAGCAGCTTCAGCTGAGCTGCTGCTCCATAGAAACTCTGGTGAGCCGGTGGGCGAACCTGGAGGGGGAACACGGGGGGATGAGGGGATAAACAGAGGATAAAGAGGGGCAAAAATAGGGGATGGGTGGAGAGAACAAGGTGGGAAAGGGGCCAGGCAGGGAGATGGAGTGGGGGGAAAAGAGTGAATCCAAGAGGGAAAGAGGGGATGGAAGAATACAAAAGGGGATAAAAGAGGGGCAAAAATACGGGATGGGTGGAGAGAAGAAGGGATGGGGAGGAGGAGAGGAAGGTGGGAAAAGGGGCCAGGCAGGAGTGGGGGGAAAAGAATGGATCCAGGGGGGAAAGAGGAGATGGAGGAATAGACAGGGGGATAAAAGAGGGGCAAAAATAGGGGATGAGTGGAGAGAACAAGGTGGGAAAGGGGCGAGAGTGGGAGAAGGGACCAGGCAGGAATGGGTCCAAGGAGGAAAGAAGGAATAAGGGAATAGACAGGAGGATAAAAGAGAGGCAAAAATATGGGATGAATGGAGAGAAGAAGGGATGGAGGACGAGAGGAAGGTGGAAGAAGGGGCCAGGCAGGGAGATGGAGTGGGGGTAAAAGAGTGGGTCCACGGGGGAAAGAGGCCCCGAGGGGTTCCGTGGCCGCCCCGCTGTCCCTCACCGTGCCGGCGGGGCCGGGCCGGGCGGTGCCGCCGCGCTGCAGTCCCCTCACGGCGCCCAGCAGGCGCTCGGCGCTCCGCCGCATCTCGGCGATGGTGTCGGCCGCCTCGATGAGGTCTCGGTAGCGCTCGCCCACCATCTGCCGCAGCTCCTCCCGCTTCTGCTCGATACCGGCGCGCAGCCGCCGCTCCACCGCCCGCAGCTCGGCCGCCGTGTGCGCCTCGAACAGCGCCTCGGCCTCGGCACCGCGCGCCGCCATCGCCGCCACGACACCGGCACCGGGCCCGGCCCTCACCGCCGGGGCCGCCGCTGCCATCTTGGGCACGGGAAGGGGACGGCGCTTCCGGCGTCACCGCCGGGCGAAGCTGCCATCTTTGTGCCGGGCACACGGGAGTGTTGCCACGGCAGCACCGCCATCTTTGTGCCGGGACACGGGAGTGTTGCCACGGCAGCACCGCCATCTTTGTGCCGGGACACGACAGTGTTGCCACGGCAGCACCGCCATCTTTGTGCCGGGCACAGCCGCACCAGAGTGTCGTTCCCGTGGCAGCGCCGCCATCTTTGTGCCAGGCACAGCCGCCCCCGGGCGCCGTTACCGTGGCAGCGCCGCCATCATTGTGTCGGGCATATCCAGGCCTGGGTGCCGACGGCAGCGCCGCCATCTTTGTGCCGGCCACAGCCGCACCCGGGTGCCATTTCCATGGCAGCATCGCCAGCATTGTGTCGGGCACATTCAGCCCCAGATGCCGACGGCAGCGCCGCCATGTTTCTGTCGGGCACAGCCCCACCCCCGGTGCCGTTACCGTGGCAGCGCCGCCGCCATCTTTGTGTCGGGCACAGCCGCGCCCCTGTGCCGTTGCCATGGCAGCGCCGCCATCTTTGTGCCGGGCACAGCCGCGTTGCCACAGCGACGCGGCCAGAGGGGAGCAAACGCCGCTTTGTTTATTTTATTTATAGTTTGTTTATTTATTTAATCGCGTTTTCTTTTTCTTCCCCGTTTCCCGGGAAACGGGTCGGGCTCCGCGGCCTGCGGGTGCCGCTGTCACTCCACACACACCGGGAGGTTTCGCCCACGGGGCACTTTGGGCTGCTTGGTTCCAGCAGGGCTGGGGGTGTTTGCCCATCCTCTCCTTACAAAAACACCGCTCTGAGCAGCGGGATATTCCCCCAAAATCCATCCAGGGTGGGGTAGAATGGGATTGAGCTTTAAGGTCCCTTCCAGCCCTGAAGGGAGAGGCAGATCCGGAGCCAGGCAGGATCCAGCTCCGCGGGAGATGCTCTGCAAGCAGGGCAGGTGGGCTGGGGTGTTATATTAAAATCCCGTTTGTGCTGGAAATTGAGATGGGAACAAAAAGAATCCCAGGTGTTTGGTTTATTCGCGTGGGCAGTGTTGGTGCTGCTGGGCTGCACAGCTGCTCAGAGATGAACTTTTTGTTTGTAGGAGTTGATAAACTCTGCTCCCAGGGGCAGGACAGGGGGAAACTGCCTCAAACTGTGCCAGGGCAGGGGCAGGATGGACACCAGGAGGAATTTCTGCATGGAAAGGGCAGTGGAGGAGTTCCCATTGCTGGATGAAGGGATTTAAAGCTGTGTGGATGTGGCACTTGGGGACAGTCCCCATCCCTGAACTGAGGGATTTAAAGCTGTGTGGATGTGGCACTAGGGGACAGGAGCAATGGGAGAGTCCCCATCCCTGGATTAAGGGATTCAAAGCTGTGTGGATGTGGCACTTGGGGACAGTCCCCATCCCTGGATTAAGGGATTTAAAGCTGTGTGGATGTGGCACTTGGGGACAGTCCCCATCCCTGGATTAAGGGATTCAAAGCTGTGTGGATGTGGCACTTGGGGACAGTCCCCATCCCTGGATTAAGGGATTCAAAGCTGTGTGGATGTGGCACTTGGGGACAGTCCCCATCCCTGGATTAAGGGATTCAAAGCTGTGTGGATGTGGCACTTGGGGACAGTCCCCATCCCTGAACTGAGGGATTCAAAGCTGTGTGGATGTGGCACACCTGGGCACAGGGGCAGCGGTGGCCTGGGCAGTGCCAAGGTTGGACTCAGATCTTTGAGGGGTTTTCCAGCCTGAACAATTCTGGGATGCTCTCACAGGGAGGTGCCCGAGCCTGGCTCATATCCCGCTGCTCCAACACACACAAACAACCAGAAACTGTAGGAAAATCTTTTATTTCCCTCCCTGTGGCAGTCAGGAGCCTTTGCTGCAGGGAGGCTCAATCCCACACTGGAGGGACATTGAGGAATGATTGCCAGGGAGGAAAACAGGGCTGGGAGTGGGGACATGGCCTGGGCACGTCCTGGTCACCACAGAGCCACTGACAGAGCACGGACACAGGGATGGACAGAGCTGCTGGGGCTCTGCAGGGAACAGAGACCTCCCTGCACCTCCCTTGCCCTGCAGAAATCACCTGGCAGAGTGGCAGCAGTGTCTGTGGTCCCTCCTGGTGCCACCAACGCCCTGGCACACGGGGAGGGAGCCAAGGGTGCCCTGTGGGGCCGTGTGAGTGAAGAGAAAACCCCCCCTGGGCACACCCAGAATATACAATTTACATGTATTTACAATCAGACATGGGGTGGGGTGGGATGGAGGGATGGATAAAATCCATGGATGGAGGGATGGAATCCATGGAGGGATGGATGGAATCCATGGAGGGAGGGATGGAATCCATGGATGGAGGGATGGAATCCATGGAGGGATGGATAAAATCCATGGATGGAGGGATGGAATCCATGGAGGGAGGGATGGAATCCATGGAGGGATGGATAAAATCCAAGGATGGAGGGATGGATGGAGGGAGTGGCCAGGCTTTGCATCCCTCAGCATCTCCTGCTCGGGACACAGCTGGAGGAGTGTTGGAATTTTAAGTTTGGATTTTTAGGAATATGAAATGTTTGTGTAAGAGGAGGATCCTCCCAGGCTGGCTCTCCTCTCCTGGCTTTTCACAGTCCAGGCCCTGCAGCAGGCAGGGGGTGGAGCTGGAGTCCCTCGGGACGGGCAGGTGCCAGGCTGGGTGCCAGAGGCTGGCAGGGCAGCAGCAGCAGCAGCAGCAGTCTGTTCCACACTCAGCAGCAGGGAGGCAGCTCTGGGCTCTGCTGTGTCCTTTGCTGGTGATTCCCCCTGGCAGCAGCAGCAGCAGGGAGGGGCTGGAGGCTCTCCCTGAGCAGTTTGGGATCAGTTGTGAGGCTGGATCAGAGCCTGGGTGCTCTCCTTGCCTGGCATGGGCACCTGGGCACTTCTGGAGCCCTCCGTGGGGTGTCCCACAAAGACAAAGCTCTTCCCACCGTGGCAGGGTGGGGACACCCTCAGACACACGGCAGTGCAGTTCAGGAGGGGATGATTTCAGTCCAAGGCAGCGCTGGAGCTGCAGAGATGCTCTGGGAAGGCTCCAGGGCCAGCCCCAGCCCCTCCTGCCCACCCGAGCAGGATTTGGGCACTGCCCAGCACAGTGCCCAGAGCCAGGCTGGCTCCCAGGGGACACGGGGGTGAGGGAGGGGACAGCAGGGATGTCCCCATGCAGGTGGATCCGTGCGACTGGGCAGCTGTGGGGCCACCCCTCAGCCTCTCTGGGGAGGCAGTGGTGAGGAGGAAAAGGGGAATTGGTTCCCACAGGCTTTGGGGAGGCCTTGCTGGGACTGGAAAGCTTCAGGAGTGACCCAGACCCCTGCTCCAGACAGCCCAGGGAGCTTGTGGCACACCAAGGAAAAGGGGAATTGGTTCAGGAGTGACCCAGACCCTGCTCCAGGCAGCCCAGGGAGCTTTTGGCACACCAAGGAAAAGGGGAATTGGTTCAGGAGTGACCCAGACCCCCACTCCAGGCAGCCCAAGGAGCTTGTGGCACACCAAGGAAAATGGGAATTGGTTCAGGAGTGACCCAGCCCCTGCTCCAGGCAGCCCAAGGAGCTTGTGGCACACCAAGCTAAAAGAGAATTGGTTCTCCAAGGCTTTGGTGATGCCACGCTGGGAATGTCAGGCTGGTTCAGGAGTGATCCAGCTCCAGGCAGCCCAGGGAGCTTGTGGCACACCCCAATCCGTGCTTCCCAACCCCTGGGATTTGGGAGAATTCCCTCCCTGCCTCTCCAGGCAGGAGCTGTCACTGCTCCCAGTCTGGGTGTGAAGCACTGGCCGGCTCAGCCTCTCGGCTCTGCAGTCACCAGCAGAGATTCCTCATCCCACCACAGCAGCCCGAGCACAGCAGATCCGATCTGAGGTCAAGTCCCCACTAAAATCAAGTGGCTGGGAAGGGAAACTTCGTTACCGGCAGGAGCAGCAGCGGCGGGGCTGATGTTTATTAGTCAGCAATGAACAGCAGAAGGTTTTATTCTGCTGCTTTTACAGCACTGCCGGGCCGTGCCTGCAGCTCCCTCCCAGCGCATTTTGCTTTCCTGCCCTTTTATCCTCGGTGAAAGGCGGCCAAGAGAGCCCTGGCAGCCCCCAGGTGCCCCTGCCCTGCTCCATCCTGCCTCGGTGGCCTTGGGGACGGTGGTGGCAGCGCCCCAAACCCCTCATCCCTCAGCTGCAGCCCCCGATCCCCATCCCAGCAAAGCGGGGACACATTTCAGATCCCGCTCTGAGCACCCCAAGCGTCACTGCCTGGGGGTTTGTCGGGGCAAAGCTGATCTGGGCAGGGAATTCCCAGGATTTCTGCATTTCCACATCAAACCAGTTTGTCGGGACAGAGCTGATCTGGGCAGGGAATTCCCAGGATTTCTGCATTTCCACATCAAACCAGTGCAGAGGGAGGTGCAGCTGCTGGGAACAGGGGTCCCCCCCTCACCCATCGGGATTTTGGTGGCAGGGCTTGCACGGACACGGCTGGGATGGGGTCAGATCAGATCGGGTTTGGCCTGGCTGCAGGTGAGTTCTGGGGGCTCCACACATCCCCCTCTGCATCACAAATCCCCCTCCCCATCCTGCATCCCCATCAATCACACAGCCCCCTGCTCATCACAAATCCCCCTCCCCATCACGCATCCCCGTCAATCCCCCTGTCCATCACTCACATATCCCCCTGCCTATCACTCACACAGCCCCTTGCCCATCACTCACACAGCCCCCTGCCCATCACACAGCCCCTTCCCCTTCACTCACAGAGCCCCTTCCCCATGGCACAGCCCCCTCCCCATCACAGAGCCCCTTCCCCATCACTCAACAGCCCCCTCCCCATGGCACAGCCCCCTCCCCATCACTCCCACAGTCCCTGCCCATCACACAGCCCCTTCCCCATTATTCACACAGCCCCTGCCCATCACTCACACAGCCCCCTCCCCATCACAGAGCCCCTTCCCCATCATTCACACAGCCCCCTCCCCATTATTCACAGAGCCCCTTCCCCATCACTCACATATCCCCCTGCCCATCGCACAGCCCTTGCCCATAACAGAGCCCCCTCCCCATAGATCACACAGCCCCCTGCCCATCACACACACATCCCCTTCCCCATCACACAGCCCCCTCCCCGTAGATCACACAGCCCCCTGCCCATCACACACACATCCCCCTCCTCATCACACAGCCCCCTCCCCATCACTCCCACAGTCCCTGCCCATCACACAGCCCCTTCCCCATTATTCACACAGCCCCTGCCCATCACTCACACATCCCCCTACCCATCACACAGCCCCCTCCCCATCACTCCCACAGTCCCTACCCATCACACAGCCCCCTGCCCATCACTCACACATCCCCCTCCCCATGGCACCCCCGCCCTCCGCACATGCCGCCCCCTCCGAGTGCCCACGGCGGCGGCACTGACGCATCGCTGCGGCGGTGACACCGAGCCCAGCCCCGCTCCCGGCCCTCCCGGAGCTCTCCCCGTGCCCCGGAGCTGCTGCAATTCCTGCAGCCGTGCCCCGAGCCCGGGGGCAGCCGCGCTCCCACCTCCGTGCCCAGCCAGGGGACAGCGAGGTGCCACACACGGGCACCTGCACGCTGGCGCTGTTCCTGGGAGGAGCAGGAAAGAGTTAAAAGCAAACAATTGCTCACATGGCTCTGCTTTGTCTTGCGGTAAATGCAGCGTCCAACAGAGCCAGGGGCAGGTAGCCTGGCACCGAGCCCTTTCGGGGAGCTGGCGGGGGGGGCACAGCAGGATGGGGTGGCCCAGGCTGGCATTTGCTGCAGGAGCTGGGCACAACCATGGGCAAATTTCATCCAGAGCTGAAGTTTGGGATGAGCAAGCGGCACCGCAGGCAGGTGGCACCTGCTGCAGCCTCACCTCCCACAGCTGTACTGCGGGGTGCAGGCTCCGTCCTGCTGGCGATGGTGGCACCAGGGTGGGTGGCACGGGGCAGGGTGACCGAGCCCCGGCTGTTCTCCCCACACAAACCCCCCGTTCCCACGGCTCGGCTCTGCAGCAGGGGCCTGTGAACGGCTCCGGCCTCTGGCACAGCCCTGGGCTGCTCCGGCAGGGAGCGGCCACTTCTCCCTCTGCCCTGGGCTTTCCCTGGAGCCCCAAGGAGGGGCTTGGGCGGGGGTCAGAGCCCCGGGTTTGGGGCTCGGAGGGCAGCCAGGGACAGCGACAGCGACAGGGACAGGGACAGGGCTGAACGTTTCGGGACAGTCTTGGGAAGGCAAATGGAGCGGGTGTGGGGCCAGCCCCGCCACCCCTCACACAGCGCAGGATCCCGGGGATGGATCCGTGCTGCCCCATCCCAGTGCAGGATCCCGGGGATGGATCCGTGCTGCCCCATCCCAGTACAGGATCCAGGGGATGGATCTGCACTGCCCTGCAGGATCCAGGGGATGGATCCGCGCTGCCCTGCCCCATCCCAGTGCAGGATCCCGGGGATGGATCCCCAGCTGCTGGCAGCCCCGTTGTCCGCTCCGCCCGCTGCCTTCGGCCCGGACAAGGGTGGGGAGCGCGTCCCCAGCCCCCCCTGCCCGTCCCATCGCCCCTGCCTCCGGCGTGACTTGCCTGGAAGGAGCAGGGAGGTGTCAGCCCGGAGATCCTCGGCAAACCCCGGTGTGAGCCGGGTTCAGGAGCCGCTGGCAGCCCGTGCCAGGCTTCTCCAGGATGTCACCGCCGCCCAAACACGCGCAAGGCTTTCCCAGCAGGGAGCGGAGCGCTCGCGGTGCCCGGAGCAGCGGCCGCGGCTGCCGGCGCGGCTGGGACCGACCGGAGGGAGCGAGGGAGGGGCAGCGGCCACCGGGGAGGGCAAAGGGGGAAATTCTCCATCCGAGCAGAAAATCCGCGGCAGGGCCGGGGAAAGGGCTCGGCAGCAGCGGGGCACGGCAGGGCGGCGTCAGAGGGGCACGGCTGCTTCCTGTAGGGGTGTCACCTCAGTGGTGCCGTGTCCCCTCCGGGCTGGCGTGTCCCCTCCGGGCAGAGGGCTGCGGCAGGACACGCGGCGGAGCAAGGAATAACCCCGGAAAAACGCAATCCCGAACATCCTGGTGGCCTCGGGAGGGACACTCGCCGGGAGATCCCACCAGGTGCGTCCCCGTGCTGTCACACACCTGTGGCCTCGGCTCCTCCTGACGTCCCACGCTGTGTCCAGGGGCAGAGCCCCAAAGCCAGCCGGCCCCGAGGGTGGCACGGGGGACCCCGGCCGTAGCTGTGCCCACTTTGGTGGCACTTTGGTGTCGCCGCGGGTTGTCTTTGTTTTCCTGGCGAGGCGGCTCCTCCTGACCCGTATATCCTCGAAAGCCAGCCCAGCAGAGAGGAGCCGAGCAGAGGAGCCCCGAGGAGGCCCCGGGGCGCTCCCAGCCGTCCCCTCAGGTGGCATCGCTGCCCTGACCCCTGGTGCCACCCCCTGCCGCAGCCGGGGAGGGGCTCAGGCGGGACAAACCCGCCGTCCCTCGCTCAGATGCTCGTCTGCAGGTCGCCGTTGAGCAGGGTCCTCTGCGTCTCCGTGGTCTCGTTGAGGCGGGATTTGTCCTGCTTGCTGTCGCTGCGGTCGGCCTCGTCCATGCCGCTGACCTTGACCAGGCACAGCACGTTCTGAAAGCTCTTCTTGAAGTTGTCGGACAGGAAGGCGTAGAGGATGGGGTTGGCACAGCTGTTGGCATAGCTCAGCACCACCACGAAGTCGAACATGCCCTTGAGGACGGGCGTGGGCACGATCATGACGGACACGGAGGAGACGTTGAAGATGTAGAAGGGGAGCCAGCAGAAGATGAAGACGGCCACCACGATGGACACCATCCTGGTGACTTTCTTCTCGGACTTTTTCCTCTTGGAGGAGCCCACCCTGATGCCCGAGGACTTGACTTTGATGATGATGAACAGGTAGCAAAGGCAGATGATGGTGAGAGGCACCAGGAAGCCCAGGATGAAGGCGTAGATGATGAACCCCGTGTACCAGGCGCCCGACTCTCCCGGCCAGATGATGGTGCAGCTACTCCTGCCGTGGTTGTGCTGCACCCCGGCGTAAATCATGATGGGCATGATCACCAGCAGGGAGACGCCCCAGACGGCCACGTTGATCATTTTGGCTGTCCTGGGCCGCCTCCACTTGGCGGATTTGATGGGATGGACCACAGCCAGGTACCGGTCGACGCTCATCACCGTCAGGCAGAAGATGCTGGTGAACTGGTTGATGCCATCCACGGTCATGACGATCCTGCAGAGGGCTTTGCCGAAGGGCCAGTGCACCAGGGCCACCTGCATGGCCAGGAAGGGCAGGCCCAGCATGAAGAGCTCGTCGGCGATGGCCAGGTTGAGGATGTAGATGTTGGTGATGGTTTTCATCTTGGCGTAGCGCAGGATGACGTAGATGACCAGCGTGTTGCCGCACAGCCCCACGATGCACACCACGAAGTAGATGAAGGTGAGGATGGCGTTGCTGGTCAGGTCAAAGTGCTGGCCCGTGGCGTTCTGGGAGGTGTTGGTGGGAGCCTCCAGGGAGAAGTTATCAAAGGGGGAGGCCGGGGAGAACCAGAAGGCGGTGGCGTTGGGCAGCTCGTACTCCATGGCTCACCCCGGGCGCTGCTGGCTCAGAGGAGCCCCGATGTCATCTCCCCTTGGCTCTGGGGAGAGAGGAGAAGATTCTAGAAATCAGGGAGTCAATAGAAATGAAGGGATTCCTGGGGAGGATCTGTCCAGCCTGCTGCCAAGCTCAGCGGGAGAGAGGCTCCCTGCAGGGGGGGTTCCCAACCCATCTGGCCGTGTCCCCTCCCGGAGCAGCCTGCCCGAGCACGCCACAGCTCCTCCTCGCTCTGGCGATCCCGGAGCCTTTAGGACTCCGCAAACGCAGCCGGTGCGTCCCGGTGGGTGCGACTGATGCCGGGAGCACCGAGGGAAAGCCTCCTCCTCTCCCGGCCCCTCGGCGGGTGCGGCCCCCTCCCAGCCCGGGCGGCTCCGGTGGGCGAGAACTCACCGCGGGGAGCCCCCAGCCCCGGCCCCGTGTCTCCGCCGCGGAGGGCACCGGGCGGAGCTGCCCCTCCGCTCACCTGCTCCCGCCGCCGCCTCCCGGCCCGGCCCGGCCCGGCTCGGCCCGGCGGGCACCGGGGAGGCGCCGGCAGCGCCGCTGCCCCGCTGGGCTCCGCTCGGTTCCGCCCCGCTCCGCTCCGCACGGCTCCGCGCACCCGCTCCCGGCGCGGCTCCGCCGCTGGACCAGCGCACCGGCTGCGCCCCGCCCCGCGCGGGGCGGCTCTGCGGGGCCGGGGCGGGGACAGCCCGGAGAGCCCCGAGTGCCCACCCTGGGCTGCCCGCCGTGTGCTGCCCACCCTGTGCTACTCACCGTGTGCTGCCCACCCTGTGCTACTCACCCTGTGCTACTCACCCTGTGCTGCCCACCCTGTGCTACTCACCCTGTGCTACTCACCCTGTGCTGTTCACCCTGTGCTGCCCACCCTGGGCTGCCCACCCTGCTCTGCCCACCCTGCTCTGCCCACCCTGCTCTGCCCACCCTGTGCTGCCCATCTTCCCCAGACTGCCTGCCCACCGTGTGCTGCCCACCCTGTGCTGCCCACCCTGAGCTGCCCTCCCTGCTCTGCCCACCCCGTGCTGTCCACCCTGGGCTGCCCACCGTGCACTGCCCACCCTGTGCTGCCCACACTGTGCTACTCACCCTGGGCTACCCATCTTCCCCACACTGCCTGCTCTGCCCACCCTGTGCTCCCCACCCTGTGCTGCCCACCGTGCACTGCCCACCCCGTGCTGCCCACCATGTGCTGCCCACCCTGCCCTGCCCACCTTCCCCACACTGCCCACCCTGTCCTGCCCAGCCTGTCCTTCCCACCCTGCTCTGCCCACCCCACCAGCGTTCCCTCTCCTGCCGTGCCCACCCTGCCTCCCCACTGTCCCGCTGGAACATTTCTGTTCCACCCACGGCCTCAGTTTCTCCAGAGCCCCCAGGGAGAGGGCAGCGTGCTGTGACCCAATGGAGGGTGACCCAGAAGGCTCCTGAGAGCCCCAAATTCTCCCTGGAACGCTGGGAATTCCTTGGCCCCAGCAGTTTGCATCTTGCTCCAACAGCCAAGCCAAGGCAGGTCCTTGCTGGTCCTCCCATCTGGGCGAGGCTGGAAGGTGATGCTGAAACATTTGGAGTCTCTGGGGACTTGTGCAGCACCGGTGGCTCCTGGCCCAGCCTCTCTCTGGAGGAGGAAAACCAAAAACAAGAGGTTTGGGGCAGATAACCCCTAACAGAGGTTTGTTTGAGATCTCGAGAGCAATTAAATTATCTTTATTCCTGCCCCTCTTCCCATCGCTTGTCCAGGAGACAATAGAGAGCAGGAAATTAAGAGTGAACAAAGAGCCCCGCGCTGAGGCTGCCGAGCTCCTCGTTTTCACTTCGCCATCCCCTTCCCAAGGCGCATTTAAAGACATCAGGTCCTGGAGCACCGGCAGAGTCGTTATCAGCCTCATTAATCTTTAGGAGGCAGGAAAAAGCTGCTTGTGCTCAAGAGGATGTGGGAATTAATGTCCCGGTAATAGCGGGAGAGGAAGGGGGGGGTGAAGGGGATCGGAACCCCGAGGAACGAGCCCAGCACAGGGGTTTGGTGCCCTGTGACCTTTCCAGGGCTGTTTTATCCTCTCCTGGTTGGTTCCCGTGCCCGGCAGCGATGCCATTCCCTCGGCGGCGGTGCCTGGGGGCATTCCCAGCGCTGCCTCCCCGAATCTCTGCCTGGAGCAGGTGACACTGCCAGCAGGTGACACTGCCACTGTCCCTGGCCACCAAACCCTGGCACCGAGAGCAGGTGACACTGCCACTGTCCCTCCCTGGTCACCAAGCCCTGGCACTGAGAGCAGGTGACACTGCCACTGTCCCTGGTCACCAAACCCTGGCACCAAGAGCAGGTGACACTGCCACTGTCCCCGGCCACCAAGCCCTGGCACTGAGAGAAGGTGACACTGCCACTGTCCCTGGTCACCAAACCCTGGCACTGAGAGAAGGTGACACTGCCACTGTCCCTGGTCACCAAACCCTGGCACTGAGAGAAGGTGACACTGCCACTGTCCCTGGTCACCAAGCCCTGGCACCGAGAGCAGGTGACATTGCCACTGTCCCTGGCCACCAAGCCCTGGCACCGAGAGCAGGTGACATTGCCACTGTCTCTCCCTGGCCACCAAGCCCTGGCACCGTCACCAAGCACCGAGAGCACCCTGTCCTGGCTGGCAGGGGCCTCTCCCAGCTGCAGAGAGCCCCGGGGGCTCAGGGATTTCAGGGTGCCCTCAGCTCCTGGGGAGCATCAAGGCTCCAGCCCCTCCCTGCTTCTCTTTCTCTTCCACCTCATTGGGAAGCCGGGCCCAGGGAGCTGGGGGAATCCAGCCAGTTCAGCCTGGCTGAACCCAGATCTGATCTTCATTAAAAACCCCATAAAATTAATGAAATGATGGCCCGGTGGGTATTGAGGAGCTGATCTCCATGCAGGAGGAGGGCAGCAGCAGCTGCCTGAGTCAGGAAGCCATTCCCAGAGCCTTTTGAAGGGATTTGTTTTCATTCTGCCTGGTTTTGGGGCTGAATTAAAGCCCAGAGCAGAGTGAGCTCTGCGTCCCTGGGTGGTCCCTGCTTTGGAGGGACGCTGTACCAGCAGCTGGTTTGGTGCTGGCAGATAAACTCCTCTTTGTCCTTTTGCCTGGGAAGCATCCCCAGCGCTGAAAAGCGATTTACTGGCAGGGCTGGAGAGAGCAGGAACACTCAGCCCCTTCCCACACGGCCAAAATAACTCCTGGCAGAGGGGCACGGGGGTTACGTGACCACAGAGAGGCTTTAAAAACCTTTCCAAGCTTCTGCCGTCCCCTCCCAGCCGCTCCACAAGAGTCCCTGTGGAAAAACAGAGCCCTCGACCCCTGTCCTGGAAATGAGTGTTGTAAGGAGCTGGGCTGGGATGCCAACGGAGGGGTAGGGTGAGCTGGCCTTTGTCCTGGATCCGGGATGGGGGCAGGAATGCAGGGGCTGGGCTGGGCTGGGCTGGGCTAAACTGGGCTGGGCTGGGCTGGGCTGGGCTGGGCTAAACTGGGCTGGGCTAAACTGGGCTGGGCTGGGCTGGGCTGGGCTGGGATGGGATGGGATGGGATGGGATGGGATGGGATGGATGGGATGGATGGGATGGGCTAAACTGGGCCGGGCTGGGCTGAGATGGGATGGATGGGATGGGATGGGCTAAACTGGGCTGGGCTGGGCTGAGATGGGATGGATGGGATGGATGGGATGGATGGGATGGGGTGCAACTGCTGTCCCCAGGAAGAGAAGGATTTGCTGTGCAGCCAGCCCGAGCATCCCTGTGATTTTTTTGATGATGATGATGATGATGATGATGATGGTCTCTCTTTGGAGAGCCAGCCCTGAGCAGCTCCGTGACATCCCAGCCCCCTCCTCCCCCCTGCCCTCGGAGGGACCCGGCTGTCTCCGCCCCGTGGGGACAAGGCCAGCACAGGCAGGGATGACCGTGCTGCTCTGTCCCTGGGGTGGCACTCGGGCTGGCACTGCCCTTTCCCTGCCTTTTCCCTTCCCATCTCCAGCCCAGCAGCCCCGGGAGGCTGATCCGTGCCTGGAGGCGGCCTGGCCGCGTTTCAGGGATGCCCGGGCCGGGGGGAGGCTCCTCTCTCTGTTAATTATCCAGACAAACAGTCTGGGCCGCGTCCCCGCGCCCCGAGGCGCGGCAGGGCCCGGCTGGTGCCTGCCAGATCTAATCGGGAGCGTCTGCAGCGCTGATGGATGGCGGGGGAGAGGCGCTGGCGCCGCCACCTGAGCCCGGGGCCGCGTCCGGAGCTGCCGGGATCGGGGGCAGCATCCAGACCCTACAGAATCCAGGGCAGCATCCACACCCCAGATCCAGAGCAGCATCCGGAGCTGCCGGGATCGGGGCAGCATCCAGGGCAGCATCCAGGGCAGCATCCGGAGCTGCCGGGATCGGGGCAGCATCCAGAACCTCTCGGGATCCAGGGCAGCATCCAGGGCATCATCCGGACCTGCCAGGATCCAGGGCAGTGTCCATCCCCCAGGATCCAGGGCAGCATCCAGATCCCACGGGATCCAGGGCAGCATCCACACCCAGGATCCAGGGCAGCGTTCATCCCCCAGGATCCAGGGCAAACATCCATCCCAGGGATCCAGGGCTGCATCCAGAACCCCTTGGGATCCAGGGCAGTGTCCACCCCAGGGGTCCAGAGCAGCATCCAGATCCCCCAGGATCCAGGGCAGCATCCACACCCCAGATCCAGAGCAGCACCCGGACCTGTCGGGAATCCGGGGCAGCGTCCATCCCACAGCATCCAGGGCAAACATCCAGACCCGCCAGCATCCACACCCAGGATCCAGAGCAGTGTCCAAACACCCCCAGGATTTAGGGAAGCATCCACACCCCCCTGGATTCAGGACAGCACCCAGATCTCACAGGACCCAGGGCAGCCTCCACCCCCGGGATCCAGGGCAGTGTCCGTCCCCCAGATCCGGGGCAGCATCCAGAACCTCTTGGGATCCAGGGCAGCATCCACAATCCCCCCAGAATCCAGGGTAGCACCCAGATCCCACAGGATCCAGGACAGCATCTGGACCTGCCAGGATCCAGGACAGCATCCACCACTGGGATCCAGGGCAGCATCCACAGCCTGGGATCCAGGGCAGTGTCCATCCCCCAGGATCCAGGGCAGCATCCACAGCCCCCTCTGTACCCCGGGGGTCTCCCCTCCCCACCCACCCCATCTCCCTCCGCTTCCAGCCCTCCCCACAGCCGGTTCCTTCCTCCCTGCCCGCCTCGCCCGCCGTTAATTGCCTCCCTAATTGGTTCATCGATCTCGGAGGGGCCGGGACCCCGAGGAGCCTTTGGCCGCCTTTGGCCGCCTTTGGCCGCCGATCGCGGCTCTGTGACGGTCCTGGCGCTGAACCGGGGCTGGACGGGCTGGCTGTGCCTGCCGGGCTCTGCTCCAGATGGCAATGTCACCGCTGGGGACAGCCCCGGCCTGCATGGGGACCCTCGCGTCCCTCCCGGCCGCAGGAGGAGGAGGAGGAGGAGGAGGAGGAGGAGGAGGAGGATGGCAGCGTCCCAGTGTGCCCTGGGATGGGACCGTGACCCCGCCTGTGCCGTCCTTGGGGACAGCCCCGTGTCCCCAGGGCCTGTCTGGCCATCCCGGCTGGCTCCAGGCTGGCACTGATGGATTTGGGTTGGGCAAGAGCCCGGCCCTGAGCCCAGGCTGCACGGAGGGGACACGGCAGGGACACGGCAGGGACACGCTGGCCCTTCCTGGTGACACTGCAGGGACACGCTGGCCTTTCCCAGGGACATCCCCATCTGTCAGTGCCCGGTGCCAGCCCTCAGGACGTGCCCCTCTGCCCCAGACCCAAAGGATTCGGGCACCCCAGAGCTCCCTGGAGCTGCCCCGTGCGGGGTCTCGGTCACCCTGAGGGGACACGGCAGCAGATTTGTCCCCTTTGGGTGTTTAATGGGAATTTTAGGGGCTGTGGGTCTGCTCCTTCCCTGCTGGACAGGCAGGGATGTGACATTGGGACAGGGAGGGCTGTGACACTGAGGGGACAGAGCTGTGACACTGACACAGGCAGGGCTGTGACACTGAGGGGACAGGGCTGTGACATTGGGACAGGCAGGAATGTGACACCGGGACAGGCAGGGCTGTGACAGAGACACAGGGCTGTGACACTGAGGGGACAGAGCTGTGACACTGAGGGGACAGGGCTGTGACACTGACACAGGGCTGTGACATTGAGAGGACAGGGCTGTGACACTGAGGGGACAGAGCTGTGACACTGACACAGGCAGGGCTGTGACACTGAAGTGTCCCCGCACACAGAAGTGACACTGGGATCCGGGGGTGGCAGTTGATTTTGCTGATGCTCCTGCACAGAGCCACCACAGCTGTCCCCATTGCCACCCACACGTCCCCAGGCAGGGCCATCGCTGCCACCCACGCCCAGCCTGGTGCAGCGTGTCCCCATGTCCCCAGGGCCAGCCCTGCCGTGTCCCCATGTCCCCAGGGCCAGCCCTGCCGTGTCCCCATATCCCCGGGGCCAGCCCTGCCGTGTCCCCAAGGCCAGCCCTGCCGTGTCCCCGTGTCCCCAAGGCCAGCCCTGCCGTGTCCCTGTGTCCCCAAGGCCAGCCCTGCCGTGTCCCCGTGTCCCCAAGGCCAGCCCTGCCGTGTCCCTGTGTCCCCAAGGCCAGCCCTGCCGTGTCCCCACGTCCCCAGGGCCAGCCCTGCCGTGTCCCCATGTCCCCAAGGCCAGCCCTTCCATGTCCCTGTGTCCCCAGGGCCAGCCCTGCCGTGTCCCCATGTCCCCAGGGCCAGCCCTGCCGTGTCCCCGTGTCCCCAAGGCCAGCCCTCCCTGTCCCTGTGTCCCCTGCCAGGTCCCAGCTGTCCCCAGCCCTGCCAGCACGCAGTCACAGCGTCACCCCAGATCCCCGGGGTGTCCCCGTGTCCCTCCCAGCTGTCACCTGGCCCTGCAGCTAATGAGGGATGCAGCAATTACGGGGCCAGATTGAGGAAATCCTAAATCAGGGAGATTTCAAACGGCCCTGACCTTTCCCAGCTGGGGCTGGGCAGGGGCTGTGGCACACAGCTCGTGAGGATGTGTCCTTCTGTCCTTCTGTCCTTCTGTCCCCCCTGCTCCGTGTGGCGTGGCACAGGAGGGGACACCGGGCGCTGTGACTGGGGACAATCGGTGACAGTGCCACCTCTGCCCCCGATGATGGTGTTTTGGGGGTGTCAGGGCATCAGGAGGAATTCCTGCATGGACAGGGCTGCCCAGGGAGGGCTCAGTGCCCATCCCCGGGGGTGGCACCTTGGGGACAGGGTGGCACTCGGTGACCCCAGAAATCTCAATAATTCCGGGATTCTGTGACATCCACGAGTGACAGGTGACTCTGGCTGCACCCTCCGAGTGACAGTGACAGTGACAGGCACGGAGCCAGCTCTGCTTGTCCCTGCGCGAGCTCATTAACATTAGTGCTCATTAACATTGTTAATTAGCCAGGCTGATTGCGGGGGTGGCAGTAAGGAGGGAAGGGGCTCTCAGGGCACTCCAATGCCAAGGCGGAGCTGTGTCCAGGGCTCTCTTTGCAGCGGGGGAGCGGTGACAGCGACACGACAGCGACACGACAGCGACACGACAGCGACAGCGCCGCCTTATTGCGCCCGCCCGCGCCGCCCGCCCGCCTCGCTTTGGGGCCGCCGCGCCCGCGCCAACCGCAGAGCCGAGGGCGGGCCCCGCCCCCGCCGCGCCGCCATTGGCTGAGAGCCCCGGGGGGCGGGGCCATCCCGCGGACACGTGTGCGCACCCGGAAGCGGCGGCGGGACCGGCCCGGCCCGGGCGGAGGTACCGGGAGGGGGGGCGGGGGAACCGGGAGGGACCGGGGTTCGGATCCGGGTGCGGACGGGGGGTTCTGGCACTGCCCCGGCCCTGGCACCGCCCCGCAGCCCCGCGTGTGGGTGTTGCGGGGGTCCCGGTAGCGGCCGGGGCACCGGGGGAGCCGCGTTTGGGGGGTTCGGGGTCTGCGGTGGGTCCGGGGATGCGGGGCTGGGGGGTTCGGGGGTCCCGGGGATGAGCCAGGGGCTCAAGGGTGTGCGGGATTGCGGGGTGCGGGGGTCCTGGGGCTGGCCCGGGGGCTCCGGGTTTGGGGGCTCGGGGGTCCGGGGGGCTCCGGGTTTGGGGGCTCGGGGGTCCGGGGACTCCGGGTTTGGGGGTCCTGGCACCGGCTGGAGCTCGGGGTTTGGGGGTTCGGGGTCCCGGGACCGACCCCACGGCTGTAGGGCCCCGGGGGTGCCGGTGAAGGGTTGGGGAGGGGGGTTTGGGGGTGTTTGGGTGCTCCTGGGTGGGCTGTGGGACCCCCTGTAGGAAAGGGGAATCGTCCTGGGGTTGGGTGTGAGCCGGGCAGGGGCTGGGAGAGCCTTTGGAGCTGCCAGTGTGTGTGTATATTTCATTTATATTCACATAGAAATTTACCAGTGCCTGTCTATTTCGTGTGTATTCCCATATAAACCTATTAATCCCTGTATATTTCATGTTTATTCACATATAATTCTATCAGTGCCTGTCTATTTCATGTATATTCACATATAAACCTATCAATCCCTGTATATGTCGTATATATTCACATATAAACATATCAATCCTTGTATAGTTCATATATATATTCACATATGAACCTATTAATCCCTGTATATTTTGTGTATATTCACATATAATTCTATCAATGCCAGTATATTTCATATATATTCACATATAAACCTATCAATCCCTGTATATTTGTGTATATTCACATGTAATTCTATCAATCCCTGTATATCCCATTTATTTACACATAAACGTATCCATGCAGGCATGTGGCATAAATTCATTTTTCTGGATTTCCAGCCTGGCTGGATTTCCATGGCACTGCTGCTCCCTGGGCCATTCCCAGTGCTCATTGCCCATTCCC
The DNA here is from genome assembly GCA_024362935.1 of Setophaga petechia. NCBI lineage: Eukaryota > Metazoa > Chordata > Aves > Passeriformes > Parulidae > Setophaga > Setophaga petechia. The sequence goes on along the minus strand of JANCRA010000122.1, from coordinate 4,711 downwards.
AGTGCTCATTGCCCATTTTCTGGGGTTTGTTGCCCATTTTCTGGGGTTTGTTGCCCATTTTCTGGGGTTTGTTGCCCATTTTCTGGGGTTTGTTGCCCTTTTCCCCTTTCCCAAGGTGCCACGAGCAGGTGCTGTGAGGTTTTTCACGAAATCCAGGCTGGGGGCACAAAAAGGGGTCTGGGTGAGGTGTGACCCCAAATCCTGCTGGGGTTCTGCTCCAGGTGGGATCTGCTGGGCTCAGCTTAAACTGCAAAGCCTGGCCTAAGGGGGAAAGGGAGCTTGGGGGGGATGGTTGGGCTGGCTGTGAGCCCTGTGCTGCAGGGGGTCTGGGGGGCTCTGGGGGTCTCTGGGGGGCTCTGGCTGCTCTCCCAAGGCTGCTCCTCTCTCTCCCAGGCCAGGATGATCCCGGGGCTGGGCCCAGGGCTGCAGGCCCTGCTGGGCACTCTGCTCACCTGGGCCCTGACAGCGGCTGGGGCAGCGCTGGTGTTCGTGTTCTCCAGGGGCCAGGTGGGTGAGCCTGGGGTCACACAGGATCCCAATCCAAGCACAGGTGAGCCTGGGGTCCCACAGATCCCAATCCTGGGCCAGGTGAGTGAGCCCGGGGTCACACAGGATCCCAATCCAAGCACAGGTGAGCCTGGGGTCCCACAGATCCCAATCCTGGGGCAGGTGAGCCTGGGGTCCCACAGGATCCCAATCCAAGCACAGGTGAGCCTGGGGTCACACAAATCCCAATCCAATGCCAGGTGAGCCTGGGGTCACACAAATCCCAATCCAAGGCCAGGTGAGCCCGGGGTCCCACAGGATCCCAATCCAATGCCAGGTGAGCCTGGGGTCCCACAGGATCCCAATCCAAGCACAGGTGAGCCCGGGGTCACACAGATCCCAATCCAAGCACAGGTGAGCCTGGGGTCACACAGGATCCCAGCCCTAGGGCAGGTGAGCCTGGGGTCACACAGGATCCCAATCCAAGGGCAGTGAGCCTGGGGTCCCATAGGATCCCAACCCTGGGGCAGCCCCTCACACTCTGGGTCCCACAAATCCTACGGGATCTCGACCTTGGGATCAGCCCCTGAGCCCTGGAATGCCACAGATCCCACAGGATCCCAACCCTGGGGCAGCCCCTGAACCCCTGGGATCCCACAGGATTCCAGACCCAAGCACAGATGAGCCTGGGGTCCCACAGATCCCACAGGATTCCAACCCTGGGGCAGCCCCTGAACCCCTGGGATCCCACAGGATTCCAGTCCCAAGCACAGGTGAGCCTGGGGTCCCACAGATCCCACAGGATCCTGACCTTGGGATCAGCCCCTCACACTCTGGGTCCCACAGATCCCACAGGATCCCAACCCTGGGGCAGCTCCTGAGCCCGTGGGTCCCACAGATCCCACAGGATTCCCAGCCCTGGGATCAGCCCCTGAGTCCCTGGGGCAGCTCCTGAGCCCCTGGGATCCCATAGATCTCATAGGATCCCGACCCTGGGATCAGCTCCCGAGCCCCTGTGATCCTATAGGATCCCAATCCAAGGGCAGGTGAGTCCTGGGGGCAGCCCCTGAGCCCTGGGATCCCATAGATCCCACAGGGTCCTGATCCAAGGGCAGCCCCTGAGCCCCCTGGAATCAGCCCCTGAGCCCCTGGGATCCCACAGGATCCCCCAGGATCCCAATCCAGGGCCAGGTGAGCTCTTGGGTTCAGCCCCTGAGCCCCTGGGATCAGCTCCTGGGATCCCATAGATCCCACAAGATCCTGACCCTGGGATCAGCCCCTGAGATCCCCCAGGATCCCAATCCAGGGCCAGGTGAGCCCTGGCACCCCTCCCCAGCCCTGGCACCCCCTCCCCAGCCCTGGCACCCCTCCCCAGCCCTGGCACCCCACAGGATCTGAGCTGTGCCCTGCTCCGAGGGGCAAGAAGAGCAAACCCCAGCTCCTTGCAGGGGAAGGAAATCAAAAATGGAATTTCTGAGCCCGGAATGTGCCCCCGGGGCTCTGTGTGGGAGCTGCAGCTGCCCTGCCACGTTTCCAGGGCAGGATTTGGGTCAGTCCCTGCTCAGAAGGAGCAAAGTGAGGAGCTCCAAGTCATCCTGCAGCCAGAATTAGAGGCCTCCTGGCCGGGGTGCTCCAGATTGCCCAGATGGATTTATTATTCATGCCTCAGTCTTGTGATGCTTTATTCAGGAGCTGCCTGCTCGGGGAGGCTCCCGTGGAGCAGCACTTGGCTGTGCTTCCTTGGGGAGGGGGAGAAACCTGCCCCAGGTGTGCCCAAACCCCAATGGCAGCCTGGCCTTGGGCACTGCCAGGGCTCCAGGGTACCCACAGCTGCTCTGGGCACCCCCTGAGCCCATCCCAGGGCACCCACAGCTGGTCTGGGCACCCCATTCTGCCATGCCAGGGCACAGTTCCTGCCCAGAATCCCCTCCTGAGCCCATCCCAGGGCACCCCCAGCTGCTCTGGGCACCACATTCTGCCATGCCAGGGCACCCACAGCTGCTCTGGGCACCCCGTTCTGCCATCCCAGGGCACAATTCCTGCCCAAATCCCCTCCTGAGCCCTCTCCCAGCCCTGTGGGCAGTGCCCTCACACCAGCTCAGGGTGGTTTCATTGTTTGCTTTTATTTCCAGAGGCGGATCCTGGATGGGAGCCTGGGCTTTGCTGCAGGGGTGAGTGCATCATCATCATCATCATCATCATCATCATCATCCTCCTCCTCCTCCTCCTCCTCCTCCTCCTCCTCCTCCTCCTCCTCCTCCTCCTCCTCCTCGTGCTCTCTGCAGCCCCTGCACGCTTGGTTTGTTTCTCCACCCCAGTTGAAATCCCTTGGGTGATTCCCTGAGGGCAGGGAAGGGCTCAGGCTGCTCCTGCTGAGGCTGGAGGTGGCACCAGGACGGGCACCAGGCCCCCTTGGCTCTCTGCAGCTCAATCCCCAATTCCTGGGGGCTCTGGCATGGGCTGGGGGCTCTGTGCCTGCCTGGGCTTGGGTTTTAATCCCTCAGGAGGAGAGGGAAGGGAGAGCTGCAGCTCTCCATGGAGGCTGTGTGTGCAGTGTGGGGCTCTCCTGCAGGGAAAACCTGCAATTGTGGGGTTTGGGGGCTGTGCAGGGGTTTGGGAGCTGGGCAGGGGTTTGGGAGCTGTGCAGGGGTTTGGGAGCTGGTTCAGGGGTTTGGGAGCTGGGCAGGGTTTGGGAGCTGTGCAGGGCTTGGGAACTGTGCAGGGTTTTAGGAACTGCAGGGGTTTGGGAGCTGGTTCAGGGGTTTGGGAGCTGGGCAGGGATTTGGGAACTGTTCAGGGGTTTGCAGCTGTGCAGGGTTTGGGAGCTGGTTCAGGGGTTTGGGGGCTGTGCAGGGGTTTGGGAGCTGTGCAGGGGTTTGGGAGCTGGGCAGGTTTTTGGGAGCTGGGCAGGGGTTTGGGAGCTGGTTCAGGGCTTTGGGAACTGTGCAGGGGTTTGGGAACTGTGCAGGGGTTTGGGAACTGTGCAGGGGTTTGGGAACTGTGCAGGGGTTTGGGAGCTGGGCAGGGGTTTGGGGGCTGTGCAGGGTTTGGGGGCTGTGCAGGGCTTGGGAACTGTACAGGGTTTTAGGAACTGCAGGGGTTTGGGAGCTGTGCAGGGTTTTAGGAACTGCAGGGGTTTGGGAGCTGTGCAGGGGTTTGGGAACTGGTGCAGGGGTTTGGGAGCTGGGCAGGGGTTTGGGGGCTCTGCAGGGGTTTGGGAGCTGTGCAGGGTTTTAGGAACTGTGCAGGGTTTGGGAGCTGTGCAGGGGTTTGGGAGCTGGGCAGGGGTTTGGGAACTGGTTCAGGGGTTTGGGAGCTGTGCAGGGTTTGGGAGCTGTGCAGGGGTTTGGGAACTGGTTCAGGGGTTTGGGGATGTGCAGGGGTTTGGGAACTGTACAGGGTTTTAGGAACTGCAGGGGTTTGGGAGCTGGTTCAGGGCTTTGGGAGCTGGGCAGGGGTTTGGGAGCTGTGCAGGGTTTGGGAGCTGGGCAGGGGTTTGGGAGCTGGGCAGGGGTTTGGGAGCTGTGCAGGGCTTGGGAACTGTGCAGGGGTTTTAGGAGCTGGGCAGGGTTTAGGAGCTGTGCAGGGGTTTGGGGATGTGGGGCTGGCACTGCCCAGGTGCTGGGGCCCCACCCAGGCTCATTAAATCCCTCATTAATTATCGAGTCCAGCTGCTGAACCCCACCCTGCAGGTGCTGGAGGGCACCTGGATGTGCTCTGGGGGTGGTGCCCCTTCCCCCTGTGCCAGGTGGCCCTGGCAGTGTCCTGTGTCATGTGGCAGTGCCCTGTGTCACCTGATAGTGCCCTGTGTCACCTGGCAGTGTCCTGTGTCACCTGGCAGTGTGTCTTGTGTCACCTGGGTGTGTCCTGTGTCACCTGGCAGTGTCACCTGTGTCACCTGGCAGTGCCCTGTGTGCATGGTGGGTGCCAGGGGCAGGGTGACATTGTCCCCCTTGGTGGCTGTAGGGGTCCCTGGGCTGGCACTGTGCAGGGGTGCCAGCAGGAGGAGGAGCTGCTGGCCTGGCAGCTGCCACCAGGTGCCCCTGGCACAGCTGTGAGCCAGCCCTGCCCAGCTGGGTGTGCCTCAGGGGCTGAGCAGGATCCTGCAAACATTTGCTGTGCCCTGGGTGTGCCAGCTGGCACAGCCCTGGGCAGGGGGGCAACTGTGCCTGGAGGGGACACCAGGCAGCCCTGGGGACACTGGGGACACTGGGACAGCCCTGGG